>CM042389.1:8831801-9051801 GCA_023634145.1 Thymallus thymallus
ACCAACCACTACAACACAGGACTCCAGTTCCAGCCATATAAATACACACGTGTCCTATATGTCTATATGTCTCTGGTTCTAGCAGTGGTTGACCCTGTCTGAGGAGCAGAATGGGCAGCACAGGGCTATAAGACAATGGAAGTGGATATAGACACTGATCTAAGATCAGTTTAGTGTTTTGGAAAGCTTATCCTAGATCTTTGTTTCCCTCGCCGTTTCCACTACGTGAGACAGCAGCAATCCACAGCATTAGCTCAGCAAAAACACAGACCCACAGTTAGCTTGTAAATTAGGTCAAAGGAAAGAGTGTGTGTGTGTGTGTGTGTGTGTGTGTTAGAGAGAGAGAACTACAAACATCACATCTGTGTGTGTTAAAACCACAGTTTCACAGAGACAGCTCGTAAGTACTGTAGGCCTGCAGCTAAAAACAGGAAACAGCCTGTGTGGGTGTGCGTGCGTGCGTGTGTGTGTGTGTGTGAGGAAAAACTTCACAACAGCAGGAAGTTGAGAATGTGGTTTTCCTCCCCTCCTCCCTCCTTTGCCCCCCACACATTCTCATCTGCCTCTCATCTTCCTCCCCCTTTCATTCCTCTCCTCCTCCCTCCTTCCTCTCCTCCTCTTTTACTCTCCTGTCCTCCTCATCTCTTCTCCCTCTAAATCTTCCTCTGATCCCTCCTCCCCCTCTCTTCTTTTCCCCCACCATCTCTCATCTGCATCTCATCCTGCCTACCAGTCTCCTCTCTTTCCCTCTCTTCCTTCTCTCCCCCCCCCTCCGCTACCCCTCCCTCTCTATCTGCCTCCCATCCCTCCCTCCTCATCTCTTCTAATTACATCAGTGTGTCAGAACAGGAACAGGATATGGGAGACTAGTATGTTCTAGTCTAGTGTGTCTGCGGCTCTGTCTAAGCCCTGAATCTGGTGCTAATCACTCCTATTTAGCACTGATATAGGGCTGTCAGAATGGAGCTAACAGCACTGACACAGGGCTGTCTGAATGAAGCTAACAGCACTGACACAGGGCTGTCTGAATGGAGCTAACAGCACTGACACAGGGCTGTCTGAATGAAGCTAACAGCACTGACACAGGGCTGTCTGAATGGAGCTAACAGCACTGACACAGGGCTGTCTGAATGGAGCTAACAGCACTGACACAGGGCTGTCTGAATGGAGCTAACAGCACTGACACAGGGCTGTCTAAATGGAGCTAACAGCACTGACACAGGGCTGTCTGAATGGAGCTAACAGCACTGACACAGGGCTGTCTGAATGGAGCTAACAGCACTGACACAGGGCTGTCTGAATGGAGCTAACATCACTGACACAGGGCTGTCTGAATGGAGCTAATAGCACTGATAAAGTGCTGTCAATGGAGGTTCTCTCATTGAATGAAGTACAAGAGGGAGAGAGAGAGAAAGATGGGAGAAACAGAGAGAGAATGAGAAAGAGATGATGAGAAAAGGGAGAAAGCGATCAGTATTCCAGTGTGTGTTAAGTGTCAAAATGCTTGTTTTGAGAGTCAGATAAGGATCCGGTGTCAGTTGATAGTACTTGTTTTGAGAGTCAGATAAGGATGCGGTGTCAGTTGATAGTACTTCTTTTGAGTGTCAGATAAGGATGCGGTGTAAGTTGATAGTACTTTTTTTGAGAGTCAGATAAGTGAGCGGTGTCAGTTGATAGTACTTGTTTTGAGAGTCAGATAAGGATGCTGTGTCAGTTGGAAGTTGAGGCACATTTCCTCATTAAGCACAAGTACAGCTTGGTTTGCTTTCCTCTCCTCTGAATCTTTATTTCTGTGTAAGTCCAGTTGTGCGTCCCAAATGGCACCCTATTCCCTACAGTGCACCACTTTTGACCACAGCCCTATGGGTTTTCCTATGGGCCCTGGTCAAAAGTAGTGCACTATAAAGGAAATAGGGTGCCATTTGGGATACAGAGCAGAACTTGAAGCCACAGATAATCAGTTCAGTGCACCATCATTAACTGTGTTGACTGGCTGGGCCCTTAACCCTAACAGCCACACACACACACACACACACACACACACACACACACACACACACACACACACACACACACACACACGCACACACGCACACGCACACGCACACACACACACACACGCACACACACACACACGCACACACACGCTGAGAAAACAGAGGTCAGAACAGCAGAGACCACAGCAGAGCAGAGCACAGAGCTGCATGAGACTTCTAATGGGCAAACACTAACAAAACTGGACGTAGTCTGGAAACTAGATTATATAGTATATTCTCACAAAACAATGTTATTTGTTTATTTCAACAACACTGAATCACACCACCATGTATGCACAGACACTGCTCTAAAGCATCTGTGTGTGTATGTGTGGATGATTAGTGTGTGTGCACAAACAAATGTCTGCACAATCAGGATGCTTCCTTCCCAACCAGGAACAGGGATGAGTCCATCTAGGAAGACCAGGAAAACTCCAAAACTCACCCATTCCATTCCCTTAAAGCGCAACTGAAGGCAATAAACAACTTCTCTGATAGAAAACAGCCTATGTGGCATCAATATTAGTCCTACAAAGTGTAAATAGGATCTTTTTGGTCATAAAGTTAGTCTCGTCCATAACAGAGTTTGGAAGTGAGTTTGTCATGACTTACTTGAGGGTTGGGTTGTGATTTCGACAATGCTCACTTGTCCACTAACATGGGATGCACAGCTGAATTTATTTACTTGAGAAATATTGCACCGAAGACCTAGATGTAAAATGCGCAATTAAAACCTCTGCAAAAATGTCAAAAGTATGTACAGATTTCTTGAGTTATTTTAGATTCATTCTGACTATCTTGAAGAAGTGATAATGACTTTGTTCCTATGGTGTCTCATGGGGGACAAACATCACTGCCACATCGCACCACACACCCAAGACCGAAATATAGTTTTTCTTAATGAGCAACAGAGAAACACATGCGTAATCGGTGCCTTCAGTCACTCTTTAAGCTCCCGTCCCGACATGTGACTACTAATCTCTTTCCTCTGCCTCCATCCATCATGTTTAGAGATAGACACAAATCTCTATCGTTTGGTGCATCAGTCAATGATGTGATCTGCTACTCTGTGGATTTGAGCACTGATACCCCCCCCCCCTTCGTCGACAAACAATTGTCAGCACCCCCACCCCCAAACATCTCCCCGCGGCTATGTCTGGGCCACCAATGTGTCAGATCTGCTATTTGGGTTTAATGCTGTGAGAGTGAGAGTGAGATGTGAAATTGGGTCATCCTTTCATACTGTGTTGATGGCAGATGCTCCCCTGACTTGCACCTGACACACAGATGCACACGCCCCCCCCCCCCCCTCCCACCCCCACACACACACACGTGCATGTCCCTCCACATCCCCCCATGCACACACACAAAGACATATAGGAGAAGGGGGTGAACTCTCCATGCAGAGACATAAGTAATGGACACACACAGACACATCATCAGGACAGTCTGTTAGCTAGACACTTCATTAGAGGTGCTCCCAGTCACCACGGAGACAGCAGGCCTCACCATAACAACCACCGAAAAGGAAACTGCTCATACTGCCTCGCTCTCTCTCACGCACACCACACACACACACACACACACACACACACACACACACACACACACACACACACACACACACACACAAACACATTGGTGGTTGCTCTTACTGTGCTAGAAAACACATACACACAGGTACGCTGGAGGATGCCCCCTGAGAAACACACACCACACACACACACACAAAGATAATGTCAGTATCAACAAGCTATGAGGAAGAAACAGCCATACCTTCATCTTCCAACAGGAATTCATGGCTGCTAGATCCTTGAAGTCACACACCCACACACCCTCAGACACACACACACACACACACACACCACACACACAGACACACACCCTCAGATACACACACCACACACACACCCTCAGACACACACACCACACAAACAGACAAAGGGACCAGGGGGAGTTACATCCCCCGGTGTAAATCCTCTCCGGGGGAGACGAGTGGAGACGAGACAGCCGTTAGTAAATACACAAGTAGAGCTGTGGCAATGTCACCCAGCCGTCTCCTTGGCGATGACAGCTCCAATAACACACCCCGAGACAAAGACAGACTGAGCAGTGATAGAGAGATAGAGAGACGGAGGGAGGGAGGGAGGGATAGCGACAGAAAGGTTACCCTATAGGCTCTGAGCTGCTGCTGCTGCTGCTGCTATTTGTCTGGACTTCCCCTCTCTGTCTCCTGGTTACCACACACACACACACACACACACACACACACACACACACTGAGCAAATCCGGCAGTGCCGTAATCTGATTGGCCCAAACCCCAATTTCCTCCAGCTGATCCCAATGAAGGGAGGGGCTATCTATTGCATTATTCATGCAGGGGAGTCAATTTAAAGTATTCCCACTGCTCACTCAGCTTAACCAGTCCCTCCCTCTAACCTCACTCAGCCTGCCCCGACACACACACACACAGGCTTGTTCCGTTCAGATGAGAACACAGGTTCACCACCCACCAATCAGAGAGGATCTTACTGTCCGTCCAATCTACATCAGGGAGAGAGGGAAGTGAAGGGGAGCTCAGCTGACAGAGGTTTATTTATCAGAGACATCCTCACAGCTGACAGAGGTGAATATATCAGAGACATCTTCACAGCTGACAGAGGTGAATTTATCAGAGACATCTTCACAGCTGACAGAGGTGAAATCCACAGCCCACTGGGTTTCAATTATTCGTGTTACTGTTTATACATGGATCCAATTGATTTAGCACCATACAGAGTAGAACTGTAATCATGTTAGAAATATTATATTAGAGGAAGAAAGGGAGGGAGAAAGAGAGAAAGAGGAGAGAAGGGCCACACACTGATATTCATTAGACATGATGAGAGATCTGAGTTTGAGAAAACATGCTCATACTCTCAATGTTTAGAGGGGCTGAGAAGCTGAATTAACATTTTGGCAAGAGAGTTTAACAGTATAACAGTCTGTATAACAGTCTGTCTGTTGTATCGTAGAATTATAGAATTATATTATTTTTGTATACTGGTATCATATTATTGTATCAAGTTGAGGATCAGTTGCTGGTGAATACCAGACTCTCTGTCTGACCTGAAGCCAGATTAACTCATGACTGAGGACATAGAACAGAAGGTAAAGGAACTGCAGGCTTTGTCACGACATTTAACCAACCAATGGGGGGTGATGGAACAGAAAACAAAAAACAACACAATAGCCAATCAGAGGAGTACCTCCAAGTCACCAACCTTTGTGGCGAAAGCTTTACACAACATATTTTCAACCTTCAATGACATGGCAATTAATGATTACATGACATGGCCAATTAGGCATCAACCAGCTGGCATGACGTTGTGTGTTTTTATGTTTATATGTAGGCTGACTTATGAGTGTGTGTCTATGTTCAGCGCACACACACACGCTAGGCAGAGAAAATCTCCCACATCCCGGGAACTCACAGGGAGCCAATAAACACTACTACAGTCCTTGCTCTCTGGGCAGTACTGACAACAGACAGTACTACAGTAGCAACATGGCTCTCCAACTCCAGTCTGTACTCTATTGGCAAAAGTACAATTTGAAAAGGTTATAGGTCTCTAACTTCCACTCAGCAGGACTGTGTAACACCAGCATCTCTTGAGCTTGTCTGTCTCTGCAGGAACGACACACCACCAGCTGCTGAGGGACTGCTGTAGGACAAATCTGATTTAGTAATCACCTGTCTCAGCGCTGAGAATATTATACTGATAACGAAAGCAAGCCTGACCTTGAAAAGACTGTACATAATAACGCAATTTAAGAACACAAACTGAGTGTGCAGCATAATTAGATTACAAAAGTGGAATGGTTATTCCCTTAGAATAAAATATAACATTATTCTACTGTATCTCTATGGTTCTTAACCTTAGAATAAAATATAACATTATTACACTGTATCTCTATGGTTATTAACCTTAGAATAAAATATAACATTATTACACTGTATCTCTATGGTTATTAACCTTAGAATAAAATATAACATTATTACACTGTATCTCTATGGTTATTAACCTTAGAATAAAATATAACATTATTAAACTGTATCTCTATGGTTATTAACCTTAGAATAAAATAACATTATTATACTGTATCTCTATGGTTATTAACCTTAGAATAAAATAACATTATTATACTGTATCTCTATGGTTATTAACCTTAGAATACAATAACATTATTATACTGTATCTCTATGGTTATTAACCTTAGAATAAAATATAACATTATTATACTGTATCTCTATGGTTATTAACCTTAGAATAAAATAACATTATTATACTGTATCTCTATGGTTATTAACCTTAGAATAAAATAACATTATTATACTGTATCTCTATGGTTATTAACCTTAGAATAAAATATAACATTATTATATCCCTCTCTATATTCTCGTGTCAATAGCAAATATTGTCAGAAGACTGTACCAATTTTTGACATGAAAATGTAAAATGACAAGAAGCATATAATTACCTATTCATTTTTGTTCTGTGTGTGTGTGTGCAAGCACATGGGTGTATAGCCCTCAAAAGTGATATTAAGCTGATTAGCATGCAGGTCCATTCACAAATGAGTTTGATAACTCAGAGGCAGGTAGCAACATAACATGAGATTACTGTTGACATGCTGTTTAATGTGCTAATTATAGCCTTCTAGTATACTGCTAGGTATCTGTGACTGACAGGATAATACTGCCATTATGTTTATCATAATAACAGAGAGGTTTGGAAACCAAGAGACTCACGATCACTTCCTGCAATGTGTCCAAAGTCGGTTAAGCAGACTACACCATGATTTGTCTGTATTGTTGTCAATAAGGAGAGTGACAAATGATTCCCTAAATAATAGTTTTGATTAGAATCGGACTCATATTACACCAGCATGAGAGTAAATTGGTCTTCATGTTAATTTAATAATAACCATAATAATAATATTTATTTCACACGTTCAAACATTCATATTTCAAGCGACAATATTTACAACATTATTGTCCCCTCTGATCAGGGTCTGATTCAATTACCAATTTATGTTACTGAACAATCAGTAAGATACATTTATAAATTAAAGACTTCCTGTTAGAAAGGAAAACCAGCAGTACTTTGGTTCCAAAGGGACTCAGTGCAGAAATTATACAAAGCTTTGTAACTGTAATTCTGTGTATAATTATACATTTACTGTAGATTGCTCCAGCTCAACAGCAATACAAATTTATATCTATAGGGTCATTTTGTGTATAATTATACAGAACTTTGTAACTGCAATTTTGTGTATAATTATACATTTAGATTGCTGCAGCTCGCAAGCATTGATATTGCTTCAATAAAGCTTTCAGTTTACCCAAGAGTGTATAACAGGGTGTGTAATAGGGTGTGTAATATGGTGTGTAATATGGTGTGTAATAGGGTGTGTAATAGAGTGTATAATAGGGTGTGTAATAGGGTGTGTAATAGGGTGTGTAATAGGGTGTGAAATAGGGTGTATAATAGGGCGTATAATAAGGTGTGTAATAGGGTGTATAATAGGATTTGTAATAGGACATGTAATAGGGTGTGTAATAGGGTGTGTAATAGGCATAGCTAAGCTATTACACATATCTATTATTTATGGGAACATCGTGTTCTAATGATAACCTACATTCAGATACAGCATGGAAGGAACCATCATGCCATGTAGAGGCCATGTAGAGGTTGTGTAGAGGTAATGTACAGTTGAAGTCGGAAGTTTACATACTTTACACCTTAGCCAAATACATTTCACAATTCCTGACATTTAATCTTAGTAAAAATTCCCTGTCTTAGGTCAGTTAGGATCACCACTTTATTTTATGAATGTGAAATGTCAGAATAATAGTAGAGAGAATTTTTTTATTTTATTTTATTTTACCTTTATTTTACTAGGCAAGTCAGTTAAGAACAAATTCTTATTTTCAATGACGGCCTAGGAACAGTGGGTTAACTGCCTTGTTCAGGGGCAGAACGACAGATTTTTACCTTGTCAGCTCAGGGATTCGATCAAGCAACCTTTCGGTTACAGGCCCAACACTCTAACCACTGGGCTACCTGCCGCCCCAATGATTTATTTAAGCTTTTATTTTTTTCCCAGTGGGTCAGAAGTTTGCATACACTCAATTAGTATTTGGTAGCATTGCCTTTAAATTGTTTAACTTGGGTCAAACGTTTCAGGTAGCCTTCCACAAGCTTCCCACAATAGGTTGGGTGAATTTTGGTCCATTCCTCCCAACAGAACTGGTGTAACTGAGTCAGGTTTGTAGGCCTTCTTGCTCGCACAAGCTTTTTCAGTTCTGCCCACAAATGTTCTATTGGATTGAGGTCAGGGCCTTGTGATGGCCACTCCAATACCTTGACTTTGTTGTCCTTAAGCCATTTTGCCACAACTTTGGAAGTATGCTTGGGGTCATTGTCCATTTGGAAGACCCATTTGCGACCAAGCTTAAACTTCCTGACATATGTCTTGAGATGTTGCTTCAATATATCCACATAATTTTCCTTCCTCATGATGCCATCTATTTTGTGAAGTGCACCAGTCCCCCCTGCAGCAAAGCACCCCCCACAACATGATGCTGCCACCCCCGTGCTTCACGGTTACGATGGTGTTCTTCGGCTTGCAAGCCCCATTTTCCTCCAAACATAACGATGGTCATTATGGCCAAACAGTTCTATTTTTGTTTCATCAGACCAGAGGACATTTCTCCAAAAAGTATGATCTTTGTCCCCATGTGCAGTTGCAAACCGTAGTCTGGCTTTTTTATGGCGGTTTTGGAGCAGTGGCTTCTTCCTTGCTGAGCGGCCTTTCAGGTTATGTCGATATAGAACTTGTTTTACTGTGGATATAGATACTTTTGTACCTGTTTCCTCCAGCATCTTCACAAGGTCCTTTGCTATTGTTCTGGGATTGATTTGCACTTTTCGCACCAAAGTACGTTCATCTCTAGGAGACAGAACATGTCTCCTTCCTGAGCGGTATGATGGCTGCGTGGTCCCATGGTGTTTATACTTGCGTGCTATTATTTGTACAGATGAACGTGGTACCTTCAGGCGTTTGGAAATTGCTCCCAAAGATGAACCAGACTGGTGGAGGTCTACAATTTTTTTGGCTGACTTCTTTTGATTTTCCCATGATGTCGAGCAAAGAGGCACCGAGTTTGAAGGTAGGCCTTGAAATACATCCACAGGTACACCTCCAATTGACTCAAATTATGTAAATTAGCCTATCAGAAGCTTCTAAAGCCATGAATTTTCCAAGCTGTTTAAAGGCACAGTCAACTTAGTGTATAACTTCTGACCCACTGGAATTGTGATATTGTGAATTATAAGTGAAATAATCTGTCTGTAAACAATTTCTGGAAGAATGACTTGTGTCATGCACAAAGTAGATGTCCTATCCGACTTGCCAAAACTATAGTTTGTTAACACGAAATCTGTGGAGTGGTTGAAAAATAAGTTTGAATGACTTCAACCTAAGTATATGTAAACTTCCGACTTCAACTGTAGAAGTAAGGAGCCTTGGTTTGTGCGAGCCGGAACGGCTAATAGGAGCAGGAGCCTATCTCCTGTTTCTGTAGCGTGAGGCAGTTTGATGCACACCCCCTGGACAGGCTACTAGTCAATGTAGAGACCATTGAGAGGCCATGTAGAGGCCATGTAGAGGCCATGGACAGGCCATGGAGAGGCCATGTAGAGGCCATGTAGAGGCCACGTAGAGGCCATGGAGAGGGGAGATTGAAAAGGAAAAGATGTGGAGAGAGACCATGGAGAGGCCATTGAGAGGCCATGTAGAGGCCAAGGACAGGCCATGGAGAGGCCACTAGAGCCCATGGAGAGCCCATGGAGAGGCCATGTAGAGACCATGTAGAGGCCATGTAGAGACCATGTAGAGGCCATGTAGAGGCCATGTAGAGGCCAAGGACAGGCCATGGAGAGGCCACTAGAGCCCATGTAGAGGCCAAGGACAGGCCATGGAGAGGCCATGTAGAGACCATGGAGAGACCATGTAGAGGCCATGTAGAGGCCACGTAGAGGGGAGATTGAAAAGGAAAAGATGTGGAGAGAGACCATGGAGAGGCCATTGAGAGGCCATGTAGAGGCCAAGGACAGGCCATGGAGAGGCCACTAGAGCCCATGGAGAGCCCATGGAGAGGCCATGTAGAGACCATGTAGAGGCCATGTAGAGACCATGTAGAGGCCATGTAGAGGCCATGTAGAGGCCATGTAGAGGCCAAGGACAGGCCATGGAGAGGCCACTAGAGCCCATGTAGAGGCCAAGGACAGGCCATGGAGAGGCCATGTAGAGACCATGTAGAGGCCATGTAGAGGCCATGTAGAGGCCATGTAGAGGCCACGTAGAGGGGAGATTGAAAAGGAAAAGATGTGGAGAGGGAAGAAGAGAGACTAAATATATAGAGAGAGAAGGTGTGAAAGAGGTAAAGACGGACGAGAGGGAGAAAAAGTAGAGAGAGAGAGAGAGAGAGAGAGAGAGACGACGAGAGACAAATACTGTAGGGAGAAAAATGAGAAAGCAATAGAGAGAGAGAAGGAGAGAGACAAAAGAGAAAGAGAGAGGTGACAACCTAATCTTTATATAGGGAAGAAGACATTAGATATCCTGTGGGGCGTGAAATTACCCTCTAATAGTTCCTTCAGTTCATATTCAAATATACACTCATACATACTGATAACCACAGCACTGTACCGGGGCTGCACTGCACGCCTTTACCCAACAGTTTTACCAAATCATACTGGAGAGATGGGGGGAGGGGGGGGGTTTGGAGAATGAAGAAGAGGGAGGGAGAGGAAGATGGAGAGAGGGAGGGAGCTTATATCAGCCGTGAAAGTATATCAGCCGAGATTCCTACAAACTGCAGTATACAACCTTTATCACTTACAGAAATAGATTTCGAACCCTTCTTGAAGATTTCATTCTTCTTGTCAATATTCCCCAACAGTCTATATATTTCCCATCTCGGTATGTATATGAGATCCAGTCTGCTTTGATGTTCTCACATCTCATCATGTATTCTCTGTGTGATTCAGCTCATTATGTCACGACGGGGTGTGTAAGCAAACCAAGGTGCAGCACAGAAGTAGTTCGACATATTATTTATTTAAATAAATATACTAAATGTAGAACTAACCAACATAAGACAAAGTACTTACAATACAGACACTCCTCACATCGACTGACATACAAGTCAATGAACCACACAAAGGTGTGGGACATGACAACTTAAGTAGGATCCCCAATCAGAGATAACACATAGCAGCTGCCTCTAATTGGGGACCCAACACAAAACACCACAGAACTAGACATACTAGATCTGTCAGGCTCTGACCATGGCTAAATAGAGGAGCCAAAGGCACATTACATTATGGTAAGATTTATATACTGCAACTGGCTGGGGCGGCTGAGAGGAGTTGGGTTAAATGCGGAAGACATAGTTCAGTTTAATGCATTCCGTTGTACAACTGACTGGTATCCCCCCCTTTCCCTTAATGCAGCATACATTAACAGTCATATGTCAGTAGACAGACAGTATAAGGCCAGTATCAGTATAACAAAATAATTTTCTAATCTGCCAAACTACACTGAACAAAAATATAAACGCAACAGGTCACTGTGGAGTTTCTCTCTCTCTGAACCAGGTCAATGGGGAGTTTCTGTGGAATGTCCCACACCATTTCAATAGCCATGCGAAGTTTCTGGATATTGGCGGGAACTGGAACACGCTGTCGTACACGTCGATCCAGAGCATCCCACACATGCTCCAAGAGAGACATGTATGGTGAGTATGCAGGCAATGGAAGAACTGGGTGACACTGTCAGTGATTTATTTAGAATTCAAGGCACACTTAACCAGCATGGCTACCACAGCATTCTGCAGCGTTACGCCATCCCATCTGGCTTGCGCTTAGTGGGACTATCATCCCATCTGGCTTGCGCTTAGTGGGACTTTTCAACAGGAAAATAACCCAAAACACACCTCCAGGCTGTGTAATGGCTATTTGACCAAGGACAGTGATGGAGTGCTGCATCAGATGACCTGGCCTCCACAATCCCCCGACCTCAACCCAATTGAAATGGTTTGAGATGAGTTGGACCGCAGAGTGAAGGAAAAGCAGCAAACAAGTGCTCAGCATATTTAGGAACTCCTTCAAAAATTTTGGAAAAGCATTCCTCATGAAGCTGGTTGAGAGAATGCCAAGAGTGTTCAAAGCTGTAATTAAGGCAAAAGGTGGCTACTTTGAAGAATCAAAAATATATTTTGATTTGTTTAACACTTTGTTGGTTACTACATGATTCCATATGGTGTTATTTCATAGTTTTGATGTCTTCACTATTATTCTACAATTTAGCAAATAGTAAAAATAAAGAAAAACTAGTAGGTGTGTCCAAACTTTTGACTGGTACTGTATGTATTCCCAGTCATGTGAAATCCATAGATTAGGGCCTCATTCATTTATTTCAATTAACTGATTTCCTTATATGAACTGTAACTCAGTAAAATATTTGAAATTGTTGCATGTTGTGTTTATATTTGTGTTCATTGTAATATACAGAATCACAAACTGAGTTGAACAAAATAACAAAGTGGCAAAAAGTAGGAAGAAACTTTCGAGAGGAACCTTCTCTGGCACAAAGTTATCTGGTCAAAAGTAGTGCACTACAATAGGGGATAGGGAACCAACCCCATGCTGTTGACAGAGAGGTCTGTATGTAGAGAAACTTCAAGAGACAGAAACCTTCAGAGAGAAACTTCAATGGCTCTGGACAAAAGTGCACTTCATTATAGTGAATAGGGTACTGCCAGAGTTGACT
Source organism: Thymallus thymallus (assembly GCA_023634145.1). Classification (NCBI taxonomy): domain Eukaryota; kingdom Metazoa; phylum Chordata; class Actinopteri; order Salmoniformes; family Salmonidae; genus Thymallus; species Thymallus thymallus. The sequence continues at coordinate 8,844,720 of CM042389.1, forward strand.
GTGAGGTCCAGTGGAGTGCATCAGAGAGAGAAACTCCCCAGTGACCTGGTTCAGAGAGAAACTCCCCAGTGACCTGGTTCAGAGAGAAACTCCCCAGTGACCTGGTTCAGAGAGAAACTCCCCAGTGACCTGGTTCAGAGAGAAACTCCCCAGTGACCTGGTTCAGAGAGGAACTCCCTAGAGACCTGGTTCAGAGAGGAACTCCCTAGAGACCTGGTTCAGAGAGGAACTCCCCAGTGACCTGGTTCAGAGAGAAACTCCCCAGTGACCTGGTTCAGAGAGAAACTCCCCAGTGACCTGGTTCAGAGAGCCATGCCCTGTTTGGGAAGGATATGTATAGTCCCCTCCTGACTGCAGCTGGAGCACAGTGTCCTCACACACTCCATCCAGCTCACCCACATACAGTATACGGGTACAGGCTTCCTTCCTACCAACCACACACACAACCACACACACACACACACACACACACACACACACACACACACATGCAGGCACACATACACACGTGCAGGCACACACACATGCAATACTAGCTTTGTGACTAGCTACAGTATTCTGTAACTGTCTGAGGAGTCGTTGGAGACAGTTAGCCACCAAATGGAAACACAAACTACAGTAAAGTAGCCAATGATTTACTGTAGCTGTACTATAACCTGAATCATACAACAAATGTCATCATCATCATCAAAGTCATCGTCAACATCATCATCAGCCATGGTAAGGTACTTGACTGTAGTGAGTCCATTGTCCAGTCTACAGGTTTGTTTGATATGATTGTCAACCATGGTGACGTATTATTCAGTGAAAACATCAAAGCTTTGACATGTGGGACATGGAAGTCTGCTCTTAGCTTACACTGATTTCTCTGTGGAGAGGAGAGTTTTCTTATCACACACACACACACACACACACACACACACACACACACACACACACACACACACACACACACACACACACACACACACACACACACACACACACACACACACACACACACACACACACACACACACACACACACACACACACACACACACACACACACACACACACACACACACACACACACACACACACACACACACACCAACCACGGAGCCAAAGGAGAGACATTGGCCAGGAGCCAACTCAGCCCCCTCACTACCTTTCCAATCTACTGTACTTATAACAATAAATCACCTATATCATAGACTGCTTATAATCTTTGACTTTATCTCAGTTCATATCAACACCTGGGACCTGTAAATAAGAGAGTTTTCTGTTGGCAGTAGACACAGTTTCTGCATTAGAAAGACAGTATGGAGCCTGGCAGTAAGACCCCAGTGCCTCTGTGGCCACTCAAATGTATTACATCATAACACAGTATGACACAGTCACCTAATGAAACCTCTGAAGCTGTGCCTGGAGTGTGTGTGTGTGTGTTTGCTTTCCTCATCCTGTGTTTTCAGGATCAGATCAGTAAATATGAAGGAGAGGAAAGATGTCAGACTATTTAGAATTTCCCCCACTGTCACAGAGACAGAATACGGTGGCCTTCATGGACCAAAATTATACAGTACATCCCTAGTCTAGGAGCGCAGCTTAAAACAACAGCAACAAGGAGTATTGAAGCTCAGACCTCTAAATCACACTCAACAACAGCAAATCAAAACCCCTGTTTGTAAAACATTTCACACACGACAGGCTGATAGAAATATAAAATTATTACATGTTTTTGATCTGAAATCAATGGACTGCTTAACGTGGCTTAGCTAGCTACAACAGGGAACCATACACCCTGGTAGATTGATGAGGTTAATTAGCAAAGATTAGCACAACGCTAACACGCCTCAGTCCAGCTAGAGAAACATAAATCGTTTTTTAGATAGATAGATAGATAGATAGATAGATAGATAGATAGATAGATAGATAGATAGATAGATAGATAGATAGATAGATAGATAGATAGATAGATAGATAGATAGATAGATAGATAGATAGATAGATAGTTTATTGATCCCCAAGGGGAATTTTCTTTGTCAAGCAGCTACAACAAAACATAGGGCAGGTGCAAAATGCACAAAAGACAGATACACGATACATGATACATACAGTGGCAGTATGAAAAAGTATAGAAATACAAGAAGTCTGGAGTGCAAAAAAGCTATAAAAAGACATTGCATAGTTTGGGTGGATGGCTGAATATGTACACTACACATTGGTGGATGGTGGATGGTTAACTATACTATACAGGTCGATGGCAGAGAAATACTTAAATAGCTAAAAGTGCGTATGATATAAGTGAGGGTAATAATAGTTTACTTAATATACAGACTGGTTAAATGAACAGGTAAGTGAATATTTGCATGGTTAAATTAACTGTACAGGTAAATGACAGGAAGAGATACTTAAATAGCTAAATGTGTGTATGATATAATTTGGGGTAATAATAGTAATTCCCTTAAAAGACAGTCCTTAGTGCGCAGGGTTTAATTACAGATAACTGCACGTATTGCACATTCGATATACTAAAAGCAATGAAAAAAAGATACAACTGACAGGATACTAATATGCATTCCTGAGTGAATGACTAGGTAAGTTAAGTCCAAGAATTACTTGGAATATTGTACGTGATATGATATAACAACTGTACATGAGTATGTATATACAGACCTGAATGAAATAATACTTTCTGAGTGAATGAGTGATTACGGACCAGAGTTAGTCACGGATGGATGCACAATTGTTAAACTAGGTCCTAACACCCCAACAGTTCCAGGTCTATGTTGCCGACGGCACGGCACCAGGGTGAGGCATTAAATAGTCTAATAGCCGCCAGCAGGAAGGACCTCCTGTAGCACTCTCTGGCACACCGTGGTGGGATCAGTCTGTGACTGAAGGTGCTCCTCTGCGTCATAACCATGGCATGCAGAGGGTGGGTGACATTGTCCATGATGGCCAGCAGTTTGGCCAGGATCCGTCTCTCCGCCAGGGCAATGTTGTGTTTTCATTTCCCTAACGGGCTACGCTAGTTAGCGTTGCCATGGATAAAAGCTAAAACGGCTTTGGAGGGAAAGAACAGAGCAGAGGGACTGAGGTGAGAAAGACTGAGGTGAGAAAGTCTCACACGCACCGCTGTGTTTGGGTGTGTGCATCGTTCACTGATCTAATATGCTAAGCTATTAAGGGGGTCAGTCACAGTTTCTAGTACACCAAAGATCAAGAGGTCGCAACTTTCTAATTTCACCTCATCATCATTATCTCTCTCACATATACAGTATGTACTGTATATACAGTATATACTGTATATACAGTGTATATATATATATACAGTGGGGAGAACAAGTATTTGATACACTGCCGATTTTGCAGGTTTTCCCACTTACAAAGCATGTAGAAGTCTGTAATTTTTATCATAGGTACTCTTCAACTGTGAGTGACGGAATCAAAAACAAAAATCCAGAAAATCACATTGTATGATTTTTAAATAATTAATTTGCATTTTATTGTGTGACATAAGTATTTGATACATCAGAAAAGCAGAACTTAATATTTGGTACAGAAACCTTTGTTTGCAATTACAGAGATCATACGTTTCCTGTTATTCTTGACCAGGTTTGCACACACTGCAGCAGGGATTTTGGCCCACTCCTCCATACAGACCTTCTCCAGATCCTTCAGGCTTCGGGGCTGTCCCTGGGCAATACAGACTTTCAGCTCCCTCCAAAGATTTTCTATTGGGTTCAGGTCTGGAGACTGGCTAGGCCACTCCAGGACCTTGAGATGCTTCTTACGGAGCCACTCCTTAGTTGCCCTGGCTGTGTGTTTCGGGTTGTTGTCATGCTGGAAGACCCAGCCACGACCCAACTTCAATGTTCTTACTGAGGGAAGGAGGTTGTTGGCCAAGATCTCGCGATACATGGCCCCATCCATCCTCCCCTCAATACGGTGCAGTCGTCCTGTCCCCTTTGCAGAAAAGCATCCCCAAAGAATGATGTTTCCACCTCCATGCTTCACGGTTGGGATGGTGTTCTTGGGGTTGTACTCATCCTTCTTCTTCCTCCAAACACGGCGAGTGGAGTTTAGACCAAAAAGCTCTATTTTTGTCTCATCAGACCACATGACCTTCTCCCATTCCTCCTATGGATCATCCAGACGGTCTTTGGCAAACTTCAGACGGGCCTGGACATGCGCTGGCTTGAGCAGGGGGACCTTGCGTGCGCTGCAGGATTTTAATCCATGATGGCGTAGTGTGTTACTAATGGTTTTCTTTGAGTTTGTGGTCCCAGCTCTCTTCAGGTCATTGACCAGGTCCTGCCGTGTAGTTCTGGGCTGATCCCTTACCTGATCCCTCCTCATCATCATTGACGAGGCTATATACAGCGAATACCGGTCCACGTGCGGGGTTACAGGTTAGTTGAGAATTGAGGTAACATGTACATGTAGGTTGGGGTATAATGACGTACGTATAGATAGTAGATAATAAACATCGAGGGGGCGGGGGGATGGGGTCAATGCCATTTGATTAGCTGTTCAGCAGGCTTAAGGCTGAAGCTGTTAAGAAGCCTTTTGGACCTAGACTTGGCGCTCCGGTACCGCTTGCCGTGCTGAAGTCTTTGGCACTATTTAGGGCCTTCCTCTGACACCGCCTGGTATAGAGGTCATGTATGGCAGGAAGCTTGGCCCCAATGATGTACTGAGCCGTAGCACTACCCTCTGTAGCGCCTTGCGGTCGGAGGCCGAGCAGTTGCCATACCAGGCGGGGATGCAACCAGTCAGGATGCTCTCGATGGTGCAGCTGTAGAACCTTTTGAGGATCTGAGGACCCATGCCAAATCCTTTCAGTCTCCTGAGGGGCAGTAGGCATGGCGTGCTCTCTTCACAACCGGTGTGTTTGGACCTACCACCGTTGAGTAGTCAGGAAATGTAATGATGGTGTCGTGCTTGGCCACACAGTCATGGGTGAACAGGACATACAGGAGGGGACTAAGCATGCACCCCTGAGGGGCCCCCGTGTTGAGGATCAGCGTGGGGGGGGGGGGGGGGGGCTCGTCAGGAAGTCCAGGATCCAGTTGCAGAGGGAGGTGTTTAGTCCCAGGGTCCTTAGCTTAGTGATGAGCTTTGAGGGCACTATGGTGTTGAACGCTGAGCTGTAGTCAATGAACAGCATTCTCACATAGGTGTTCCTTTTGTCTAGGTGGGAAAGGGCAGTGTGGAATGCAATAGAGATTGCGTCTGTGGATTTGTTGGGGCGGTATACAGATTGAGAGTGGGTCTAGGGTTTCCGGGATGATGCTGTTGATGTGAGCCATGACCAGCCTTTCAAAACACTTCATGGCTACAGACGTGAGTGCTATGGGTCGGTAGTCATTTAGGCAGGTTACCTTAGTGTTCTTGGGCACAGGGACTATGGTGGTATTTCAGACTCTGCCAGGGACAGGTTGAGAATGTCAGTGAAGACACTTGACAGTTGGTCAGCGCATGCTCAGCGTACACGTCCTGGTAATCCATCTGGCCCAGCGTCCTTGTGCCTCGAAGCACGCATATAAGTAATTTAGCTTCTCTGGTACAGAGACAGAGAAAGGCATGCGTAAAAATACACACCCACTGGGGTGATACAAGGTTTCAAGAGTGGCAGCGCTACAGCTACTGTTTATACTGCAGGGTAAGTGCCACTTAAAGGGGCAATCCGCAGTTGAAACAATAACAAAGCGTACTCCCGCCACTGTTTCAGTAAAAAGCTGAGGGATGTTGCTGGAGAAATGTAGCCACTCTCAGTTTCATAGACTGAGCTATGGATGCCAGGACTGACCCTACATGATATCATAATTACAGGTATAACCATGTAGAGGCTGTAGAGTGTTTGTTCACATTGACAACAGTTGAACTAAGCTAATGAGGCTAATGAGACATTTACAAGTTATATTCTTCAAGAATCAATGGGACCATCATATCTATAAGTTCCCAAATGGATGTAGCAACGACATATTGCCACTTTAAAAGTAGCACTTTATCCACTGAAGGCCATACATTTCTGAAAATGCTCCCTACTGAATCAATCCATGGAGTCCAAGAAAGCCAAGAAAACAAAATCCTTAAACATTGCTATCTATCTATCTATCTATCTATCTATCTATCTATCTATCTATCTATCTATCTATCTATCTATCTATCTATCTATCTATCTATCTATCTATCTATCTATCTATCTATCTATCTATCTATCTATCTATCTATCTATCTATCTATCTATCTATCTATCTATCTATCTATCTATCCCTGATCCCTGGTGAAAAATAGTGCACTACATAGGGGTCCTTCTGCTTTCTTGGCTCTGTGAGCGTAACGTGAGGTGTGTGAGAACTTCCAGAATGACCACAGGGGATGTTACTCATCACATACATTTACAGAGAAGACAGAGAAGTCTTTGAGGTAGAGTCTAAGTCAAGTCTCAAGTCTTTGAGGTAGAGTCTAAGTCAAGTCTCAAGTCTGAGGTAGAGTCTAAGTCAAGTCTCAAGTCTTTGAGGTAGAGTCTAAGTCAAGTCTCAAGTCCCTTTTGGCAATGGCTTTTTGCCTGCTGTGGGTTCGGTCTATAAACAAATTATTTCCTACATTCCTTTTTGGCCAATTTCATACATTTAAAGTTAATTGCCAAACACTGTCTTAATGATATAATTTACAGCATATTATTTAAATATGACATGATTTCACATACTATGATAAACGATTGCTAACTTTTGCTTGTCTTAACAAGCTTAATTTAAGGTAAACTTTAGATAAACGATAGCTTAACTTTTCCTTGCGTTTTAATGTTCCGATCTATATAGCAATAGCATACAGAATGTCCGCTCAATCAAATAAGGAGTGCAAATATGAGTAACCACTATCCTCCCATTGAAATAGATACGTACTTGTCTGCACATTTTTTGCGGAACGCAGACATTCTAGAACGCTTTTGAGCCCTCTGTATTAAACTAAACTACTTTCTCAGTGTTACAATGCCATCTGTTCCATGTTATATGACAGAATACACAACAAAAACTTATCCCAGTACTGACATTGTTCACGAGTCTCTCTTCTAGAGTCAAGTCAAGTCTCAAGTCAATTGATCACGAGTCTAAGTCAAGTCGCAAGTCATTTTCTTTTGAGGGAGCGTGCTGACGGCTGGAATGTCCAATAGAGCTGTTGCCAGAATGTCAGCTGACAGCGTTTTAACTACTTCGCAGATACAAAACAAACAATCATAATATCAGTAAAAATATAAAATTCCCAGTTTATAGATAGATAGGTAGGTACTTCATTGATTCCCGAGGGGAAATTACTTTGTCAAGCAGCAACGAAAAACACAGGGCAGGAGCAAAATGCCTGAACGAAATACACAAAAGACAGATACACGATACATGATACATAGTGCGGCAGTATGAAAAAGTATAAAAATACAAGAAGTCTGGAGTGCAAAAAGCTATAAAAAGGCATTGCATAGTATGAGTGAATGGCTGAATATGTACACTATACATTGTTACAGAGTGTTAGGTGTTATACAAATATTAAAATAATATTTAATGGTTAACTATACTATATAAATATAATAGGCCTAGCCTATAGAAGGCTGATGGGATCCTCCTCTTTTTAATAGAGGCCATTTCTCTGTTTTCTCATGCAATTGCATAGGCTATAGAAATGATGTGCAGCATGAGCTCATGGGCTCTCATGAAGTGTTTGATTAGATTTTCGATTACATTTTTATTAATGTCAGAGTGATTAGAGGGACAATAGAGTGCTGAGTACCAGGCAAGTTTGTTAGGCTACTAATGACCATCAGCAGCATCAGAGCTTGGAGAAGCCTAATTACCGGGACTAAACGGTCAAATGGAATTTGATTGGGGCTCACCGCAACAGTCCTACCTGATCCCCTGTTCTCTCCTCCTCCCCTGTTCTCCCCCAGTTCTTCCCCGATTATCCTCTGTTCCTCCCGTTCTCCCATTATCTTCCGTTCCTCCCCTGTTCTCCCCAGTCTCCTCCGTTCCTCCCCTGTTCTCCTCAGTTCCTCCCCTGTTCTCCTCAGTTCCTCCCCTGTTCTCCTCAGTTCCTCCCCTGTTCTCCTCTGTTCCTCCCCTGTTCTCCCCTGTTCTCCCCCGTTCTCCCCCATTCCTCCCGTTCTCCCCCATTCCTCCCGTTCTCCCCCGTTCCTCCCATGTTCTGCTCCGTTCCTCCCATGTTCACCCCTGTTCACCACCGGTCCTCCCCTGTTCACCCCCGTTCCTCCCCTGTTCACCACCGGTCCTCCCCTGTTCACCCCCGTTCCTCCCCTGTTCACCACCGTTCCTCCCCTGTTCACCACCGTTCCTCCCCTGTTCACCCCCGTTGCTCCCCATGAGGACCAGACTCATTTAGCACCCTGAGATATATATGGTCCACAGCAGAACATTTCTAACTCGTTCATCTAACAACACTGCAAATTTAGTAAAATGACCATTATGCTAATGAGTGCCTGAAAAACAAAAGCCTTAAATGTCAATTAAAGATCGTGACAAAGGAAATAGAGGAAAAACAGAGCAAAAAATTGTTTGTCTCAATAGTGTATCCTCTGGTGTCTGGCACTATTACAGTAGCTGGTTTAGGGTTAGGGTTAACTCTCAAGTAACCATAACTATTATGTAGAGCAATGCTAAACCTGACTTTAGATCAGTGTTGTGTCTGGTGTCTGGCAATATTACACTAGCTGGTTTACAGTGGAAAATACAGCTGTGACTACAGTAGTTCAGAAGTCTGTAAAAGGCAATGGAAACTTTCCAAACACTTGGATGTTGAACTCTTGAACTCTATTGCGTAGGCATTACATGATTTACAGTAGGTGTTATGTTCTGTCATCTATACAGTAAGTATCAGTCACATAACTGAGTCTTTCTTACCCACGTGAGCTAGAAAAACAACTCTCAAGACGTAACCATAACTATTGGGATGAAAAATGCTAAACCTGACTTTAGATCAGTGTTGTGTCAATCTGGTGACTTTGACTGAGCAGCTGACAGAACAGCAGTAGGATTATCTAACCCAGCCTGCTACGCCACCCCCTGCTGCCCTGGCTCAGTATACACACAAGGACACACACACACACACACACACACACACACACACACTTGTTTGTTTAACTATCCTCGTGGGGACCAGCAAAATGTTCCCAAATTTACTTGTTTTACTATCCTTGTGAGGACTTCTGGTACCCACAAGGATAGTAAAAACAAAATCACACACACATACGCACACACACACACACACACAGGCAAACGGGCACACATGAGTATACATGGACACACACACACACACACACTTTGTCACATCATGTCATCTCATTAGCACTTGTGTCTTCTGTCTGTGTGCCAGATGATTGACAGGTGACTCTGTGGGGGCTGTTTGTCTCCTGGACGCCCACTAATGTCTCAGTACATTTATCACGTCTCCTGGTGGGTTAGCATAGCATCCTGTCACTCACTGGAGCTACCTACTCTGTTGCTCTGCATACCTGAGCAGAGACCATGATATTGGTGTCAGACCAACACATTTGTGTAGAGCTAACATCATGCTTATGAATGACTTCATTTCCTAGCCCCACTCCTTATATCAGTTCAATCCGGATGTTTTTAGGATCTACTCTACCTGAAGATACAGTATGAGGATCTACTCTACCTGAAGATACAGTATGAGGATCTACTCTACCTGAAGATACAGTATGAGGATCTACTCTACCTGAAGATACAGTATGAGGATCTACTCTACCTGAAGATACAGTATGAGGATCTACTCTACCTGAAGATACAGTATGAGGATCTACTCTACCTGAAGATACAGTATGAGGATCTACTCTACCTGAAGATACAGTATGAGTCAAGAAAGAGAAGGAGGAGAAAGAGGGAGAGTGGGTTAAGATCAGATCAAATTGTATCTGTCACATGCTCCGAATAGACTTTACCGTGAAATGCCCTTCCAAACGACGCAACGTTTAGAAAATATATTTAAAAAAGTATTAAATACACACGAATGGAGCTATATACAGGGAGTACCAGTACCAATCATGGGCATTAATATGGAGTTGGTCCCCCCTTTGCTGCTATAACAGCCTACACTCTTCTAGGAAGGCTTTCCAATAGATGTTGGAACATTGCTGAGGGACTTGCTTCCATTCAACCACAAGAGCATTATTGAGGACTGACGTTGGGCGATTAGGCCTGGCCTGCAGTCGGTGTTCCAATTCATCCCTAAGGTGTTCGATGGGGTTGAGATCAGCGCTCTGAGCAGGCCAGTCAAGGTCTTCCACACCGCTCTCAACAACTTATTTCTGTACGGACCTCGCGTTGTGCATGAGGGCAATGTCATGCTGAAACAGGAAAGTGCCTTCCTTCTACAAACTGTTTTCACATGTTAGTGTACTGTAATTATTGCATACTTCTAATCAGCCTGTCGTGTGTGAAATGTTTTACAAACAGGGGTTTTGATTTGCTGTTGTTGAGTGTGATTTAGAGGTCTGAGCTTCAATACTCCTTGTTGCTGTTGTTTTAAGCTGCGCTCCTAGACTAGGGATATACTGTATAATTTTGGTCCATGAAGGCCACCGTATTCTGTCTCTGTGACAGTGGGGGACATTCTAAATAGTCTGACATCTTTCCTCTCCTTCATATTTACTGATCTGATCCTGAAAACACAGGATGAGGAAAGCAAACACACACACACACACTCCAGGCACAGCTTCAGAGGTTTCATTAGGTGACTGTGTCATACTGTGTTATGATGTAATACATTTGAGTGGCCACAGAGGCACTGGGGTCTTACTGCCAGGCTCCATACTGTCTCTCTAATGCAGAAACTGTGTCTACTGCCAACAGAAAACTCTCACATTTCTCACTGCTTAAACACCCTGATACATTATCCAGATATGATATTATTTAGGTCATATTTACAGGTCCCAGGTGTTGATATGAACTGAGATAAAGTCAAAGATTATAAGCAGTCTATGATATAGGTGATTTATTGTTATAAGTACAGTAGATTGGAAAGGTAGTGAGGGGGCTGAGTTGGCTCCTGGCCAATGTCTCTCCTTTGGCTCCGTGGTTGGTGTGTGTGTGTGTGTGTGTGTGTGTGTGTGTGTGTGATAAGAAAACTCTCCTCTCCACAGAGAAATCAGTGTAAGCAAAGAGCAGACTTCCATGTCCCACATGTCAAAGCTTTGATGTTTTCACTGAATAATACGTCACCATGGTTGACAATCATATCAAACAAACCTGTAGACGTAACAATGGACAATGGACTCACTACAGTGAAGTACCTTACCATGGCTGATGATGATGTTCTTACAGTTGGTGCTATGCATTGGGGCAGGTAGCGTTCTCCTGGCATCCGCTAAACCCAGATTCGTCCATCAGACTTCCAGATGGTGAAGCGTGATTCATCACTCCAGAGAACGCATTTCAACTGGTCCAGAGTCCAATGGCAGCAAGCTTTACACCACTCCAGCTGACACTTGGCATTAGGCTTGTGTGCGGCTGCTCGGCCATGGAAACCCATTTCATGAAGCTCCCGACTAACAGTTCTTGTGCTGATGTTGCTTCCAGAGGCAGTTTGGAACTCAGTAGTGAGTGCTGCAACCGAGGACAGAAGATTTTTTACGTGCTATATGCTTCAGCACTCGGCGGTCCTGTACTGTGAGCTTGTGTGGCCTACCACTTCACGGCTGAGCCGTTGTTGCTCCTTGATGTTTCCACTTCACAATAACAGCACTTACAGTTGACCGGGGCAGCTCTAGCAGGGCAGAAATTTGACAAACTGACTTGTTGGAAAGGTGGCATCCTATGACAGTGCCACATTGAAAGTCACTGAGCTCTTCAGTAATGCCATTCTACTGCCAATGTTTGTCTATGGAGATTGCATGGCTGTGTGCTCAATGTTATACACCTGTCAGCAACGGGTGTGGCTGAAAGTTGCAAAAAAGCTTGCTCTCTCTTCCTTGCATCAGGCTGCACATGCTGTTCTTTCATCAGACTATTCTCAATTTAATCTCGCCAATTTGTTTTGAATTAGACTGGCACATTATCAAATGGGCAGGAACAGGGGCAAGGCCACTTTTCACTCATGTTGGGTAGGCTACTGCGGTTATTTCACCGTGCGACAGGTGATATTCTAGAACATACAGACCATGTCCAATGCATATTCTGAGTTTTGTGGATATCTACCATATCTTGACAAATTCTGAAGACATATGTGACCCGTTACAGAAAGCTGGGCGTATGTTGCATGTCACTACTTCACAAGAGGCATTTGAACGTGTTCTTCTTAAACGTGAACTTTCATGTGCCTTAATAACAATTTATAATCTGTAAATATAAATAAAATGTGAAATCACAAAGCTGTTTCTGACACAGAGAAAATACAAAATCTTGCCTAGCCATGATTTGTTGAGATAATGAGGGTGCTCGGACATTCACGAGAAAGATCGTCCATTCTGTCACTCAAGGCTTCTCTGTCAAAATGGCACATCCTGCTCTCTGCTACCGCGGAATTTGAACGAACCATTTGGATTACTAATATTTTCATCATGGACTAGATGCAAAGTGTAGTAACAGCGTTCAATACCAGTGTTGTCAATACCAGTGTTGTCAATACCAGTGTTGTCAATACCAGTGTTGTCCTGGTATACCAGTGTTGTCCTGGTATACCAGTGTTGTCCTGGTATACCAGTGTTGTCCTGGTATACCAGGACAGTGTTGTCAATACCACTGTTGTCAATACCAGTGTTGTCTTGGTTATAGCATTTTGCACTCCAGACTTCTTGTATTCTTAAACTTTTTCATAATGCCGCACTATGTATCGTGTGTCTGTCTTTTGTGTATTTTTGTTCAGGCATTCTACTGTGTTTTTTCTATCTATCTATCTATCTATCTATCTATCTATCTATCTATCTATCTATCTATCTATCTATCTATCTATCTATCTATCTATCTATCTATCTATCTATCTATCTAATACAGCTGCTGGTATCGACACAGCTCTGTTTTCTGTGGCTAAAGCAATATGGACTGGTTGAAGCTGAGTGCGAAGTATTATTTTGAAAGTGTTTTAGTCTGTCATGAATCATCATAATCCATTCAGCACTGGGCGAAAAGGGTCCATATCTGTGGATATCTTTACATGACATGTTGTTGATATCCTACAGAATACAGAACATGTCCAATGCATATTTAGAGTTTTGTGGATTTGCACCATATCCTCACAAATTCTGAATCCAGATGTCTTTTAGATACATATGATATTGGGATTCCGTAGAATATAACACATGGACATTTCCTGTGGCCGGATATGGACATCCTGAGATATTTGACATCCTATTTTCTCTCTTCATGTTGACAAATACTGACTGTATACATTGCATATTTCTGTTTTCAAGATATTAACATATATTGATTCCAGATACGCTTTTCTTGTCTGAGGTACATATCGGCTTGATATGCTAAGGACAATGCTTATTTGAGATTTGAGGACATGTTTAATAATTTGACAAATATTGAATCCATATCATTCTTTCAGACACTGGCAAAACTTTTTGAATTCCATCTGCATAAAGGCATGCGCAAACCGCAAGCTAAAAGCACTGTAACTGGTAGCCTAGCAACAAGAATCACAACTTTTCTGCTGTGGAGTTACAACTGTCATGTTTGAATTTGGTCACAACAAATGATTTTGTAAACGCTGTGTGGTCGAACTGACAACTGGAGACAAAATAAGTGAGAAGATGTTCAGAAAAGACCTGATACTGATTACTGAAGTATACTGTCTTATAAGGACAGAGTGTGAAAACAGTGTGAGCGTGTGTGTGGCCAGTATTTCGTTAGATTTTCCTTCTCTCACTGCACTGTTAGTGCTGCTACTCTGTTCCCCTTATTACGGATTACTACCTCTCTCCCCAAACACACACACACAGGAACACTTCCTTAAACGGTAGGAAAACTGGAATCCCACCAGGAAGAGAGAGAGAAAGAAAGAGAAGTAACAGAAAGAGAGAGAGAAAGAAAGAGAAGTAACAGAAAGAGAGAGAGAGAGAGAGAGAATCGTATGGGAAAGAGAGACAGAAAGAGAAAAGTAGGGAAAAGAGAGAGAGAGAAGTGAGGGAATGTGCTAGACGGAGATATAAAAATAACAATAATGATAATAATTTACAGACAGAAATGACAAAGCTGTCTGGTATAGGGAGAGAAGAGAGAGATGGGAAGCAGCCAAACAATAACCTTGGGGTGTGTGGTCAACACCCAGGGGCCAGAGGTCAGAGGTGTGTGTCAGCTATGAGCCTCCTCAGCCTCCTCCTGTTCCTAGGCCTGCTGGTCACATAAACATGTATCTCATGTATCTCTGTATATAGATTCTCTATTGTGTTATTGACTGTACGTTTGTTTACTGTGTAACTCTGGATGTTTGTATGGCTTTCTGGCTTTATGGAGAGCAGAGATCTGTATATTATGACGAGATGCTCATGTCTCCATCCTAACAACGGGAGTCGTTGTCCCAAAGGTGGGAAGGCAGGCGCTGAGGTCCAAAATAAGCCCATAGAAACAAATTAGGCTTATTTTGGACAGAACCTCTTGCTTCACCTCTTCCTCTCTGTGGAGAGTGCATCGACGCAGCTGCTGGGTACAGCAGGACTTTTTCTCAACACAGTGCAGAGGATGGCTGTAGTAGATGGCTAGTTAACTGCTGTTTGACTTGACATGAAATTAAACTAGAGGTTTAATCCCAGTGCTGAGCTAGTGCGTAGCAGGAAGCTGATTCTTGTATATGAAGTGCCATAACATTTTGGAATTAAATAAATAAAATACTGTGTGTCACTCAAGCTCATATAAGTGGAAGAGCTTTGCAAATAGAAGCTCATAAGAACACTTTATTTGTTTATATGTTTATTTATTTACTCCCTATAAGCTGATTATAAACATTAAGTAGATAAGCACTATTACATAATTTGTTGACCATTAAATGAGGTAAATACATGTAAAGGCTTGTCGATTGTGATGTATATAAAATTTAAAAAATTCCAGGACATCGTATTCCTTGTGTTTCCAAGGCAACGCCACAAGTCTCCCTCTCTCCCTCTCTCCCTCTCTCCCTCTCTCCCGCTCTCCCTCCCTGCAGAAAGGTCAAGGCAGGCACTGGACAGAGGAAGATGTGGCTTTTTCTTTGCAACTCTGCCTAGAAGGCCAGCATCGCGGAGTCGCCTCTTCACTGTTGACATTGAGACTGGTGTTGTGCGGGTACTATTTAATGAAGCTGCCAGTTGAGGACTTGTGAGGCGTCTGTTTCTCAAACTAGACACTCTAATGTACTTGTCCTCTTGCTCAGTTGTGCACCGGAGCCTCCCACTCCTCTTTCTATTCTGGTTAGAGCCAGTTTGCGCTGTTCTGTGAAGGGAGTAGTACACAGTGTTGTACGAAATCTTCAGTTTCTTGGCAATTTCTCGCATGAAATAGCCTTCATTTCTCAGAACAAGAATAGACTTTCAGAAGAAAGTTATTTGTTTATGGACATTTTGAGCCTGTAATCGAACCCACAAATGCTGATGCTCCAGATACTCAACTAGTCTAAAGAAGGCTTTTTGCAGTTTTATTGCTTCTTTAATCAGCACAACAGTTTTCAGCTGTGCTAACATAATTGCAAAAGGGTTTTCTAATGATCAATTAGCCTTTTAAAATGATAAACTTGGATTATCTAACACAACGTGCCATTGAAACACAGGCGTGATGATTGCTGATAATGGGCCTCTGTACGCCTATGTAGATATTTCATAAAAAATCTCCCGTTTCCTGCTACAATAGTAATTTACAACATTAACAATGTCTACACTGTATTTCTGATCTATTTGATGTTATTTTAATGGACAAAACATTTGCTTTTCTTTCAACAACAAGGACATTTCTAAGTGACCACAAACTTTTGAACAGTAGTGTATATTGCATAAATTTTATATTACATTGCTTATGACTAGGGACAGGGGTGTTCCTGGTCACGTCACCTATGTCCCCTTAAGCAAAGAGCAGAAAATCACCTCAGGTAGGTTTTATTTAATCTCTAGCTTTAGGCCCGCGCAAGATTCCAAGATTCCAAGATGTGTACTGGGCAGCTCCAAGCATCTAGACGCTTCCGAGTTCCAAACATCTGGATTTCCAGTTTAGCCCTGAGAGTTCTAAGTTCTGTCTCACTCCTCAGCTTCCATGAGGGATTCTTATGAGAAACCATCACAACAAAAGCCTATAATATCTGTCCTAAGATTAATATCAATAGTCTACAGTGACTCCCCTCCTCCCAGCTCCAGAAGAGAAAGATAGAAAGCAGAAAATAGCCTGGATATTTTTCTTCCTATGACTAAATGCACTACTTAATGCACTACACAGGGAATAGGGTGCCATGTTGGACGCATCCACAGTCCTCTACAGCTAACGACTAGGACGGTAATGTGTGTTAATATCAAGTCCATTCTGTCATGGAAGATATCAATAGTTGTGAGAGAGCACAGTGCCTGATAGTCTTTGTAACTTTTCAGTGACACCAGCAGTATTCTGCCTAGAGACTCCACATCCATCTCATCATTATTATCAATCACAGCTTCAGTCCAGACCTCTTTATCTTACATAACACATACACTTTTATCAAATCCACTGCATTAGGCTTAGTGAGATTACCCAAGCAGACAATGAATGGAGAGCGAGAGAGACCCATGAGAATTAACGCGCTTCTTCCTACTAATAAATTATATAGCAAGCACTGGTGCCATACTGTTACTGAGAACCATGAGAAGATCAGTTCTTTGAACTTTGAACAGCAGATTGGAAAAGGAAAGTTCACCGATTAGAAATGATGAGTGCCATGAATCCATAGGGAGGGATTAGGGAAACTCATCTTTCACCGGAACAGGAGGAGAAGGAGTGGAAGACCGTGAGGAAGAGGGGGATTGAGGCAAGGGCATCCACGGGGTGAGAGAGGGAGGAGAGTGTTTGTGAAACACAGAACTGATCTCATCAGATATAGTATTAAGGCCAAATAAAAAAAGAGAGGGAATGGGAGAGGGAGAGGGAGAGGGAGAGGGAGAGGGAGGTCTGGTGTGATACCAGCATTACCACCTCCTCACTAGAGATAATGTAGCACAGAGCTCTGACTGATCTACTTACTGCATGATGCTCCTGTTGTGTGGTTTTAAGCCTCTGAGTGAGATCTGTCCCTCCCTAACCCTCCCTCCTTCCACAGAGGGACAAACAGTGTGGATGTTAAGCTGTGTGTGTGTGTGTGTGTGTGTGTGTGTGTGTGTGTGTGTGTGTGTGTGTGTGTGTGTGTGTGTGTGTGTGTGTGTGTGTGTGTGTGTGTGTGTGTGTGTGTGTGTGTGACTAATGGACAGCTCAGCCTCATTTGTGTGCAAGGGGGTGTAATCTTAATAACTACTTAACTACTATCACATATTTATCACTGCTTATCTCTACTTATCACATTCACAATCAGACGCTATAATGAGGAAGTGTACTGTACGTAACAAGTCAACTAGCAACCATCAGCAACTTATACACTGTTATACACAAGTCTTAAATAACAAAGCAAGGTTGCCTTTTCAACATCATGTCTCTAAACCTGTTGCGGTGATGATTCAAATCTCAGTTCTCTCCTTATCAGAGTCTCAGGGAAACTTTCTGAAAACTGTAGAATGAATTGTCTCTGTCCCAAATGGCACTGTATTCCCTACATAGTGCACTACTTTTGACCCGGTCAATAGACCCTGGTCAAAAGTCGTGCACTATAAAAGGGAAAAGGGTGCCATTTGGGTCGCATCCTAACAGTATAACTTTATGTCTCTCACATTGTGTTTCTGATGCATCACTTTACCAAACACAATTTAAAATAAAATACAATTTGACTTGTAACATGCTTCGTAAACAACAGTGTTTACTTACGAGAGAGAGAGAGAGAGAGAGAGAGAGAGAGAGAGAGAGAGAGAGAGAGAGAGAGAGAGAGAGAGAGACAGCAAGAGAGCGCAAGAGAGAGAGCGAGAGATAAATTATTCAGTGAGCATTTGAGGAGCGATGAGAGTTGCTTTCTGAGGAAGCAGCTGACTAACACAGAATTCTAAGTAGAGGCAAGCAAGTCTTCCCTCTCTCTTTTTTTGGAGGTACTAAAAAGATGAGTTGTCTGTCTGTTACGGCCAGATGGGCTGCGCTCTGTGACAAAACGCCAGGCACAACCACACACACACACACACACACACACTCTTCCACTAATTAGCATGCAGGGTAAACAGTAGCCTTTTTTCTCTCCTTCTCTTCTCCGTTCTATCCTCCTCTCCTCCGTTCAATCCTCTACTCCTCCAATTGCTCCAGAGGGAGGAAAGAAATCACCTCCGTTTATCTCTCCATCCTTGAGAGGAATAAACAGATCTTAGCCGTAGGGAGAGAGGGAATGGTGCAAAGCAGAGGAATGGAAGGAGGGATGGAGGGATGTTAGCACAGAACAACAGAGACAGAGAGAGAAAGAGGGGGAGAGAAAGAGAGAGAGAGAGAGAGAGAGAGAGAGGGGTTCTACTTACAAAAAGCCACAGACCTTATCCTCTCACACAGAGAGAGAGTACAGACACACAGAGAGACAGTCAGACACACACACAGAGAAGCAGTACAGACACACAGAGAGGCAGTACAGACACACAGAGAGGCAGTACAGACTCACAGAGAGGCAGTACAGACACACAGAGACTTAAGCCTATTAGAGTATAGCCTCTCTGTCAAGGATGCAGACATAAAGCATGGATATAGTATGTGACTGCAGCTATCTATTTCACAAATTATTATAGGGTCTTCAAACTGAGAGTGTGTCAGCACCCTTCCATCCGGATGTGCATGCACCTGTGTGTGGGTTGTGTTGTTTACATTCCTCCCCAAGCCTCCACCCCAAGCAGACACCACGCTAGCACTCAGGGAATTATATGGGACTTTAAACAAACTGGAAACCGCACATCCTGAGGCCACATTCATTATTGCTGGTGACTTTAACAAAGTAAATTATGACTTCCTAGAGTCACGATGTGGTGTGTCGGCAGACCAAGACACAGCGCAGTTGTTGAACATACGTTTTAATTCGAATTATATAAAACAAAAACGGTACTCACAAGTGCATGCCCACACACTCCATAAACATCCAACATGAAGATAATGACCCACAACAAGGTGTGGGACATCCCTACTTAAATAGAATCCCCAATCAGAGACAACGCATAGCAGCTGCCTCTAATTGGGGACCCAACACAAAACAAACTAGATCTAGAATTACTAGATCTGTCAGGCTCTGACCATGGCTAAATAGAGGAGCCAAAGGCCTCCCTATGGCCTCCCTATGACACCTAGGTCCCTGGGCACGGTTAACGCTCGAAGACCCCCCCCCCCCCCCTACACATGACACACTTATTTTACCGCTAGAAACCAAACAGGTCGTTTATACCAGCAGGTGTACCTAGTGTACACGAGGCCTGGAGTAACTAATATTTTCTCGAAAGCAATTGGCTGGTAAGCCTCATCGTTTCAACGAGGCCTCTTTTTAACATCACTATACTCATAGTTTCAGAACTTGCTCACAATTCTGAAACAAAAAACCATTAGGTCTATGCTAAGCACACAACAACATCATCACCAGCAAAATCATAATAAATGCTAGGGATCTGGTCCCAGTCTTACATTATATGGTTATTTCTCTTGATTTGATCCGAGAAAAGGTTTCCACAATCGTTTAAGGTCGTTTAAGTGCGTGTACGCATCAAGTCGATGGTTAAGGCAGCTCCCGAGCTTATCAATAGCAACAATAAAAGTCTCCACTTTAAATTTCTGTCTTCTATTGAGTGTTTGTATCCACCTCTGTACCTCCCTCATCTGCAAAGTTTTTGCGTTTCCTTGTTCTCTGTTTGTCATGCCTATAGAACTGGCACACACCTGGCACATTTAAAGCTTCCGTTTCAAATAGTTTGAATCGATCCCGCTGAGCTAAAACAAAGTTGCGTAATGATTCAAGTAAACGCACCGCTGTCTTCAGGTCCATATCACTTTTCCGATGGCGATGCCAGGCTGCAACTGCTAATGCTAGCATGACTAGTGCTCGCCTCCAAATCCTCACTAAGAGTAACATTCGTGTTATTTTTATCCTCTGTAGTTAAAAAAAAAAAAATAGTAATAGCTGATATCTTTTTTAATAATGCTGTCTCTCTTTCATCTTTACCTTTTTTAATTTTGCGTTTCATCGAACCACTCAGTTTATGATCCATCTTAGCTAGCTAGGTTGTCTACAACAGTTAGATTTTCGATTTGACTTTGCTTTCTCCAGTGTGACCTTTAAAACATCAGGCAGCGTGCATTTTGATTGGTCACTTCATAAACATAGTTACTAAGCTAACCAATTATATTATACAGTGGGGAGAACAAGTATTTGATACACTGCCGATTTTGCAGGTTTTCCTACTTACAAAGCATGTAGAGGTCTGTAATTTTTATCAGAGGTACACTTCAACTGTGAGAGACGGAATCTAAAACAAAAATCCAGAAAGTCACATTGTATGATTTGATCACCTACCAACCAGTAAGAATTCCGTCTCTCACAGACCTGTTAGTTTTTCTTTAAGAAGCCCTCCTGTTCTCCACTCATTACCTGTATTAACTGCACCTGTTTGAACTCGTTACCTGTATAAAAGACACCTGTCCACACACTCAATCAAACAGACTCCAACCTCTCCACAATGGCCAAGACCAGAGAGCTGTGTAAGGACATCAGGGATAAAATTGTAGACCTGCACAAGGCTGGGATGGGCTACAGGACAATAGGCAAGCAGCTTGTTGAGAAGGCAACAACTGTTGGCGCAATTATTAGAAAATGGAAGAAGTTCAAGATGACGGCCAATCTCCCTTGGTCTGGGGCACCATGCAAGATCTCACCTCGTGGGGCATCAATGATCATGAGGAAGGTGAGGGATCAGCCCAGAACTACACGGCAGGACCTGGTCAATGACCTGAAGAGAGCTGGGACCACAGTCTCAAAGAAAACCATTAGTAACACACTACGCCGTCATGGATTAAAATCCTGCAGCGCACGCAAGGTCCCCCTGCTCAAGCCAGCGCATGTCCAGGCCCGTCTGAAGTTTGCCAATGACCATCTGGATGATCCAGAGGAGGAATGGGAGAAGGTCATGTGGTCTGATGAGACAAAAATAGAGCTTTTTGGTCTAAACTCCACTTGCCGTGTTTGGAGGAAGAAGAAGGATGAGTACAACCCCAAGAACACCATCCCAACCGTAAAGCATGGAGATGGAAACATCATTCTTTGGGGATGCTTTTCTGCAAAGGGGACAGGACGACTGCACCGTATTGAGGGGAGGATGGATGGGGCCATGTATCACGAGATCTTGGCCAACAACCTCCTTCCCTCAGTAAGAGCATTGAAGATGGGTCGTGGCTGGTTCTTCCAGCATGACAACGACCCGAAACACACAGCCAGGGCAACTAAGGAGTGGCTCCGTAAGAAGCATCTCAAGGTCCTGGAGTGGCCTAGCCAGTCTCCAGACCTGAACACAATAGAAAATCTTTGGAGGGAGCTGAATGTCCGTATTGCCCAGCGACAGCCCCGAAACCTGAATGGAGGAGTGGGCCAAAATCCCTGCTGCAGTGTGTGCAAACCTGGTCAAGAACTACAGGAAACGTATGATCTCTGTAATTGCAAATGAAGGTTTCTGAACCAAATATTAAGTTCTGCTTTTCTGATGTATCAAATACTTATGTCATGCAATAAAATGCAAATTAATTACTTAAAATTCATACAATGTGATTTTCTGGATTTTTGTTTTAGATTCCGTCACTCACAGTTGAAGAGTACCTATGATAAAAATGACAGACTTCTACATGCTTTGTAAGTGGGAAAACCTGCAAAATCGGCAGTGTATCAAATACTTGTTCTCCCCACTGTATAGGGAAAATAAAAAAAGGCTTAATAAAATCAAAGTGAGTTTTGCCGCAATGGGCCCGGCCCCTCTGTGATAGGCCCGTGCGGTAATCCGTCTTTGCCATCACCCACATCGTGACAACTCCTTTCCGAGACAGATACCTCGTCAAATTTCTGCACTGCTATAGCTGCCCCGGTCTGGAGCAGTGGAAACGTGTTCTCTGGAGTGATGAATCACGCTTCACCATCTGGCAGTCCGACGGACAAATCTGGGTTTGGAGGATAACAGGAGAACATTAAGGCCGAATTGTGATACAGCCTGGAATCGAACCAGGGTCTGTAGTGACTAGCACTGAGATGCAGTGCCTTATACCGCTGCGCCACTCGGCGTAGAGTAGATCCTAAAAAGATCCTGATTGAACAGATATGAGGAAATTATAAGGAAATTAGGTCATTCATAAGCATGATGTTAGCTCTACACAAACATGTTGGTCTGACACCAATACCATGATCTCTGCTCAGGTATGCAGAGCAACAGAGTAGGTAGCTCCAGTGAGTGACAGGATGCTATGCTAAGCCTACACGGAGGAGGTTAGAGCCCTGCCAGAGTGGTGCCACGACAACAGCCTCTCCCTCAACGTCAGCAAAGCCAAGGAGCTGATCGTGGACTAGAGAAAACAGGGGTGCAGTGGAGAGGGTCAAAAGCTACAAGTTCCTCAGCATGCACATCACAGAGGACCTATCATGGTCCAATCACACTGAGAGCGCCTCTTCAACCTCTGGCGACTGAAGAAATTTGACATGGGCCCTTAGATCCTCAAGAAGTTCTACAGCTGCACCATTGAGAGCATCTTGAACCATCTGCATCACCGCCTGGTATGGATGGCAACTGCACGGCCCTCAACCGCAAGCCTCTACAGAGGGTGGTGCGGACGGCCCATTACATTACTGGGGCGAGCTCCCTGCCCTCCAGGACATTTACACAAGGCAGTGTCTGAGGAAGGCCCGGAAGATCGCCAAGGACTCCAACCATGGACGGTTCAATCTGTTACCATCTGGTAAGCGGTATCAGAGCATCCAGTCTCAGACCAACAGGCTCCGAGACAGCTTCTACCACCAGGCCATCAGACTGCTGAACAATTTACCCTAACTATCTACCTACTCAAACCTGCACGTTGTGCACCTTAAAGACTATATGCACCTAGAGACTATTTACACTGGCTCTCCACACATCCAACCCTTACATACAAGCACACATGACTTGACATGGCACATTCATAATATATACTGTATATCCTATTGTGTACATATTGTGTATATTATTTTGCATACTACCGTCTAACTACCTGTTATTTTCTGTTAGACTTTTTGTATTATTGATATTGATTATTGGGAGTATTTCACTGCACCTTTTATACTTGAACACTGTGTACGTGTTCAAAATGTATTTGATTTGTTCAAAAGCTGTGTGTGGAGAGACCGTGGTGGGAAAGTTTCACAGGCACCGTGTGTGTGTGTGTGCACCTAAATCAGGTTCAATCCACTCCACCATATGTACAGGTCGATTGGGCCCTTGTGAACACCTGTGCTGACATGCTGAGGTACTGATAGACAATAGACCATGTCAAACAGAGTATTGTGTTAGTAAGATGACAGACACAAGGCAGACAGACAGACAGACATGTTGTCTTAGCACCACCCTTTGTTCAGCAGATCTACAGCTGGCAGCTACTGAGAGCTCTTCACACACAAAGACGTGTAACGGATTCGCACAAAAAAAATATGTTGCATTAAAGCTTCCTTCAATATTCTGTTTTAACTTTTTTTACTGCTTTTAGCTTTACAGCCTTCTTCAGTGTGTATGTATAGCCGTTCACACAGACACACACACACACACACACACCCTGCCACCGCCAGCTGTGACACTTCCTGGTGACATCGTTCTCATTAGTGTCAGCATCCAATCACCTTCCTTAAGCAGCACCATGTGACCAGAAGAGATGCGAGGAGACCAGAAGGAGAGGAAAGTGCCACCTTGCTGCATCTCACGCATCAATGCTTTAAGATCAAAACAGCCTTAAATGATGGATAACAATATTCTGTTTTCTTTGTTTGTGGAAATATTCTGTTTCCTTTGTTTGTCTCTGTACACACTG
The DNA here is from genome assembly GCA_023634145.1 of Thymallus thymallus. NCBI lineage: Eukaryota > Metazoa > Chordata > Actinopteri > Salmoniformes > Salmonidae > Thymallus > Thymallus thymallus. The sequence continues at coordinate 8,868,842 of CM042389.1, forward strand.
TAAGACAGACAAGCATACAGAGGTTCACAAACACAGAGATAGAGCGAAAGAGAAAGACTCTCACACACACACTTGAGTTTGCAAGAAAGGCATTTCACTGTACTTGTGCATGTGACATTAAAACGTGAAAATTGAAACACTAGGCCTGTGAAGGTCATGGAATTGTGGATTGGTCACATCCAATCCAATCCACGGTTATTGGTCAGCCAAATGATCACGTCACCGTTATAACCACTTAAATAGCAAAACATACATATATAAAAAAGTGAAATATATATATGCCTAGTTAAATAAAGGTTAAATAAAATAAAAATATATAATAAATAATAATAATTTTAAAAATATGTATCTTTTAAGATGCACATTTTCTCCTCTACTTAGCTCCTGACTGCATGTGCTGCCATCGAAATAGAATGAATAGAACGGCATCCTATCCTATCCAAAATGCTTGCTAGCGTAACTTTCTTGCATGGGCAGAAACAGCTAGCTACTGAAGGACATCAACACAAGTAGACAGGAAACAGCCAAATCCAGACTGGCCTCCCTTGGGGGTGCGTTTTGCTGCACCAAGACAACCTACAACGCTGATTGGCTAAAACTTTTATTCTTTTTTTTTTTTTTATCAAGGGAGGCCAAATGCTTGCTGGCATAAATCAATCAAATGGTATGGCAGCAACATGTCATATACTCTTTTGGTCCAGACAGCATCAGACACATGGGCTACATAGTCCCGTGTAGCTCAGTTGGTAGAGCATGGCGCTTGCAACGCCAGGGTTGTGGGTTCGATTCCCATGGGGGACTAGTATGAGAAAATGTATGTAAGTCGCTCTGGATAAGAGCGTCTGCTAAATGACGTAAATGTAAACATACTGAGACAGAGGGGTGCTGTTTCCCTTGCTCAGTGAGATTCACACACACATTCACACATCCTTCTAAGATAGATAACTTATAAGCAGTGGTGTAGCACGCCCCCAACTCCTCGGTAATGAAAATCATACTGTCGATATGTCTAAATACCCCGATATCCGGTATATCGTCCAAGCCTAACACACACTCGACCTTCTGACTCAGCATAGTAGCAAGAAACCATTCACAAACTGAAAGCTTGTCCTTTTTAAACCAATTCAGCTCAGCTATGGGGCCTCAGTCAAACAGCATTTAGTGAACTGAGCAGTACTCTGCTCTCTCTCACACACACCAATCTGTCTTTGTGGAGTTCCTGGAATCACAGTTACACCGAGGAGTATCCAAACATGACACGGTGTGGGTCACAATGAATGCTATCCTCCAAAACGCCCCACAAGAAGACCATGACCTTTGACCCTACCTGTTTGTCCTTGGCCTTTCCGCTGCTGCTAACCCGGGAGGAAGTGACATCACGGGGGATGACAGAGATCTGGTGCAGTGGCATGTTCATCCCTGCGGAAACCACCGGACTGGGCGTACTCACACACACACTTCCTGTCTTGCTGCTGCTGCCACGGCAACAGGCATGACAGGCCGAAACACTACTCCTAGCGTAGCCTGCACTGCTCTGGAGAGGAAAAAGAGTAGAAAGAGAAGAGAAAGGGTTAGACATACAGTACCTAAACAACACTTACATGCATCACATTTATTTTCAGAAGATATTTGAATTTGTATCCATTTTTCTTTCTTTCCTCATCAGAGTGATGATAACACATTGACCAAGAGAAGAGTCTGGACAGCACATGTTGTGAAGTCTAAAACTATAGTCTGAACATATCATAATAGCACATCGACACAGAGGGGAGAGAATGAACCATGGTATGAATAGGCCATGATAACACATTGACCTTCAACATTGAGACTGAACCTTTTCTCTGAACAGCTTATGCTATGAAGGCGGAACCACGTTCTAAGCAGCAACATGATGGTTAATTCCTTACGAAACCAGGACAAAAAAAGAAGAGGATTTGGGGGATTTGCACAACATTTAATCCATAGAATGGTAATTTGGAGGAATGATTGTTGATTTATATTTTTCAAGATTCATAAATAACTGTATGACATTTTTTATTGAAATCAAAATTCTACTCATATTGCAGAGCAAGTGGTAAAGCTTTATATGACACCAATGTTTGCTTTCCTAAATTATTTCTCAATTATGATTTTAGATACAAATGTCAAATATATGTCAACAATCCTTCCTCCAAATGAACATTATATGGATTAAATGTGAGAAGAAAAAAAATGATGGTATTTTATTGTTGTGGTTTTGTGAGGAATCACCCTGATAACACATTGACAGGGTTTGTACTTATGCTAATGCAGCCATCTGCAGTGCACAGCCACTGACTGCAATTACTGTAAGGTTCAACCCCTCTGGTGTGTGAGTGTGTGTGTGTGTGTGTGTGTGTGTGTGTGTGTGTGTGTGTGTGTGTGTGTGCATGCGCATGTGTGTAAGAGTTTTTGTGCCTGCATGTGTAGGTGCTGACGTGCATCCGTGTACACGCTTGTGTGTGTGTGTGTGTGTGTGTGTGTGTGTGTGTGTGTGTGTGTGTGTGTGTGTGTGTGTGTGTGTGTGCCAACGCTTGAGATGTAGGCTACTGACAAGGGAGAGAGGAATACAGCGTCCAGGTCAAGGGCACTGGGCAAAACTGTTGGAGGGCATCTACATCACCGAAGTGCCAGGACTCTATTTGGGGAGGGAGGGAACAGGTGGATGACAGAGAGGAAGAGGAAGACAGAGAGGAAGAGGGGTAGTGATGCATCACTAATGTTATAGACCCAGAGGACAAGGCACTGCAGGGAAACTAACAAGGGGACCTTACACTATCACAGACAAAGATTAATAGAAGGAGAGGGTTAGAGAGAGAGGGATAGAGAGGTTTAGAGAGAGAGAGGGGAAGAGGGTTAGAGAGAGAGAGATAGATGGAGAGGGAAGAAGAATGTTAGAGAGAGGGAAGGAGAGGGATAGAGAGAGAGAGAGAGAGAGAGAGAGAGAGAGGGAAAGAGGGTTAGAGAGAGAGAAAGAGGGAAGGAGAGGGTTAGAGAGAGAGATAGATGGAGGGAACAAGAGTGTTAGAGAGAGATATAGAGAGGGTTAGAGAGAGAGATAGAGAGAGATGGAAGGAGAGGGTTAGAGAGAGAAGGATAGGGTTAGAGAGAGAGAGAGAAGCAGAGGGTTAGAGAAAGAGAGAGGGGGGGTTAGAGAGAGCGAGCGACCGAGAGAGAGAGAGTTTGAGGGAAGGAGAGGGTTAGAGAGATAGATAGAAGGAGAGGGTTAGAGAGAGAGATAGAAGGAGAGGGTTAGAGAGAGAGAGAGAGAGATAGAAGGAGAGGGTTAGAGAGATAGATAGAAGGAGAGGGTTAGAGAGAGAGAGAGAGAGAGAGAGAGAGAGAGAGAGAGAGAGAGAGAGAGAGAGAGAGAGAGAGAGAGAGAGAGAGAGAGTGAAGGGGAGGGTTAGAGAGAGGGATAGAAGGAGTGGGTTAGAGAGAGAGAGAGAGAGAGAGAGAGAGGGAGAGAGAGAGAGAGAGGGAGAGAGAGGGAAGGAGAGGGTTAGAGAGAGAAATAGAGAGGGAAGGAGACGGTTAGAGAGAGAGAGAGGGATAGAGAGAGAGAGAAAGAGAGGAGAGAGAGAGAGAAATAGAAGGAGAGGGTTAGAGAGAGAAATAGAGAGGGAAGGAGACGGTTAGAGAGAGAGATAGAAGGAGAGGGTTAGAGAGAGAGATAGAAGGAGAGGGTTAGAGAGAGAGATAGAAGGAGTGGGTTAGAGAGAGAGAGAGAGAGAGAGAGAGAGAGAGAGAGAGAGAGAGAGAGAAGGGGGGGTTAGAGAAAACTATAGAGAGGGAAGGGGAGGGTTAAAAAGAGAGAGAGATAGAGAGGGTAAGAGAGAGGGTAAGAGAGAGAGATAGAGAGAGAAGGGGAGGGTTAGAGAGAGAGATAGAGACATCCAACACACAATTGCCTATGAGCTCATCTCTGGTGAGTCCAGAGAATACAATACAACACAACAACTCTAACAGAGTCTCCCATCAACATTTTAAATTCATTCAGTGGCACTAACATATCTACATGAAGCATGGATTGTAGACTATTCCATGCTTCTGGTGCAAAAGATGAGAAGGCAGTCTTGCCTAATACTGTACATGTCCTGGGGACTAGCAGCTACCACCTAGTAGACCGGGTATGGTAACTGCTTGTGGTAAAGCTAGTTCTAGAACTACAATACATGGACACAGGCCCAGCCTTCACCCTCCTACACACACTACTGCACGTACACACGTACGCACAAACACACACACATTTTATTTCTATGGGCCAATCACTGTTATGGTAACCATCTGGCCAATCAATAACTTCATGAAAAGGTCAGATTGGTCAGAAATGTACCTTGTTGCTATGACACCAGCTACAGAGGTCATTATGACTGCAGGCTGGTTCGGCTTTGCAGTAACCTGCTGAAACACGCACGCATGCACGCACGCACGCACGCACACACACACACACCTACACACACACACACAGTCATTGTCTCTATTTAAAATAAAAAAATACAAGAACCCCAAAAATACATTGTCATTTACATTCTGAGTAAGTGTATCTTCACGATTCGCTTCACTCATTTACATTACAAAATCTCCAACATCAAAAAGTCTTCAGACCAGAAAGGTTTACAAAAACATAATTCATTTTGACTGACTGACTGAAACATAGAAAAATAACAACTAGATCCTGTCTTACTTTGCAACACAGATTCCTTCCTAAATCTATATCTATCCTCCATCGGTTTTCTGCCTGGCTGAACCCTTGTTATTCACACAGAGCAGACCCAGACCTGCACTGACCCTCTTCCATCAGATAGACAGAGCAGACATTTGGTGTGTGTGTGTGTGTGTGTGTGTGTGACTGTGACAGAGATGGCTGGGAGCTCCACACCTCCTAGTAATGAGACTCATTGCTTCAAATCCTAATCAATGCTCTTACAATATTAAACTAGCAGCACTTACAGTATCTGAACAAACACAGACAGAGACGTGAGAGCTGCAGTGTGGATACAGTTCAGATCCTCCCAGTAATCCTCCTCTCGTCCTCCTCTATGCTAGCCGGCTCAATCACCAGCATCACTGACATTTCAGGCTCCGCATCCATAATACTTCTGTCAAACTCAATAGAATATACAGTCGTGGTCAAACGTTTTGAGTATTGGTCTCCACAAAGTTTGCTGCTTCAGTGTTCTTAGATCTTTATGTCTGTAGTTACTATGGTACACTGAAGTATAATTACAAGTATTCCATAAGTGTCAAAGTCTTTCATTGACAATGACATTCAGTTTATGCAAAGAGTCAATATTTGCAGTGTTGACCCTTCTTTTTCAAGACCTCTGCAATCCTCCCTGGCATGCTATCAATTAACTTCTGGGCCACATCCTGACTGATGGCAGGCCTTTCTTGCATAATCAATGCTTGGAGTTTGTCAGAAGTTGTGGGTTTTTGTTTGTCCACCCGCCTCTTGAGGATCGACCACAAGTTCTCAATGAGATTAAGGTCTGGGGAGTTTCCTGGCCATGGACCCAAAATGTCGATGTTTTGTTCCCCGAGCCACTTAGTTATCACTTTTGCCTTATGGCAAGGTGCTCCATCATGCTGGAATAGGCATTGGTCGTCACCAAACCGTTCTTGGATGGTTGGGAGAAGTTGCTCTCAGAGGATGTGTTGGTGCGATTCTTTATGGCTGTGTTCTTAGGCAAAATTGTGAGTGACCCCCACTCCCTTGGCTGAGAAGCAACCCCACACATGAATGGTCTCAGGATGCTTTACTGTTGGCATGACACAGGACTGATGGTAGCGCTCACCTTGTCTTCTCCGGACAAGGTGTTTTCTGGATGGCCCAAACAATCGGAAAGGGGATTCATCAGAGAAAATGACTCTACCTCAGTCCTCAGCAGTCCAATCCCTGTACCTTTTGCAGTCTGTCCCTGATGCTTTTCCTGGAGAGAAGTGGCTTCTTTGCTGCTCTTCTTGACACCAGGCCATCCTCCAAAAGTCTTCGCCTCACTGTGCGTGCAGATGCACTCACACCTGCCTGCTGCCATTCCTGAGCAAGCTCTGCACTGGAGGTGCCCCGATCCCGCATCTGAATCAACTTTAGGAGACGTCCTGGCGCTTGCTGGACTTTCTTGGGCGCCCTGACGCCTCCTTCACAACAATTGAACCTCTCTCCTTGAAGTTCTTGATGTTCCGATAAATGGTTGATTTAGGTGCATTCTTACCAGCAGCAATATCCTTGCCTGTTAAGCCCTTTTTGTGCAAAGCAATGATGACGGCACGTGTTTCCTTGCAGGTAACCATGGTTGACAGAGGAAGAACAATGATTTCAAGCACCACCCTCCTTTTAAAGCTTCCAGCATGACAGAGTAATCTCCAGCCTTGTCCTCGTCAACACTCTCACCTGTGTTAACGAGACAATCACTGACATGATGGCAGCTGGTCCTTTTGTGGCAGGGCTGAAATGCAGTGGGATTAAGTTCATTTTCATGGCAAAGAGGGACTTTGCAATTAATTGCAATTAATCTGATCACTCTTCATGACATTCTGGAGTATATACAAATTGCCATCATCAACACTGAGGCAGCAAACTTTGTGGAGACCTTGTGTCATTCTCAAAACTTTTGCCACGACTGTACAGTATGCTAATGTGTGTGAGGGATGTGATTAAGTCGGTGACAGGGCTTTGAAAGTAAGTTAGAGGAGAGAGAGAGAGACAGAGAGAGTGAGAGAGAGAGTGAGACACAGAGAGAGTCAGAGAGAGAGTGAGACAGAGAGAGAGAAAGAGAGAGATATACAGTAATTGCTTGTGGTATAGTGGCACAACAGCTGTCAATGACATGGCATCACCCTGGCTCTGATTGCTGTCAACACACACACACACACACACAAATGCATGCCTGCATGGACGGGCACATACACACTGCTTTGATTATTCACACATTGTGTCTTGCTGAGAGTTTTAAACATGTCAAATAACACATGAGAACCTTCCTGAATATCCATCCAGTTAGGAGTAAGAAGACTGGTTTGATGCCTTAAAACCGGGTATAAGATGACATCTCATTTGACTACATTGTACTCACATTTTCTATGAGACACAGACACATGATACTATATAATCACATAGTATCTGTTCTGTAGGCATAATGTAGGTTCATGTAACTATATGGTCTGCGGTGCTAGACTAGTCAATACTGCAGGGTTGGGCAAATCAGAACGTAATTCAAATTCCAATTCCAATTCATTGAAAAGCATTGAAGAGAATTTAAATGGGAATATCAGTTCACTTCCTGAATTGACTGGAATTGAAATGGAATTGATCCCAACCCTGCAATAGAGCCATGTCTCGCTCCCTTTCTGTGTCTGTAATGATATGCATAGCCTCGGGCATGGTCCTGTCTATATTTCTTTGGTCCACAGCTTTACCTGTCTGCTCACTGCTCAGAGATTCACGCACGCACGCACGCACTCACTCACACAAACACATACACATACACACACCACACACACACACATACTGACAGGTTCAACACTGCATGTCATGATAAATAGGACTCTGAAAATCAGGGAGAGGATAGTCTCCACATAATCGCATGGATGACCAGAGGAGATTCAGAAAGCCACTGGACTGATTTGGTGAATTGTACCTTTTGACAGGGAGCTGTTGGACTGACTCTCTTTCCTCCTCTGGAGAGTCTCCCATCACATATGGAGAAAGGGAAATAAAATAGAAAAATAGATTTTTTTTTGAAAGAGAAAGTTTGGGCACCCCTCTGAGGCTGCATAATAATTGACTCTGTCGTCACAGAAAATGATCACAGTGGCATGCCATTAATTTTCTAATAAAATCTGAGTACTGGGGTATTGTCCAGACAAAGATTTTTAGTGTAGCAATATTAAGTTGTATGAAATTAAATCAGATGTGAAAAATAGGCTATGCAAAAATTTGGGCACCCTTGTCATTCTGTTGATTTGAATACCTGTAACTACTTAGCACTGATTAATTGGAACACACAATTGGTTTGGTGAGCTCATTAAGCCTTGAACTTCATAGACAAGTGCATCCAATCATGAGAAAAGGTATTTAAGGTGGCCAATTGCAAGTTGTTGTTCTCTTTGACTCTCCTCTGAAGAGTGGCAACATGGGGGCCTCAAAACAACTCTCAAATGACCTGAAAACAAAGATTGTTCAACATTATGGTTTAGGGGAAGGCTACAAAAAGCTATCGCAGAGATGTAAGCTGTCAGTGTCCACTGTGAGGAACATAGTGAGGAAATGGAAGACCACAGGCACAGTTCTTGTTAAGGCCAGAAGTGGCAGGCCAAGTAAAATATCGGAGAGGCAATGGCGAAGGATGGTGAGAACGGTCAAAAACAGCCCACAGACCACCTCCAAAGATCTACAACATCATCTTGCTGAAGATGGTGTCACTGTGCATCATTCAACAATTCAGCGCACTTTGCACAAGGAGAAGCTGTACGGGAGAGTGATGCGGAAGAAGCCTTTTCTGCACACACGCCACAAACAGTCGCTTGAGGTATGCAAACGCACATTTGGACAAGCCAGCTTCATTTTAGAATAAGGTGCTGTGGACTGATGAAACAAATATTGAGTTATTTGGTCATAACAAGGGGCGTTATGCATGGCGGCAAAAGAACACAGCGTTCCAAGAAAAACACTTGCTACCCACAGTAAAATTTGGTGGGGGTCCATCATGCTGTGGGGCTGTGTGGCCAGTGCCGGTACTGGGAATCTTGTTAAAGTTGAGGGTCCCATGGATTCCACTCAATATCAGCAGATTCTTGGGAATAATGTTGAAGAATCAGTCACAAAATTGAAGTTACGCCGGGCTGGATATTTCAACAAGACAACGACCCAAAACACTGCTCAAAATCTACCCGGGCATTTATGCAGGGGAACAAGTACAATGTTCTGGAATGGCCATCCCAGTCCCCAGACCTGAATATCATTGAGAATCTGTGGGATGATTTGAAGCGGGCTGTCAATGCTCGGCAACCATCAAACCTAACTGAACTGGAGATGTTTTGTAAGGAGGAATGGTCCAAAATACCTTCATCCAGAATCCAGACACTCATTAGAGGCTATAGGAAGCGTCTTGAGAATGTTATTTTAGCAAAAGGAGGCTCTACTAAATATTGATGTGATTTGTCTGTTGGGGTGCCCAAATTTATGCACCTGTCTAATTTCATTTTGATGCATATTGCACATTTTCTGTTAATCCAATAAACCTAATTTCACTACTGAAATATTACTGTGTCCATCAGTTATTTGATAGATCAAAATGAAATTGCTGATCCAAACACCCAATTATTTATAAATGGAAATCATGGAACTTTTTCATACGACTGTATACCGTTTACCAGGATATTTGGAAATAGCCACTGGATGTTTTTATACAGTTGAAGTCGGAAGTTTACATACACCTTAGCCAAATACATTTAAACTCAGTTTTTCACAATTCCTGACATTTATTCCTAGTAAAAATTCCCTGTCTTAGATCAGTTAGGATCACCACTTTATTTTAAGAATGTGAAATGTCAGAATAATAGTAGAGAGAATTATTTATTTCAGCTTTTATTTATTTAATCACATTCGCAGTGGGTCAGAAGTTTACATACACTCAATTAGTATTTGGTAGCATTGCCTTTACATTGTTTAACTTGGGTCAAACGTTTCAGGTAGCCTTCCACAAGCTTCCCACAATAAGTTGGGTGAATTTTGGCCCATTCCTCCTGACAGAACTGGTGTAACTTAGTCAGGTTTGTAGGCCTCCTTGCTCTTACACACTTTTTTAGTTCTGCCCACAACTTTTCTATAGGATTGAGGTGAGGGCTTTGTGATGGCCACTCCAATACCTTGACTTTGTTGTCCTTTTTTTATCTTGTATTTCTATACTTTTTCATACTGCCGCTCTATGTATCATGTACCGTGTATCTGTCTTTTGTGTACTTTTCGTTGTGGCATTTTGCACCTGCCCTGTGTTTTGTTGTAGCTGCTTGACAATGAAATTTCCCCCCCGGGGGAGCAATAAAGTACCTATCTATCTATCTTAAGCCATTTTGCCACAACTATGGAAGTATGCTTGCCATTTGGAAGACCCATTTGCGACCAAGCTTTAACTTCCTGACCAAGCTTTAACTTCTTGAGATTCAATATATCCACATAATTTTCCTTCCTCATGATGCCATCTATTTTGTGAAATGCACCAGTCCCTCCTGCAGCAAAGCACCCCCACAACATGATGCTGCCACCCCCTTGCTTCACGGTTGGGATGGTGTTTTTTGGCTTGCAAGCCTCCCCCTTTTTCCTCCAAACATAACGATGGTCATTATGGCCAAACAGTTCTAGTTTTTCTGTGGATATAGATACTTTTGTACCTGTTTCCTCCAGCATCTTCACAAGATCCTTTGCTGTTGTTCTGGACTGCACTTTTCGCACCAAAGAATGTTCATCTCTAGGAGACAGACCGCGTCTCCTTCCTGAGAGATATGACGGCTGCGTGGTCCCATGGTGTTTATACTTGCGTACTATTGTTTGTACAGATGAACGTGGTACCTTCAGGTTTTGAAAATTGCTCCCAAGGATAAACCAGACTTATGGAGGTCTACAATTGTTTTGGCTGATTTCTTTTGATTTTCCCATGATGTCGAGCAAAGAGGCACTGAGTTTGAAGATAGGCCTTGAAATACATCTACAGGTACACCTCCAATTGACTCAAATTATGTCAATTAGCCTATTAGAAGCTTCTAAAGCCATGACATAATTTTGGGGAATTTTCCAAGCTGTTTAAATGCACAGTCAACTTAGTGTATGTAAACTTCTGACCCACTGGAATTGTGATTTAGTGAATTATAAGTGAAACAATTGTTGGAAGAATTACTTGTGTCATGCACAAAGTAGATATCCTAACCGACTTGCCAAAACTATAGTTTGTTAACATGAAATGGTTGAAAAATAAGTTTTAATGACTTCAACCTAAGTGTATGTAAACTTCCGACTTCAACTGTATAATGTCAATACTGTTGAAACTATTTCTTTGAAGATTTTAAAAATATATTTTAATATTTGGAGCTACTTTTTAAGTAAATACCTGCAGTCAACTTGTGCAATACATTAGGAGATAAAGAAAAACACATTCTTCATTGCTCTGCAAGCTTTGCTTGGTATCAGCAAAATAGATGGCATCATGAGGAAGAAAAATTATGTGGATATATTGAAGCAACATCTCAAGACATCAGTCAGGAAATTAAAGCTTGGTCGCAAATGGGTCTTCCAAATGGACAATGACCCCAAGCATACTGGATCAAGAGCTTTGCTGTCTAATATTTGTTTGGTGCGTGCAGCCAACTGAGTAGCATTTGAGTTACTTGTATAACTTTGAGTTACTTGTATAACAGGGATGTCTGTCCTACAAGTAGTTTAGGTCAGAGACACTCCTTAGCAATTAGTTAGCATTCTCTATGGGATTTTACATGTACTTTTTAGCATTGCTAACCTTCGGATTACAGAGGCCCAGTGGGGTTTGAAATTAGCACCCCTTGTGTCCAGTATTACCGATTATCCCGGTATGGCACAAGGTCCGTGTGAAGGAATTACAATCTGGATACCACCCAAGCCTGACATATTTTGCTAGAAGAACAGAATGAAATAGAAACACCAGGAAAACAACAGGAAGAGGTGAAAAGAAACACATCAGAAAGAGAAGGGGAAGTTGATGGAGAGGGCATGCATAGATACACGTACGTGTACACACACATACACACACTCTTGTGCTATCACTGACACACACACACACACACACACACCTCTTCTCAAACTTGCTTGAATCAGTCCATCTTTGAGAAATGAGGGCAGTAGTTCATGGCATGGTTTCACGGTTTCATGGATTTGATGATCAAGGCAACCAGAGCTGTTGAGGGGAAATTACCCAGATACTGTTTCACCCTATTGGATCATTGATTTCCCATTGACTTAAATCACAGCAATGCTTCATCCTGTAAACCCAACCCCATTTGCAGAAGAAGAACTATGGAAATTCGAGACCGTATATGTACAAGTGTATACTTACCACACATACAGTACGCACTTCCAGGAATCAGTGTGATATGACTTTGATGGAGTTTTCTGTTCATTATGAATCATCAATCTGCTTGGTTCGTTTTGTTATGAAACACTATGATAAGCATATAGTTATCATTAAAGGGAGCTGAAGTTGCGGATTGCTGAGGGGAAGAGAGTGTATAAGGAGAAGATGGAGGACAAGCTGAGGCAGAGCCAGGTGAGAGAGGTGTGGAAGGGTATGAGAAATATCACTGGCTTCAAAAAGTCAAACAGTGGGCAGACGGAGGGGACCCAGGACAGAGCCAATGAGCTGAACCAATTTTTTAACAGGTTCGATACTGGCCCTGTCCACCTCCCCTCCAGCTCCCCAGACCACACACCCTCATGGCTATCCCACCCCCACTTTGCTCACAGCACCTCTGCTGAGACAATCAGTGACCCCACCTCCGCCCCTGCCCCCCCTGGACTGATCCTCAACACCCCCCTTCCCCCCACCTCCCCACCTGGGCTGGCTTTCACCACCAACCAAGTGAAGAGAGAGCTGGAGAGACTACACCAGTGGAAAGCGGCGGGCCCTGATGGCATCAGCCCAAGGGTGCTGAGGGTCTGTGCTGACCAACTGTGTGGAATACTCCAGCGTCTTTTCAACCTTAGCCTGAGCCTAGAAAGGGTCCCTGTGCTGTGGAAAACATCCTGCCTCGTCCCAGTGCCCAAGAAGGCACACCCCACTGTCCTGAATGACTTCAGACCTGTAGCGCTAACATCCCACATCATGAAGACCCTGGAAAGGTTAGTCCTCGCTCACCTCAGACCCCTGGTGTGTTCATCAATGGACCCCCTGCAGTTTGCATACCAGCGCAACATCGGGGTGGATGATGCAATCATCTACCTTCTGCAGAGGGCCTACTCTCACCTGGACAACGCAGGTTGCACTGTGAGGGTCATGTTTTTTGACTTCTCCAGTGCCTTCAATACCATTCAGCCCCTGCTACTGGGTGAGAAGATGAGGAGGATGAAAGTGGAAGCACCCTTAGTCTCCTGGGTCACGGACTACCTGACCGGTAGGCCACAATTTGTGCGACTACAGAGCTGTGTGTCAGAACGGGCAGTTAGCAACACAGGGGCCCCCCAGGGTACGGTCCTGTCCCCCTTCCTGTTCACCCTCTACACCTCAGACTTCAGATATAACTCTGAGACATGCCACCTACAGAAGTTCTCGGATGACTCTGCTATTGTAGGGTGCATCAGGGGTGGGCAGGAGGAGGAGTACAGGAGCACAATCAGTGACTTTGTGTTGTGGTGTGAGCAGAACCACCTTCAGCTCAACATCAGCAAAACTAAGGAGATGGTGGTGGACTTCAGGAGAACCAAGGCACAACTGACTGCAGTCCCTATAAAGGGGACGGATGTGGAAATGGTTGAGTCATACAAGTTCCTGGGTGTCCATATGGACAACAGACTGGAATGGGCTGGTAACACCGGGGCCCTGTACAAAAAGGGCCAGAGCCGACTCTACTTTCTGAGGAGGCTCAGGTCCTTCAACGTGTGCAGTAAACTACTGCATACCTTCTACCAGTCTGTGGTGGCCAGTGCCATCTTTTTTGCAGTGGTGTGCTGGGGAGCAAACATCAAAGCCGGTGATGCTTCTCGGGTAAGCTGATCAGGAAGGCTAGCTCTGTCCTGGGGATGAGCCTTGACACTCTAGAGGAGGTGGCGGAGAGACGGATCCTGGCCAAACTGCTGGCCATCATGGACAACGTCACCCACCCTCTGCACGCTATGGTTATGACGCAGAGGAGCACTTTCAGTCACAGACTGATCCCACCACGGTGTGCCAGAGAGCGCTACAGGAGGTCCTTCCTGCCGGCGGCTATGAGACTATATAATGCCTCACCGGGGTGCCGTGCCGTCGGCAACATAGATCTGGAACTGTTGGGGTGCTAGGACCTAGTTTAACAATTATGCATCCATCCGTGAGTAACTCTGGTCCGTCAGCACTCATCCACTCAGGACCTATTTATTCATACAGGTCTGTATATACATACTCATGTACAGTTGTTATATTATATCACATGCAATATTGTAAGTAATTATTGGACGTAGGCATTCACTCAGGAATGCATATTAGTATCCTGCCAGTTGCACCTTTTCTCATTGCTTTTAGTATATCGAATGTGCAATAAGTGCAGTTGTCTGTAATTAAACCCTGCGCACTAAGGACTGTATTTTAAAGGGAATTACTATTATTACCCCAAATGATATCATACACACTTTTAGCTATTAAAGTATCTCTTCCTGTCATTTACCTGTACAGTTTGTGTAAACATGCAAGTATTCACTTATCTGTAAATATAACTGTATACCTAACTGTACAGCTAATTTAACCATGCAAAATTTTCACTTACCTGTTAATTTACCCAGTCTGTCTATTAAGTAAACTATTATTACCCTCGCTCATATCATACGCATTTTTAGCTACTGAAGTATTTCTCTGCCATCGACCTGTATAGTATAGTTAACCATCCAACATCCACCAATGTATAGTGTACATATTCAGCCAACCACTCATACTATGCAATGTCCTTTTATAGCTTTTTTTTGCACTCCAGATATCTTGTATTTCTATACTTTTTCATACTGCCGCTCTATGTATCATGTACCGTGTATCTGTCTTTTGTGTACTTTCGTTGTGGCATTTTGCACCTGCCCTGTGTTTTTGTTGTAGCTGCTTGACAATGAAATTTCCCCCCCGGGGATCAATAAAGTACCTATCTATCTATCTATCTATCTATCTATCTAAAGTATAAGCTATATGGAAATTACTGCATGTAACCACACACACAAACGTGCGCGCACGCACACGCACACACGCGCACGCACGCACGCACGCACACACACACGCACACGCACACACACGCACACACACAAGCACACACACACACACACACACACACACACACACACACACACACAAGCACACACAAGCACACACACAAGCACACACACACACACACACACACACACAAGCACACACACAAGCACACGCACACACACGCACACACACACACGCACACACACAAGCACACACACACACAAGCACACACACGCACACACACACACACACACACACACACACACACAAGCAGGCACATACACACACAGGACTGGACTTACCGAACACAGTAAAGAGAAGTGTGTCAGTTGTCATACCACTTCCTTTGTGAAATCACATGACCCAGAGAGCCAGAGGTTACAGGCTATACTTTACCTTTACTGGACGACGTGTCGACCGAAACAAGCCATCTACAACCGTAAACTAACCAGTTATCAGTAATCTTTATAAAGCATTAACAGTAAACTGTCATCAGTAATCTTTAACAAAGTTATGACTCATCAAAACAATGAAACATTTTCTCAGGCAGAATGCCAAGACTATTCCCCATAGACCGACATCCAGATCTAGGGCCTTCACAGAAGTTTCCATTGAAATGATTACAAAATATAGATTCATCAAGTCAAAAACCTAATAGTGTTTAACCCAGAAAAAAACAAATATTCACCAGAGTTTTCTAAAGGATATGACATTGAAAAGAAAGTCGGCAACAGAACAAAGGAGGCCCTCCGGAACCATACCTCATAATAGGAAAATCACTGACAAGTGTACACAAAAGCCACTGTCTACTAACTACACTACAGTCTAGTACCAACTCCTCGTGCCACTGTGATGTGTTCGTTCAATACTCTCTTCTCATCTTGCCAGGACCCAGAAGATGATGCAACTGGGCTAGACTGTATACCTGTAACAGTTATGATACACTAGACTACATGCCAATGACAGGGGACATTCACAGTTCAGCCTGAGGACTGTATATTAACTCTCCAACTATCCTTGATTTAAACATAATATACTGACAGAATATATTTACGAATCATTTACAAATCCACATACACTATAAAAAGCAAAACAATGAATAATTATGCATGGTACGGATGTATGTATAAACACATTTACAATGAATGATGTGCAATGGAGCAGAACTATATATATGCAGTCAGTCAGTGCAGAGTACAAAAATTAGATAATGGCCTTAGCATGTCCCAGATAGAAATGCTATATACAGTGCCTTGCAAAAGTATTCATCCCCCTTGGCGTTTTTCCTATTTTGTTGCATTACAACCTGTAATTTAAATGGATTTTTAAATGGATTTAATGTAATGGACATACACAAAATAGTCCAAATTGGTGAAGTGAAATGAAAAAAATAGCTTGTTTCAAAAAATTGGAATAAATAAAAAACTTAAAAAGTGGTGCTTATGTATTCACCCCCTTTGCTATGAAGCCCCTAAATAAGATCTGGTGCAACTAATTACCTTCAGAAGTCACATAATTAGTTAAATAAAGTCCACCTGTGCGCAATCTAAGTGTCACATGATCTGTCACATGATCTCAGTATATATACACACACCTGTTCTGAAAGGCCCAAGAGTCTGTAACACCACTAAGCAAGGGGCACCACCAAGCAAGCGACATCATGAAGACCAAGGAGCTCTCCAAACAGGTCAGGGACAAAGTTGTGGAGAAGTACAGATCAGGGTTGGGTTATAAAAAAATATCAGAAACTTTGAACATCCCACAGAGCACCATTAAATCCATTATTAAAAATGTGAAAGAATATGGCACCACAACAAACCTGCCAAGAGAGGGCCGCCCACCAAAACTCACGGACCAGGCAAGGAGGGAATTAATCAGAAAGGCATCAAAGAGACCAAATATAACCCTGAAGGAGCTGCAAAGCTCCACAGCGGAGAATGGAATATCTGTCCATAGGACCACTTTAAGCCGTACACTCCACAGAGCTGGGCTTTACGGAAGAGTGGCCAGAAAAAAGCCATTGCTTAAAGAAAAAAATAAGCAAACACGTTTGGTGTTCGCCAAAAGGCATGTGGGAGACTCCCCAAACATATGGAAGAAGCTACTCTGGTCAGATGAGGCCATCAAGGAAAACGCTATGTCTGGCGCAAACCCAACACCTCTCATCACCCCGAGAACACAATCCCATGTTTTTTCATCGGCAGGGACTGGGAAACTAGTCAGAATTTAAGGAAAGATGGATGCCGCTAAATACAGGGAAATTTTTGAGGGAAACCTGTTTCAGTCTCCAGAGAATTGAAACTGGGACAGAGGTTGACCCTAAGCATACTGCTCAAGCAACACTTGAGTGGTTTAAGGGGAAACATTTAAATGTCTTGGAATGGCCTAGTCAAAGCCCAGGCCTC
This sequence comes from Thymallus thymallus, assembly GCA_023634145.1. Lineage (NCBI taxonomy): Eukaryota > Metazoa > Chordata > Actinopteri > Salmoniformes > Salmonidae > Thymallus > Thymallus thymallus. The sequence continues at coordinate 8,886,213 of CM042389.1, forward strand.
AATCCAATTGAGAATATGTGGTGTGACTTAAAGATTGCTCTAAACCAGAGGAAGCCATCCAACTTGAAGGGGCTGAAGCAGTTTTGCCTTGAAGAATGGGAAAAAATCCCAGTGGTTAGATGTGGCAAGCTTATAGAGACATACCCCAAGAGCCTTGCAGCTGTAATTGCTGCAAAAGGTGGCTCTACAAAGTATTGACTTTGGGGGGGGGGTGAATAGTTATGCACGCTCAAGTTTTCTGTTTTTTTGTCATATTTCTTGTTTGTTTCAATTCCAGGTTCTAAGGCAACAAAATAGGAAAAATGCCAAGGGGGTGAATACTTTCACAAGCCACTGTAGGCCACCATAAATGCGTTGAAAAATGTAAGAATTATACTTTTATCTGTGTCTTAAAGCCCTGCAGCACTTGTTATTCCTGTTAGAGGGAGAATGAGGAAGTAGTCTACTGTTTGCAAAGTTAGACTTTAAAAGAAATATGTAACTTTTTCTTTCAAGTGAAACCAGAAACAATTTCATTTTTCCGTACTCTTTATGTTTTATTTCATATCACGTCTTAGACAAGCGTTTTCTTCTAGCCTTTAAGCTGTGTTTCTTTTCAAAGAAAACTGTTAAAGACTCCGTACTGGTACAGAAGCCATAAGCTGGTAAAGCTGTCTTAGACAGACAGATGGTGAGGATTCCAGAACCTTCTTTGACACGTCAAATAAAGAGGGTTTACTAATACTCTCTCTCTCTTACAGCCTTATACTAAAATTGATTAATCTACACACAGTACCCCATAATGACAAAGCAAAAACTGTGTATTTTTTTTTTTTGCTAAATTATAAAAACACAAAACTGAAATATTACATTAACATAAGTATTCAGATCCTTTATTCAGTACTTTGTTGAAACACCTTTGGCAGCGATAACAGCCTTGAGTCTTCTTGGGTATGACGCTACAAGCTTGGCACACCTGTATTTGGGGAGTTTCACCCTTTCTTCTCTGCAGATCCTCTCAAGCTCTGTCAGGTTGGATGGGGAGCGTCGCTTCACAGCTATTTTCAGGTCTCTCCAGAGCTGTTGATCGGGTTCAAGTTCAAGCTCTGGCTGGGCCACTCAAGGACATTCAGAGACTTGTCCCGAAGCCACTCTGGCATTGTCTTGGCTATGTGCTTAGGGTCCTGTTGGAAGGTGAACCTTCACCCCAGTCTGAGGTCCTGAGCACTCTGGAGCAGGTTTTCATCAAGGATCTCTGTACTTTGCTCCATTCATCTTTCCCTCTATCCTGACTAGTCTCCCAGTCCCTGACGCTGAAAAACTGTGCTGCAGAGATGGTTGTCCTTCTGGAAGGTTCTCCCATCTCCACAGAATAACACTGGAGCTCTGTCAGAGTGAGCATTGGGTTCTTGGTCACCTCCCTGAACAAGGCCCTTGTACCCTGATTGCTCAGTTTCCCAGTTTGCCTCGACAAAATCCTGTTTCGGAGCTCTACGGACAATTCCTTCGACCTCATGGCTTGGTTTTTGTCCTGACATGCACTGTCAACTGTGGGATCTTATATAGACAGGTGTGTGCCTTTCCAAATCATGTCCAATCAATTGAATTTACCACAGGTGGTCTCCAATGAAGTTGTAGAACCATCTCAAGGATGATCAATGGAAACAAGATGCACCTGAGCTCAATTTCGAGTCTCATAGCAAAGGGTCTGAATACTTATGTAAATACGGTATTTATGTTATTTATTTTTAATAAATGTGCAAAAACCTGCTTTAACTTTGTCACTATGGGGTATTGTGTGTAGATTGATGAGGATTATTATTATTATTTGTTTTATCCATTTTAGAATAAGGCTGTAACGTAACAACATTTGGAAAAAGTAAAGGGGTCTGATTACTTTCTGAATGCACTGTACTGTATATGAACTGGGGGCCAAAAGTTTGGAATATTACTCATTCAAGGGTTTTTCTTTATTTGCACTATTTTTTACATTGTAAAATAATAATGAAGACATCAACAATTTGAAATAACACATATGGAATCATGTAGTAACAAAAAAAAGTGTTAAACAAATCAAAATATATTTTATATTTGAGATACTTCAAAGTAGCCACCCCCTTTGCCTTGATGACAGCTTTGCAAACTCTTGGCATTCTCTCAAACAGCTTCATGAGGAATGCTTTTCCAACAGTCTTGAAGGAGTTCCTACATATGCTTACTGCTTTTCCTGTCCAACTCATCCCAAACCATCTTAATTGGGATGAAAATCTCAAATTTTGACTAATCAGACCAAAGGACAGATTTTCACCGGTCTAATGTCCATCGCTTGTGTTTCTTGGCCCAAGCAAGTATCTTCTTCTTATTGGTGTCCTTTACTAGTGGTTTCCTTGCAGCAGTTCGACCATGAAAGATTGATTCACGCAGTCTCCTCTGAACAGTTGATGTTGAGATGTAACTGTTACTTGAACTCTGTGGAGCATTTATTTGGCCTGCAATTTAAAGTACAGTTAACTTATCCTCTGCAGCAGAGGTAACTCTGTGTCTTCCTTTCCTGTGGCGGTCCTCATGAGAGCCAGTTTCATCATAGTGCTTGATGGTTTTTGTGACTGCACTTGAAGAAACAGGTAACTACCTCATAGTTTTGATGTCTTCACTATTATTCTACAATGTAGAACATAGTAAAAATAAAGAAAAACCCTGGAATGAGTAGTCATTAAAACTTATTTTTCAACCACTCCACAGATTTCATGTTAACAAACTATAGTTTTGGCAAGTCGGTTCGGACATCTACTTTGTGTATGACAAGTAATTCTTCCAACAATTGTTTACAGACAGATTATTTCACTTATAATTCACTATATCAGAATTCCAGTGGGTCAGAAGTTTACATACACTATGTTGACTGTGCCTTTAAACAGCTTTGAAAATTCCAGAAAATGAAGTCATGGCTTTAGAAGATTCTGATAGCCTAATTGACATCATTTGAGTCAACTGGAGGTGTACCTGTGGATGTATTTCAAGGCCTACCTTCAAATTCAGTGCCTCTTTGCTCGACATCATGGGAAAATCAAAAGAAGTCAGCCAAGACATCAGAAAAAAAATTGTAGACCTCCACAAGTCTGGTTCATCCTAGGGAGCAATTTCCAAATGCCTGAAGTTACCACGTTTATCTGTACAAACAACAGTACGCAAGTATAAACACCATGGGACCATGCAGCCGTCATACTGCTCAGGAAGGATATGTGTTCTGTCTCCTAGAGAGGAACATACATGGTAAGAAAAGTGCAAATCAATCCCAGAACAACAGCAAAGGACCTTGTGAAGATGCAGGACAAAACAGGTACAAAAGTATCTATATCCACAGTAAAACAAGTCCTATATCGACATAACCTGAAAGGCCGCTCAGCAAGGAAGAAGCCACTGCTCCAAAACCACCATAAAAAAGCCAGACTACGGTTTGCAACTGCACATGGTGACAAAGATCGTACTTTTTGGAGAAATGTCCTCTGGTCTGATGAAACAAAAATAGAACTGTTTGGCCATAATGACCATCGTTATGTTTGGAGGAAAAAGGGGGAGGCTTGCAAGCCGAAGAACACCATCCCAACCGTGAAGCACGGGGGTGGCAGCATCATGTTGTGGGGGTGCTTTGCTGCAGGAGGGACTGCTGCACTTCACAAAATAGATGGCATCATGAGGAAGGAAAATTATGTGGATATATTGAAGCAACATCTCAAGACATCAGTCAGTAAGTTAAAGCTTGGTCGCAAATGGGTCTTCCAAATACACATGACCCCAAGCATACTTCCAAAGTTGTGGTAAAATGGCTTAAGAAAAAAAAAGTTAAGGTATTGGAGGGGCCATCACAAAGCCCTCAGCTCAATCCTATAGAACATTTGTGGTCAGAACTGAAAAAGCGTGTGTGAGCAAGGAGGCCTACAAACTGACTCAGTTACACCAGTTCTGTCAGGAGGAATGGGCGAAAATTCACCCAACATATTGTGGGAAGCTTGTGGAAGGCTACCCGAAAAATTTGACCCAAGTTAAACAATTTCAAGGCAATGCAACCAAATGCTAATTGAGTGTATGTCAACTTCTGACCCACTGGGAATGTGATGAAAGAAATAAAAGCTGAAATAAATAATTCTCTCTACTATTATTCTGACATTTCACATTCTTAAAATAAAGTGGTGATCCTAACTGACCTAAGGCAGGGAATTTTTACTAGGATTAAATGTCAGGAATTGTGAAAAACTGAGTTTAAATGTATGTAAACCGACTTCAACTATATACAGTGGGGAGAACAAGTATTTGATACACTGCCTATTTTGCAGGTTTCCCCACTTACAAAGCATGTAGAAGTCTGTAATTTTTATCATAGGTACTCTTCAACTGTGAGTGACGGAATCTAAAACAAAAATCCAGAAAATCACATTGTATGATTTTTAAGTAGTTAATTTGCATTTTAATGCATTACATAAGTATTTGATACATCAGAAAAGCAGAACTTAATATTTGGTACAGAAACCTTTGTTTGCAATTACAGAGATCATACGTTTCCTGTAGTTCTTGACCAGGTTTGCACACACTGCAGCAGGGATTTTGGCCCACTCCTCCATACAGATCTTCTCCAGATCATTCAGGTTTCGTGGCTGTCGCTGGGCAATACAGACTTTCAGCTCCCTCCAAAGATTTTCTATTGGGTTCAGGTCTGGAGACTGGCTAGGCCACTCCAGGACCTTGAGATGCTTCTTACGGAGCCACTCCTTAGTTGCCCTGGCTGTGTGTTTCGGGTCGTTGTCATGCTGGGAGACCCAGCCACGACCCATCTTCAATGCTCTTACTGAGGGAAGGAGGTTGTTGGCCAAGATCTCGCAATACATGGCCCCATCCATCCTCCCCTAAATACAGTGCAGTCGTCCTGTCCCTTTTGCAGAAAAGCATCCCCAAAGAATGATGTTTCCACCTCCATGCTTCACGGTTGGGATGGTGTTCTTGGGGTTGTACTCATCCTTCTTCTTCCTCCAAACACGGCGAGTGGAGTTTAGACCAAAAAGGTCTATTTTTGTCTCATCAGACCACATGACCTTCTCCCATTCCTCCTCTGGATCATCCAGATGGTCATTGGCAAACTTCATACGGGCCTGGACATGCGCTGGCTTGAGCAGGGGGACCTTGCGTGCACTGCAGAATTTTAATCCATGACGGCGTAGTGTGTTACTAATGGTTTTCTTTGAGACTGTGGTCCCAGCTCTCTTCAGGTCATTGACCAGGTCCTGCCGTGTAGTTCTGGGCTGATCCCTCACCTTCCTCATGATCATTGATGCCCCACGAGGTGAGATCTTGCATGGTGCCCCAGACCGAGGGAGATTGACCGTCATCTTGAACTCCATTTTCTAATAATTGCGCCAACGGTTGTTGCCTTCTCACCAAGCTGCTTGCCTATTGTCCTGTAGCCCATCCCAGCCTTGTGCAGGTCTACAATTTTATCCCTGATGTCCTTACACAGCTCTCTGGTCTTGGCCATTGTGGAGATGTTGGAGTCTGTTTGATTGAGTGTGTGGACAGGTGTCTTTTATACAGGTAACGAGTTCAAACAGGTGCAGTTAATACAGGTAATGAGTGGAGAACAGGAGGGCTTCTTAAAGAAAAACTAACAGGTCTGTGAGAGCCGGAATTCTTACTGGTTGGTAGGTGATAAAATACTTATGTCATGCAATGAAATGCAAATTAATTATTTAAAAATCATACAATGTGATTTTCTGGATTTTTGTTTTAGATTCCGTCTCTCACAGTTGAAGTGTACCTATGATATAAATTACAGACCTCTACATGCTTTGTAAGTAGGAAAAACTGCAAAATCGGCAGTGTATCAAATACTTGTTCTCCCCACTGTATGTGTATATATATATATATATATATATATATATATATATATATATATATATATATATATATATATATATATATACAGTGGGGAGAACAAGTATTTGATACACTGCTGATTTTGCAGGTTTTCCTACTTACAAAGCATGTAGAAGTCTGTAATTTTTATCATAGGTACTCTTCAACTGTGAGAGACGGAATCTAAAACAAAAATCCAGAAAATCACATTGTATGATTTTTAAATAATTAATTAGCATTTTATTGCATGAAATAAGTATTTGATCACCTACCAACCAGTAAGAATTCCGTCTCTCACAGACCTGTTAGTTTTTCTTGAAGAAGCCCTCCTGTTCTCCACTCATTACCTGTATTAACTTCACCTGTTTGAACTCGTTACCTGTATAAAAGACACCTGTCCACACACTCAATCAAACAGACTCCAACCTCTCCACAATGGCCATGACCAGAGAGCTGTGTAAGGACATCAGGGATAAAATTGTAGACCTGCACAAGGCTGGGATGGGCTACAGGACAATAGGCAAGCAGCTTGGTGAGAAGGCAACAACTGTTGGCGCAATTATTAGAAAATGGAAGAAGTTCAAGATGACGGTCAATCTCCCTCGGTCTGGGGCACCATGCAAGATCTCACCTCGTGGGGCATCAATGATCATGAGGAAGGTGAGGGATCAGCCCAGAACTACACGGCAGGACCTGGTCAATGACCTGAAGAGAGCTGGGACCACAGTCTCAAAGAAAACCATTAGTAACACACTACGCCGTCATGGATTAAAATCCTGCAGCGCACGCAAGGTCCCCTTGCTCAAGCCAGCGCATGTCCAGGCCCGTCTGAAGTTTGCCAATGACCATCTGGATGATCCAGAGGAGGAATGGGAGAAGGTCATGTGGTCTGATGAGACAAAAATAGAGCTTTTTGGTCTAAACTCCACTCGCCGTGTTTGGAGGAAGAAGAAGGATGAGTACAACCCCAAGAACACCATCCCAACCGTGAAGCATGGAGGTGGAAACATCATTCTTTGGAGATGCTTTTCTGCAAAGGGGACAGAACGACTGCACTGTGTTGAGGGGAGGATGGATGGGGCCATGTATCGCGAGATCTTGGCCAACAACCTCCTTCCCTCAGTAAGAGCATTGAAGATGGGTCGTGGCTGGGTCTTCCAGCATGACAACGACCTGAAACACACAGCCAGGGCAACTAAGGAGTGGCTCCGTAAGAAGCATCTCAAGGTCCTGGAGTGGCCTAGCCAGTCTCCAGACCTGAACCCAATAGAAAATCTTTGGAGGGAGCTGAAGGTCCGTATTGCCCAGCGACAGCCCCGAAACCTGAAGGATCTGTATGGAGAAGTGGGCCAAAATCCCTGCTGCAGTGTGTGAAAACCTGGTCAAGAACTACAGGAAACGTATGATCTCTGTAATTGCAAACAAAGGTTTCTGTACCAAATATTAAGTTCTGCTTTTCTGATGTATCAAATACTTATGTCATGCAATAAAATGCAAATTAATTACTTAAAAATCATACAATGTGATTTTCTGGATTTTTGTTTTAGATTCCGTCACTCACAGTTGAAGAGTACCTATGATACAAATTACAGACTTCTACATGCTTTGTAAGTGGGAAAACCTGCAAAATCGGCAGTGTATCAAATACTTGTTCTCCCCACTGTATATATATATATATACACTGTATATAATATACTTGTAGAGTCTGTGGGGAAAAAGTCTAATTATAATAATAATTCTAACTGATTGTTCTGTTTACGTGAAATTTTTGATTTCCTTTTGTTTGTCGAAACCATTGGTACACATGTAGGATCTTAATTTAAGTCAGTTTGCTACAGCAGGAACATAATCCTGAAGCCAAAGGTAATTTTTATGTGGATTATAATTAATTGACTTTTTTGTACATTTCAAATAGGAAATGACAAACCTCAGAAGCCTATTTAAACCAAAAATACAATACAAGTAAAAAATTGCATTACAGGAAAGTTATCCTGCAACAGGATGATTCAATTAAGATCCGACATCTGTAAACAAATTGATAAGAGACATTGTAGCAACCATTCCATCTGTGAGATCTAAACCTGGCCTCAGAGTATACAACCCAGTCATTTCTCTGCTGCAGTCCTTTGTACTTTCAGCTTTATAGGAATGTTTTTTCGTAGAGGCCTGTAAGAATGGACGCCGTATAAAGCTCATTATCTGTAGTAGTTCCAGTCCATAGTGATTTCACTGCAGCCAGGAGCAAAGTTTGGAATAAAGCTTTTTCCCATGGATTTAAATTCAAAGGCACAGTGCTATGCTGTTTATCAAGTCTGCCAGGTCCGTTGTGAAAAATGTATTAAATCTATTTCAAATATATTGTAATGAGGCCAACCTGGATGAATTAAATCAAATATACACCGCCATGATAAATAAAGCATCCACCCATGAATTTAGCTGTGCTGTAAATCAAATCTACATTCTTAGAAAAAAAGCTATATCTAGAACCAAAAAGGTTTCTTCGGCTGTCCCCATAGGAGAACCCTTTGAAGAACCCTTTTTGGGTTCAGGTAGAACCCTTTTGGTTCCAGATAAAACCATTCCACATTGGGTTCTACATGGAACCAAAAAGGATTCTACCCGGAAGCAAAAAGGGTTCTCCAATGGGGAGAGCCACAGAACCCTTTTTTCTAAGAGTGTATACATCCATGACGAATGAAAAGGCCCCTGTGTAAAGCTGAACTGCTATTTCAGGGCCACAAAACAGGCAACTTGGGCACTTGAAGCAGCACAATGACCGTAATGACATCATCAACCAGAGACAGGTAATACTACTCCCCATCCATTCTAGCAGAGTCAGCACTTCTGCCCAGGTAATCTATGGGGGCAGTCAACTTTTCCAGTTTCATTGCGTACCATTACCATTCCTCTCTCCTCGCAGCTACCATGGCCCATGTGTGGTGAGAGTTCTGGCACAAAATGTCCACCATTCATCACCCAGGTGGGTGCCACACATCGGTAGTGGAATGGGATAAAAAAAGCTTGTGTGAGCAAGAAGGCCTACAAACCTGACTCAGTTACACCAGTTCTGTCAGGAGGAATGGGCCAGAATTCACCCAACTTATTGTGAGAAGCTTGTGGAAGGCTAACCGAAACGTTTGACCCAAGTTAAACAATTTAAAGACAATGCTACCAAATACTAATTGAGTGAATGTAAACTCCTGACCCACTGGGAATGTGATGAAAGAAATAAAAGCTGAAATAAATCATTCTCTCTACTATTATTCTGACATTTTACATTCTTAAAATAAAGTGGTGATCCTAACTGACATAAGACAGGGACTTTTTACTAGGATTAAATGTCAGGAATTGTGAAAAAGTGAGTTTAAATGTATTTGGCTAAGGTGTATGTAAAATTCCGACTTCAACTGTACATAAGTATTCAGACCCTTTGCTATGAGACTCGAAATTTAGCTCAGGTGCATCCTGTTTCCATTGATCATCCTTGAGATGTTGCTACAAGTTGATTGGAGTCCACCTGTGGTAAAATCTATTGATTGGACATGATTTGGAAAGGCACACACCCGTCTATATAAGGCCTACAGTTGACAGTGTATTTTTGAGCAAAAACCAAGCCATGAGGTCGAAGGAATTGTCCGTAGAGCTCCGAGACAGGATTATGTCGAGGCACAGATCTGGGGAAGGGGTACCAAAACATTTCTGCAGCATTGAAGGCCTTCATCATTTTTAAATGGAAGAAGTTTGGAACCATCAAGCCTCTTCCTACAGCTGGTCGCCCAGCCAAACTGAGCAATCGGGGGAGAAGGGCCTTTGTCAGGGAGGTGACCAAAAACCTGATGGTCACTCTGACAGAGCTCAAGAGTTCCTCTGTGGAGATGGGAGAACCTTCCAGAAGGACAACCATCTCTGCAGCACTCCACCAATTAGGCCTTTATGGTAGAGTGGCCAGATGGAAACCATTCCTCAGTAAAAGGCACATGACAGCCCGCTTGGAGTTTGCCAAAAGGCACCTAAAGACTCTCAGACCATGATAAGCAAGATTCTCTGTCTGGTGAAACCAAGATTGAACTCTTTGGCCTGAATGCCAAACGTCACGTCTGGAGGAAACCTCGCACCATTCCTACGGTGAAGCATGTTGGTGGCAGCATTGTGTTATGGGGATGTTTCTCAGCGGCAGGGACTGGGAGACAAGATCGAGGGGAAGATGAACGGAGCAAAGTCCAGAGAGATCCTTGATGAAAACCTCCTCCAGAGCTCCTATACAAGAAAACATCCAGGGACATAAACTGTTGTCCTACATTCCAACCACCACAGAGTTCTTTCCACTGCAGGCACTCTAGGGATGCTGGGATAGAGGTTGGGGGTCTGACATCATCCATACAGAGAGAGAAGCTATTAGAGAGGATCAATATTCACTGTTACACAGATATAGTAGAGCACAGCAGGGGTAGATTGAGTTACTGCAGTTGCTCCTGGCTGCAGTGAAATCACTGTGGACTGGAATTAATAGAGATACAGAGCTTCATACAGGGTCCATTCTTACAGCAGGGTATGGGTAGACTGAGGTACTTTAGAGAACAGTAGACAGGCTGACATAGTGGAGCACAGAGCAGGCCAGGGGTAGATTGAGGTACTTTAGAGAACAGTAGACAGGCAGACATAGTGGAGCACAGTGCAGGCCAAGGGTAGATTGAGGTACTTTAGAGAACAGTAGACAGGCAGACATAGTGGAGCACGGAGCAGGGCAGGGGTAGATTAGGTTACTTTAGAGAACAGTAGACAGTTGCAAGGGCCATGCTCTACCAACTGTGGCACATGGGACCCATGCACTAAAGAGCACATATGACCCTTTTTTTGTTGAGTCATTTAGGTTGCCAACACACACACACACACACACACACACACACACACACACACAGAGCAGTTTCCCACTGGTCAGTGGTGAGTGTGAACAGGTATTTATGTTGGCTAGCTTTGCTTCCTTACAGTGATCCTGCATACAGTATGTGAATTAATCTGTATGAAAGCACCATGCTCACTTTTGTTAGTTTTGACTCATCTGATGAACTCCTATCACAACCTTTTGGCATTTCCAAAATTGCTGTAAAAATGTAAAGATAAATGGAAAGAGACCTAACCTGGAAAGAGTCCTAACCTAACCCTAACCTGGAAAGAGTCCTAACCTAACCCTAACCTGGAAAGAGTCCTAACCTAACCCTAACCTGGAAAGAGTCCTAACCTAACCCTAACCTGGAAAGAGCAGATATGTTTCAAAGAGAATACTTAATTTCCCAGCTAGACAGAGAAAGAGAGAGAGAGAGAGAGAGAGAGAGAGAGAGAGAGAGAGAGAGAGAGAGAGAGAGAGAGAGAGACTATACATACCTCGGCCTAAACATCAGCGCCACAGGTAACTTCCACAAAGCTGTGAACGATCTTAGAGACGGGCCTTCTAAATTTTGACATATCAATTTGGATCTGGCTAAATATACTTGAATCAGTTATAGAACACATTCCCCTTTATGGTTGTGAGGTCTGGGGTCTGCTCACCAACCAAGAATTCACTAAAAATGGGACAAACACCAAACAACGTAAAACACCAAATAATGCATGCATAGCCGAATAAGGCTGATACCCACTAATTATCAAAATCCAGAAAAGAGCTGTTAAATTCTACAGCCACCTAAAAGGAAGCTTCCATAACAAAGCCATCACCTAGAGAGAGAGAGAGAGAGATGAACCTGAAGAAGAGCCCCCTAAGCAAGCTGTTCCTGGGGCTTTGTTCACAAACACAAACAGACCCCACAGAGCCTCAGGACAGCAACACAATTAGACCCAACCAAATCATGAGAAAATAAAAATAGAATTATTTGACACATTGAAAAAAAAAAAAAAAAAAAAAAAAAAAAAACTGAGCAAACTAGAATGCTATTTGGACCAAAACAGAAAGTACACAGTGGACTGAGCCAAAATTACGGAAAGCTTTGACTATGTACAGACTCAGTGAGCATAGCCTTGCTATTGAGAAAGGCCATCGAAGGCAGACCTGGCTCTCAAGAGAAGACAGGCTATGTGCACACTGCCCACAAAACTGAGGTGGAAACTGAGCTGCACTTCCTAACCTCCTGACAAATGTATGACCATGTTAGAGACACATATTTCCCTCAGATTACACAGACCCACAAAGAACTAGAAAACAAACCCACTTTTGATCAACTCCCATATATATTGGGTGAAATACCAGTGTTCCATCACAGCAGTAAGATTTGTGACCTGTTGCCACAAGAAAAGAGCAACCAGTGAAGAACAAACACTATTGTAAATACAACCTATATTTTTTTATGTTTATTTATTTTCCCTTTTGAACTTTAACTATTTGCACATTATTACACAGTATTATTGACATATGACAATTGAAATGTATTTATTCTTTTGGAACTTTTGTGAGTGTAATATTTACTGTTCATTTGGTATTTCACTTTTGTTTATCTATTTTACTTTCTTTGGCAACGTTAACATATGTTTCCCATGCCAATAAAACCCCTTAAATTGCATTGAGAGAGAGAGAGAGAGACTGATCATAGTGTGTGTGTGTGTGTGTGTGTGTGTGTGTGTGTGTGTGTGTGTGTGTGTGTGTGTGTGTGTGTGTGTGTGTGTGTGTGTGTGTATATATCTTCATTGTCCCCCACAATGAAATCAGGGAGGGGACTGTGGATCAGTCTCCGTTCGTCTCTCCGTCACGTGCAATATCTCAGACAGCACTAGCCCGAGTTTGGGTAAATTATGTGTTTTGCCATAGAGATCCGGCATTTACTAAATGACATTGATAGGCCCAAGGCAGGAGCTATAGTGATTAACTGAAACGTGTCAGTCACACAAGAGAGGAAGAGGCGAAGCAGCAAGTGGTGTTTTTTGCTCACCAAGCAATGAGTTTTTGTGGAGGTCAATGAAAGTGTTGAATTTGGTTTTAAAAAATGTCATGGCTGTTTTGCTACGTGTGGCTTATTTAATTGAATATAATTTTTGTAGTGCTTAAGTTGTTTCGGGTGTACTGATAAGTAGGACACGTGATATCCTGGTAACTTTGAGAAAAACCACTTTATATCGGAGTTGTGCCTGGTGTTCACACACGTATCTACCCTTTCATTGGCTAGAAATGTCCCACCTGATCTTGCCTCCTCTCGACTTCCTTCTAGTCTCTTTAGCTAACATTCCACTCCTTGGCACTTCTTGTTATTGCCTTTGGCACATGATATAGAGTACAGGGAGGTTTTTCATGAACAATCAAAAAGGACTGGCTACAAAGATTAATAGGGGGAATTAGCCCTTGAGTACACATCTAGGAAATAAGATAAGCTTCTTTAGACTGGTGATGAGACACAGACAGACAGAAAGACAGACAGAGCGAAAGAAAGAGAGCGAGAGAGGAAATAATAGAAAGAGAAAGACTTTGAAAGCGGAAAATGAAGAGAGAGAGAGAAAGCACGCCCACAGAGTAAAACACCATGTTAACTCACTTATAAAGACTCACTGACATAATCAGAGCCTCAGAAAACCCACTGGAACATTTTATAGTGTACAACATCCTACCCTGGCCATGACTTCTGATAAGAGGAAATTCTCCTTATTCGACACAAACTTCATCAGAACTTTTGAATCCCCAGGACTGTTTTATAAACAAACCTCTCCCGACTACATTTTATACAGTCCTCTCTGGAACATGAGTTCTCATAAGAGGAAATGCTCTTCTGTAGACAAAAACGAATGTTGAAGATGATGAGGAAGAGGAGGAAAAGGAAATTAGGGAGAGATAGGCCAGTATTTAGTGTGTATTGTGATGCCTTATTCCTGAACAATTTAAAAATAAAACACGTTTGGATTCGCACTTGAAAAATGACAGTTGACATCGGTACTTGCTATATGCTCTAGATAGAACTCAAATATGCATTTTGAAACACAGCCATAGTTTGACGTTAATGAAATATGCAAGCCAAATATGAGTCCAAAAGAGCTGCAAATGGATGCTGCACCTGGTAAAAAATCCATACAAATATGACTATTATTGACTACATTTCCTGAAAAGGCAAGGGCTTTCTAGGAAATAGTCTAAATCAAATCAAATCGTTATTGGTCACATTCGCGTGTTTAGCAGATGTTATTGCGGGTGTAGCGAAATGCTTGTCCTCGCTACTCACAATTAAGTCAAAATAGCTCTCCTGGACATGGTTAAATTAATTTGGTTTAAAAACCTATTTTTATTTAAGTTAACACAATAGGAAATTTGTGATAACTGACAAATAAATTGCTACTCCAATCTCACTTTTAACTGCAAGGACATTCTTAAGAATCATCACCACATTGTGTCATACCTAGGGCTGTGATGGTCATGGAATTTTGGGTAACGGATAACAACATTTTTTTTTGCGTACATTTATCCCCTCCTCCACTCCTGACTGCCTGTGGCATAGAAATAGAATGAATAGAATGGCCGTCCTCATTCAAGTAAATGATAGCGTAATGGGTGAACTGGCAGCCATTGCAAGGAGAAAGCAGGAAGTAAAAGCAGGAAGTGTACCCATCAATATGTGCTGTAATTTGTTGATTCAACTCAACTGACTACAAAAAGTACATTGCACTGCAAGAACAACATCAGTTAACATAATTTGAATGAACATTCTACATTACCATGGAAATTATTGCATTACAATACCAGGCAGCCATTTTGAAATGTACCCCCATGAGTTTACCAGTCAAAATGCGATACGAATGCCAGGCCATCCCTTCATCAGTCAGCTGTTCATTACACAATTACGATTTTTTTTTTTTTGATTTCTTTTAACGTTACGTTTTTTCTTTTCATGACGGTCTTCATCCTTTTAACTGTTGGTTGCACAGTTATATGGTAATTGTGCCAACCCTAGTCACACTGTGAAAAATTAAGAAGTATAACAGTTAATTGGATAAAATTACTCTCCTAAAAACGCACCTCTAAGATAACAAATTATGAATTGATTTGATAGCAGTAGAAAAGTACTTGGCCTTCTCTCTTCTCCGCTCTCATTTTTTCACCACATCCATTGACAGATTTGACAGGGCTATCTCCTGATTTAGCTTCTTAATTGGGAAGTTTAAATACAATTTATCTTTCTGTCTCTTGACAGGTCTCTCTCCTCTTACGTTTGTAAGGACCGTCTGACAGCTTTAGCCAAGATAGTCAATTACCAAGATGTCTACAATCTGATCACACACAGCTGCACTCATGGACAAACTAGGCTGTCTCTCTCCTATTGACATGAAAGGGAAAGGGGGGATACTAGTCAGTTGTACAACTGATTGCATTCAACTGAAATGTGTGTTCTGCATTTAACCCAACCCCTCTGCCTTAATCAACATCCACGTCTTCAGCACCCAGGGAACAGTAGGTTAACTGCCTTCTTCATGGGCAGAACAACAGATTTTTACCTTGTCAGTTTGGGGATTCGATCCAGCAACCTTTCGGTTACTGACCCAACGCTCCTACCCTCCAGGCCACCTGCCGCCCTTGAATACAAAACAAATACAATACTGCCTGAATTTACGTCAATCTGAGTTTCTTATGGAAGTAGTGGCTTGTTGGACCTCTTGGTTTGACTGAAAACCCCTCTGACTTTACATGCTGTTGACAATACAGCCCAGAATAGATGAGCTTTAACGCAAAAACCGCAGGATGATACTGTACGGAGAAAGAACACACACACAGCTGAACACAACAGCAGAGCAGAGCCAGGCCAGATGGGCTGTTTTCCCGCCCTTTAGGACCAATGGAATAGTCTCAAATAAATAAAGCTATGACCCATTATATAACCAGATGCTTTCTGTAAATAGACAGAGGACTACATATCTGCACAGTCACACATTTGGTCAAATACCTATTTTTAACCGACATGAGAAAAAGCAGACAAAAACTAAAAAAAGTGACAGCATCCACAGTGTTTGAGAAAGCCAACTGCAGTATAGCAGGTATTCCCATGATAACAGATGACAGATAGCAGTAGTATTAGTTGCACCATAGGATACATTGTGTTATGCATGTTTATCCCTGCATGCTATTCAGATAACAGAGAGTAATTCTTCAACAAAAAAAAGAGGATTGACACCCACCTTCTCAGATTGTTCTGAAATCGTTTTTGCAGTTAGAAACAGATAAGATTAACATTCCTGAAACATTATTTTGTTTAAATTTAATTTGATCTCTGAGAAATTAAGCTAATTGATTGCACCCAAATTCACCTTTTTAATTTTTAGGATTGACATATTATAAATATAGTACCCAACATCCGATATTGACCAAAATGATTCCTACCATTGAGTAAGAGGAATCCAATAAATCCGATAAAATTAGGAATCAAAAGCCACCCACGGACTCCCCAAGCCAATCCCACCCCAACAACCGTATACAGAATCAGTTCTCTATGCTTGACAAGTAGTATGGAGCTGTGGCTTGGTATATTGCTACTTCACCATTTGTAATCTATTCCCTGTGAATCTGGTGATGTTTTTTCACCCTGTTCAGAGATATTAGCCATTGAAGTCGCTTGCATTATTTACTATAAATGAGTGTGAAAGTACCACGTTTTGCCCACTAGATGCCACTGTTCCTGCTACTGCGTCACAATGTAACCTGGTGCTGGTATGATGTAACACACACCCATACCCTGCCTGTTACAGTACTGGACTATACTGTACACAGAACACATGAGGCCTGTTCATTAGCCTGTTGCAGTACTGGACACAAAACACAGCACACACAAAAGTGTATGCTCGCACACACATACACACTCACACACACACACACACACACACACACACACACACACACACACACACACACACACACACACACACACACACACACACACACACCTATCTAAAATGCAAGGAGTCTGAGAGGAAAATGGCACAACAATAAGGTTCCAATTGAGGTTGATGAAGTCCAAAGTACTGCAGTAAATGCATTGGTGACAGGAACATGGAGTTTTAGTGGCAGCAAATGAAAGAAAACGGATCCAACCGTCCATCATGATGAAGTGATACTGAAGTAAAGAGGACCTGAGAGAGAGAAGATGATGAGGACACACACAGAGAGAGAGAGAGAGAGAGAGGGAGAGCTGCACAGCAAAATGATGCCAGAACATAAATGCCTCTACAACATTCACTATTTCCTCTCACCATTATAGCTCAAATTAAACCACAAGTTAGTTCCGAAACCTGCCCATCGCGTGCAACGGGAGCCTATTCTGCATAAATCCTTTCAGGACAAA
The DNA here is from genome assembly GCA_023634145.1 of Thymallus thymallus. Classification (NCBI taxonomy): domain Eukaryota; kingdom Metazoa; phylum Chordata; class Actinopteri; order Salmoniformes; family Salmonidae; genus Thymallus; species Thymallus thymallus. The sequence continues at coordinate 8,903,393 of CM042389.1, forward strand.
CGACTAATTAGAAAAGATTATCAATGCAATCCAATAGGCTCGTAGGATGTGCAACAATCCACACACAAATCAAATCACTCTGTGCCCATATGTCAGGATAGACTACTCTGTACTCTATCGATCGCATCTCTCTCTCTCTCTCTCTGTTCATTACCTACCCGGGACCGGGCGGTCCGTAAGAGGCCGGATGGTGATTGGAATGTCTATACTGGAACCATATGACCAACAAGCGACACACACTCCTTTGGGTTTTGCCTATTAACTACATAGTCTATTCGATTCGCAATAAACAGAATAATAGAATACATGGTGGGTAAAACGTCAGATCTATATAATGAAACAAACCTTGCTTGTGTAGGCTTGGCTATCGTGCAGTATAGCCTCGCAGCAGTCTGTGATGGTTTGATTCCCGACAAGGAAATATGAAAATGAAAGCTACCCGTCACCGACCCATGGTTTATCTAATGAACTTCTCTTATTATTAATGCGCACGATTCACGAATATGTGACTGTAGACTAAAGAACAACGCAATATTATTTATGGTTCCCTATCCGAGAATATATCATATGAAATATCTGACATCATCACAAATAAAGCATTGTTAATGTCAACACTGGAATACGAATACCAAGTGACAGAATTATTGTGCGAATAAAATTAATAACGTCAAACCTACTCGCCAACCATACAAAACAGCAAGAATACCTATGTAGCCTAGCGCTAGTTGACATGAATAGCCTATTATGCAGAATAAATCTGCTGATTCGCTCTGCGTCCAAATCTCTCATATTCTATTTGAAGTAATATCACACCCACCGTATTATTAATACTTCCTTCTGTTGTAGAAATGATGTCAGTGATGTATTTCTGTAGGCTACTGCAGCGGTCGTGAAATGTAGATATTAACACAATCCTATAGTCCCATCTAGTCCATCAAGACACGCGTTGTCTCCGGATGATTTTTTTTTTAAAAAAAAGGCGCAGCAGTTACAATGTAGACAGATCATTTACATTTCCTGAAGTGCTCCGCCGCGATCAAATGCTCAAATCCCAGTTCAAAATGCACGCACGGTGCAGAGCAAAACAATGCGCGTGCAAAACAATGAACACTCACCACCGCTTTCTCCCGAACTAAATGTTTTGTTTATTTCATCTGCATCTGAATGTACAGTAGACTATATGCGTCACTGACTTCCGCGTTAAAATGGGACGTGTAGAAAAAAGGCCTTAAAGGGCAGGCGCTTCAGAAGAGAAGGCTTCAACTCATGTTGCACCGATTGATAAGGGCTGGTCATATTAATGTTGAGATATTTTCATGATGATGATGAGGATAAGGATGATTTTTGTTGACTGTTAAAATGTACATAGACCGGATAACTAGCCACACTGACTAAGCAAGAGATGGCTAACCTGACAATGTCACATTTTATTCTAAACACATCCACCTAAAGAGAGTAGCTACACTGAATAGTGAGTGAATAACCCTCATCTAAAACGTTATCCTCAGAAAGCTCCTGCACCATCTCTGTAAGGCCTGTCACTGTGTTTGATGTGATTACTGATTCCCAGTCTGTCTCTGTGTGGCTGGGGGCTGGGGAAGGACAACAGGGCTTCTGTGTGTGTCTAGAGTGTGTGGGCACCTCACAGGGACCGGCGGATGTCAAAGGGACACGCGTGTCTGGGCCACTGAGTGAGTGTGTGTGGAGTGTGTGTGTGTGTGTGTGTGTGTGTGTGCGCGTGCAAGAGAGAGAGCTAGAGAGAGAGAGAGCTAGAGAGAGAGAGGCCTAGAGCGAGAGAGGGAAGGAGAGGGAAAAAGATGGAAAGAGAGAGAGAGAGATTAAAAACAGTTATGGGAGGAAGAGCGATAAGAGTTTGAAATAAGAGCATATACTCTATGTCTCTTGTGACATTCCACACACACACACACACATCTACACACACACACCCACACACACACACACACACACATCTACACACACATATCTACACTCACTCAAACACACACACATCTACACACACATATCTACACACACGGAAACCTGCACATTGTCTTTGTGTATTGTTGTGATGTAGTTCGGCTAGGATAGGCCTGTCAGACGGGTTGTGCTTGATCATCTTGTTCTCGACGTCTCCCCCAATCCCTCCCTTTGTCTGTTCCATCTGTTACAGTTAGTTAAGAGGAACTAGGCACTGTTATAAGGCTGATCAATTCAGAAACAGAAAGTAGAATCAAACAACTTCCTGTGTGTCAGTAAAAAAACACTGCATTTCTCAGGTGTGGGCCAGCAGCAGGGGACTCTGGGGATGTTGATACATAACTCATAACCCAAAGTGTACAATAGACATCTTGCTGTATGGTTTTCTGACATGAATGGAGATTCTTTGACAGTATTTTGTCCTTTGGCACTTAGACCAGTTAAATCAATTATATCCGTCCGTTGCCTACTCAAGTCAAGTACCAAACCTGGGAGCACTTGTTGATTCTCTTGACTTAATTTAGCTGCCTATTGACTTGATGTCAAACAATGCATTTATTGCTTTATTCTCAGGAATAGATTTCTATAAGACTTGGAGACCGAGTGGCACAGCGGTCTAAGGCACTGTATCGCAGTGCTAGAGACGTCACTACAGACCCAGGTTTGATCCCGGGCGGTATCACAACCGGCCGTGATCGGGAGTCCCATAGTGCGCCGCACAATTGGCCCAGCGCTGTCTGGGTTAGGGGAGGGAGGGGGGTAGGGAGGGGGGTAGGGAGGGGGGTAGAGAGAGGGATAGGGAGGGGGGTCGGGAGGGAGGGACAGTAATCTCAGATTCCAGCTGCCCTCCTTGAGGATATGTGATTCAACACATTAAAGATTATGAGTGTCGGAACGAGAAGCGCTAAATTAGGAAAATAGGACAATGTTTTGGCTGCATTACCATCTCAAGTCCCTGGCCAGAGTTGAGCTCTGCATACAGGAGGAGGATGTTAGGCATGGACAAGAGATGAGACTGGTTTGTGTGTGTATGTGAGTGTGTGTTTGTGTGCGTATGTGAGTGTGTGTGTCTGTGTGTGTGCGTATGTGTGTGTGCAGCAAGGGACAAGAAGGAGATGAGACTGTGGTCCACTGTCACACTGATGTCTCCTAAAGGCCACTGTATCTGAGGTACTGTCACCGCTGATGTCTCCTAAAGGCCACTGTATCTGAGGTCCACTGTCACTGCTGATGTCTTCTAAAGGTCACTGTATCTGAGGTCCACTGTCACCGCTGATGTCTTCTAAAGGTCACTGTATCTGAGGTCCACTGTCACCGCTGATGTCTTCTAAAGGCCACTGTATCTGAGGTCCACTGTCACCGCTGATGTCTTCTAAAGGTCACTGTATCTGAGGTCCACTACTAATCAGCACCTCACTTTCCTCTTGCTGGACATGTAGACTATAGGAACTGGTTCTGTGAACTACGCTGGGATGGTGAGTAACCTTTGTTCCACACCTGAACATTGTGTTGCTTGTGTGAGCTCGCTCTCAGAGCTGACACCTAGGCTTTAGCTCAGTGGGCTAGCGTGATGTCGAGTTGTGCAGAAAACCTTGGCCAAAATGGAGAAACAACTGAATTGTCCATATCTTTCACATCAGTGTGGATGAAGGAGAGTAGACAAGAGGAGAAGACAATAGGAAACAAGCAGAGGAGACAAGCAAAGGAGATGAGGAGAGACAAGAGGAGACAAGAGGAGGAGACAAGGAGAAGAAAATGAGAGGAGATGAGGAGAGGAGACAATGAGTGGAGATGAGGAGATGAGACAATGAAAGGAGATGAGGAGAGGAGACAATGAAAGGAGATGAGGAGAGGAGACAATGAGTGGAGATGACGAGTTGAGACAATGAAAGGAGATGAGGAGAGGAGACAATGAAAGGAGATGAGGAGAGGAGACAATGAAAGGAGATGAGGAGAGGAGACAACAAAAGGAGATGAGGAGAGGAGACAACAAAAGGAGATGAGGAGAGGAGACAATGAGTGGAGTTGAGGAGATGAGACAATGAAAGGAGATGAGAAGAGGAGACAATGTGTGGCAATGAGACAATGAGAGGAGATGAAGAGAAGATATGAGGAGAGTAGACAAAGAGAGATAATGAGAGGAGATAATGAAAGGAAAGGACCAGAGGAGGCAAAGCATTGTTTCTCGACAGCCAAGGCAATCTGTTAACAGTAAAGTGAATGCACGTATGCTCCACTTCCCCTTTCGTGGTGTGTTCTAATATAACTCATTACACCACAGACAATATACCAGAGAAAAGTCTAGTTTAATAATCCCAGGCATCATATAACAGGTATCTAACTGGCTGTTAGAATGTAACAAATACGAGGAAAGACATTGCCCTGATTATATAAATTAACATAAAATGGAAGAAAAGTAGCCTACTCACATAACAAATGTTTTTGTTGCATACCGTGGTACATCCTCGAACAGATTGTCTGTCACTGAGAAGCTACCTAGGAAAGGGCTGAAAATACCCCATGTTAATATACAGTATGTAGCCTTAGAAATAAGGTTCATGAAATCAATAACTTGCTAACATCAGATAACTTTAAGATATTAGCCATTTCTGAGACTCACTTAGAAAATTATTTTGATGATACAGCAGTAGCAATACAGGGATACAACATCTATAGACGAGACAGGAATGCTTACGGGGGAGGGGTTGCTATATATACTGTTAAAGTCGGAAGTTTACATACACTTAGGTTGAAGTCATTAAAAGTAATTCTTCCAACAATTGTTTACAGACAGATTATTTCACTTATAATTCACTAAATCACAATTCCAGTGGGTCAGAAGTTTACATACACTAAGTTGACTGCCTTTAAACAGCTTGGAAAATTCCCCAAAATGATGTCATGGGTTTAGAAGCTTCTGATAGGCTAATTAACTTAATTTGAGTCAATTGGAGGTGTACCTGTGGATGCATTTCAAGGCCTACCTTCAAACTCAGTGCCTTTTTGCTCGACATCATAGGAAAATCAAAAGAAATCAGCCAAGACCTCAGAAAATAAATTGTAGACCTCCACAAGTCTGGTTCACCATTGGGAGCAATTTCCAAGCACCTGAAGGTACCACGTTCACGCGTTCTGTCTCCTAGAGATGAACGTACTTTGGTGCAAAAAAATGTCAATCAATCATAGAACAACAGCAAAGGACCTTGTGAAGATGCTGGAGGAAACAGGTACAAAAGTATCTATCTCCACAGTAAAACTAGTCCTATATCGACATAACTTGAAAGGCCGCTCAGCAAGGAAGAAGCCACTGCTCCAAAACCACCATAAAAAATGCCAAACTACGGTTTGCAACTGCACATGGGGACAAATATCGTACTTTTTGGAGAAATGTCCTCTGGTCTGATGAAACAAAAATAGAACTGTTTGGCCATAATTACCATCGTTATGTTTGGAGGAAAAAGGGGGAGGCTTGCAAGCCGAAGAATACCATCCCAACCGTGAAGCACGGGGGTGACAGCATCATGTTGTGGGGATGCTTTGCTGCAGGAGGGACTGGTGCACTTCACAAAATAGATGGCATCATGAGGAAGGAAAATTATGTGAATATATTGAAGCAACATCTCAAGACATCAGTCAGGAAGTTAAAGCTTGGTCGCAAATGGGTCTTCCAAATGGAAGCATACTTCCAAAGTTGTGGCAAAATGGCTTAAGGACAACAAAGTCAAGGTATTGGAGTGGCCATCACAAGTTCTGTCAGGAGGAATGGGCCAAAATTCACCCAACTTATTGTGGGAAGCTAATGCCTAATTAAAGGCAATGCTACCAAATACTAATTGAGTGTATGTAAACTTCTGACCCACTGGGAATGTGATGAAAGAAATAAAAGCTGAAATAAAGCGTTCTCTCTACTATTATTCTGACATTTCACATTCTTAAAATAAAGTGGTGATCCTAACGGACCTAAGAGGGAATTTAAATGTATTTGGCTAAGGTGCATGTAAAATTCAGACTTCAACTGTGTATATATATATATATATATATATATATATATATATTCAGAGCCATATCCCTGTAAAGCTTAGAGAAGATCTCATGTAGTACTGTGATTACTGGTTCACCTGCCTCATCTAAACCCTATTATTTTAGGGTGTTGCTATTGGCCACCAAGTGCTAACAGTCAGTATCTAAATAACGTGTTTGAAATGCATGATAGTGTATCCACATGTATTGATCACATTTTTACTAATACTGTAGAACTTTGTTAAGAGCTGGATCCATACCCATTGGATGCAGTGATCTCAATATAGTGGCGTTATCCAGGAAAGCCAAAAGCGGGGCTTAAAATAGTGTATAAGAGATTATACAAAAGACTTTGCTGTGACGATTATGGGGTTGATGTTAAAAATATTTGTTGGTCATCCAGACACTGCACTTTATGAATTTATGAAATTGTTTCTTCCAATTATTGATAAACATGCAACTGTTAAGAAATGGACTGTTGGAACTGTTAAGGCTCCATGGATTGATGACTTCACAATAACAGCACTTACATAGCAGGGCAGAAATTTGACGAACTGACTTGATGGAAAGGTGGCATGCTATGACGATGCCACGTTGAAAATCCCTGAGCTCTTCAGTAAGGCAATTTTACTGCCAATGGCTGTGTGCTCGATTGTATACACCTGTCAGTAACGGGTGTGCTGAAATAGCAGAATCCACAATTTTGAAGGGGTGTCTACATCCTTTTGTGTATATAGTGTATGTAGGCTGTGCGCGCTGTTTTTACATTGATGTAGTTCTGTCCTTGAGCTGTTCTTGTCTATTAATGTTCTGTGTTATGTCATGGTTCATGTTTTGTGTGGACCCCAGGAAGACTAGCTGCTGCTTTCACAACAGCTAATGGGGATCCTAATAAAATACCAAACTAGATTTCAATCATGGAGAATGCTTCCTCCTTTATCTGATTGGTTGGATTCTCCTGGCTTGCTGATGTGCATTGCCTTTGCAAATGCACACATACACGATACAGCATATAAACAATGACGTCATGCCAATAATCAATATGAAAACACTACTATCAAAGCTTACTTAAATATCCTCCAGTAACCGATCTATTGTCTTCCTATCGATCTAATTATGGTGAGTCACTTTTTAGCCACAAACCATTGCACTGGAGGTTGGACATCTTTTAGAATGATGTGTCTCAAATGGCACCCTGTTCCATTTATAGTGCATTACTTTTGACTAGGGCCCATAGGCTCTGGACAAATGCAGTCCTCTAAATAGGGAATAGGGTGTTATTTGAGATGCAACCCTAGAGCCGAGCCTGCCGTCCAGATCATCCCTGAGCAGTTTGGTCCAACCAGCTGGGCTGTTCTGACACTGAGTCCTATTAGAAACAGACTTGTTCTGCATCTGGGGGGTGTGTGTGTGTGTGTGTGTGTGTGTGTGTGCGTGTGTGTGTGTGTGTGTGTGTGCGCGAGCATGTCGATCAGCCATGTGAATCCATTCATGGAGACAAATGGCCTTTCCCTCATTTTCCCATGAGCGAGATTTGGAGCGGTATTCTACCTTTCCATGGTAATCCCTCCTATTCAAATAGAGATGTTGTAAGTATAGCAGGTTATATGACGTGAGGTTGACAGGTCCTTTCCTTTTCCCTTGGCTAAGATAGGCTTGATTCTATTTCTCTCACAGACAGACACACACGGCTGTGACAAGTCATTAAGGTCAAGAGTGTACTACGGAGTTCTTATATCTGCAGATAAGCTCCGTCTCGCTCCTTCAAGCCAATAGACATACTGTTGAAATCAGTTTCCTGAATGAGTTGGGGCTCATTCCACTTTAGGTAAACGTTTCCCATAATCACAGATCTAGGATTATTTTACACCTCTCAAATCCTAACCTCAATCATTAGGTGGTATTCACATAATCGAGTATGGATCACAATGTCCTCCTCGATCACGATGGTGCTCCTGATCTGGGTCACTGCTAAAAACCTGATTTCAGATTAGAAATATATATTTGTTAATGGGTTATACATATTTTATAGATCACAGTTAGGACAGTGTGGCGAAACAATGGCCATTAGTCTAGAATCTAAATGTGTAATGCTTGATTTATAGATCAGGGCCAACCCAAACCATACTCTGCTACGGTGGATGCGAAACCAGGCTAACCCAGTACAGCTTGGTGCCATAGTGTGAATCAGGCACAGCAGTACTGGGCCTGAGAATATAGTTTTAACCTTTGATATTGTTTCATTGGCAGGATGAAACCTTTAAGCACCATCGCCATATCAAGAGGTGCTGTAATATGTTTCCCTCTTGTCTGCTCTTCCCTCCTGTTCTCATCAGAATTATTAATAGACAGAAAGATGTCTTAAATTCCTCATGTTAAAGGGCTCCCAAGTGGCGCAGTGGTCTAAGACAACCTGGTTCGAATCCAATGCGGTGCACAAGTTTGGCTGGTGTAGGCCGTCATTGTAAATAAGAATTTGTTCTTAACCGACTTGCCTAGTTAAATAAAAATGAAGTCATTTATCTACTTCCCCAGAGTCAGATTTACTTGTGGATAAAAATTGTATGTCTCTGCGTGCAATTTGAGGGTAGTTGCTAACTACTAATTAGCGCAATTTCTAGCTAGCATTAGCACAATGACTGGGAGTCTATGGTAACTGCTAGCATGCTAGTAGATACTATAGACTTCCAGTCTTTGCACTCTAGTTAACTAGCTTTGCAACGCTAGTTAACATTAGCTCTCGAAAACAACCTGTAACTTCTTTCATACTGGATGGAGACATAAAAATGGTATCCACAAGTTCATTGGACTCTGGGGAAGTAGACAAAGTGCTTCATCGATAAAATCACAAAGTAAACCTGTAATAAAAGCCAGCTTATTGCTAAGACACTACAGGAGTGGCACATCGGGTGGTTTGGGCGGGGGTTCTATGTGACATGAATCAGTCAATGATTTTCTATACTATTTAACAATGAAAGACATTGGAGTGTACTACATAGAGAATAGGGAACCTATTCAGGATTTGCCTATTGCGTAAAGATCCTATAATTCACAGAATATAGGATCTCCCTGGCCTACTGTCTGGGTCTGAAATGTAGTGCACTATATAGTCACCTTGTTCGCTATATAGTTCCTATACACTGTTTTGCAGATGCTTGTGGACCAGTGATATCAACATCCCTCACTGGGATCATTTAGATTCTACTACAGTACCACTACTAGTACGGCACTATTTCTGACCAGAGCCCAACACCCTGCTCCCTATTGTGCACATCTTGACCAGAGCCCCTAGTAACTAAGCCATAACCAAGTTAGCCTTGTCTGAGCCAGAACGACCTATAGGGAAGGAGCCTATCTCCTGTTCCTGTAGCGTGAAGGAGCTTGATGTACAATTACCTCCCTGAACAAGGATGCTAGTCTGTTGGAGGGACTTACCCCCAATCAATCTCCCTAACGCGGAGTGTCAAGAAGAGAAATCAGGTCCCATTTTCAGTCTTTGGTATGACTTGACCAGGGATCGAACCCCCAACTTTTTCCAATCTTAGATTGGACACCAACAACGCCTCGGAGTGAACTAGGATAACTGGAGAATACCAGACAAAGCCCATTTCATAGGCGTCATCCTCTTATGTCCCAGAACATTCAGAGGGACATATTTAGAAGAGAACAGGCATGTGGAGGAGAGGAGGTCCCTTCAGTACTGTAATGCTTGAAGAACGGTGTAGTAGCCGATCAGGGGCGCTGGAAGGCGGCAGCCAATTGTCAAAATGCCACCCCAAATTCAAGGCGATCACCGAATCTTGCCTAATGGGAGGGCCGGCCCTGCTGCTGAACCTGGAATGGCTACGTACACATTAGGCATTTATATTCCAGTCATTGCTCTTTACAGTCAGACAAACTACCAGTTATAGTATAAAAAAATAAAAATAATGAATACACGATTCATTAAACACAAACATATTTTATTAAATTATCCTCTTCCTCCATTATAGTTACAGGAACGTTTTCTGCAACAGCTGTGCAATTAATAAATTATACAAAATCATGTTTTTTCATGGCAATTGGCAGCCAAAAACCGAAATTCTCTATGACCCCACCCTGCATTACCATAAAGTACATTGACAGGCATAGAGTATAGCAGACAAATGTACATCAATTATACAATTTGCACACTTATGTCAAAGCTGATCTTGAATTAACATAAAATAATCTGTTTTATACACTGAAAAAAAATATAAAATGCAACATGCAACAATTTCAAAGATTTTACTGAGTTACAGTTCATAAGGTAATCTGCCAATTAAAATACATTTGTTAGGTCCTAATCTATGGATTTCACATGACTGGGAATACAGAAGGTAGGGCCATGGATCAGAAAACCAGTCAGTATCTGGTGTGACCACCATTTGCCTCATCCTTCGCATAGAGTTGATCAGGCTGTTGATTGTGGCCTATGGAATCTTGTCCCACTCCTCTTCAATGGCTGTGCGAAGTTGCTGGATATTGGCGGCAATCGCACACGTCAAAAGAAGATCACAAACATGCTCAATGGGTGACATGTCTGGTGAGTATGCAGGCCATGGGAGAACTGGAACATTTTCAGCTTCCAACAATTGTGTACAGATCCTTGCAACATGGGGCCGTGCATTATCATGCTGAAACATGAGGTGATGGCGGTGGATGAATAACACAACAATGGGCCTCAGGATCTCGTCACAGCATCTCTGTGCATTCAAATTGTAGCTTACTCCTGCCCATACCATAACCCCACTGCCACTATGGGGCACTCTGTTCACAATATTGACATCAGAAAACAGCTCGTCCAACGACGCCATCTGCCCGGTACAGTTGTAACCGACCACACTTCTCCAGGGCCATTGAAGGTGAGCAGTTTCCCACTGAAGTCAGTTACGACACCAAACTGCAGTCAGGTCAAAACCCTGGTGAGGAAGACGAGCACGCAGATGAACTTCCCTGAAACGGTTTCTGACAGTTTGTGCATAAATTCCTTTCGTTGCACAAACCCACAGTTTCATCAGCGGTCTCAGACGATCCTGCAAGTGAAGAAGCTGGATGGTGGAGGTCCTGGGCTGGTGTGGTTACATGTGGTCTGCGGTTGTGAAGCCCTTCAGACGTACTCTCTAAAACGACATTAGAGGCAGCTTATGGTAGAGAAATACATTTTACTGGCAACATTCAATTCTCTAGCAACAGCTCTGGTGGAAATTCCTGCAGTCAGCATGCCAATTGCACGCTCCCTCAACTTGAGACATTCGTGGCATTGTGTTGTGTGACAAAACTGCACATTTTAGAGTGGCCTTTTATTGTCCCCAGAACAAGGTGCACCTGTGTAATGATCATGCTGCTTAATCAGCTTCTTGATATGCCACACCTGTCAGGTGAATGGATTATCTTGGCAAAAGAGAAATGCTCACTAACAGGGATGTAAACAAATTTGTACATTTTAGAGAAATAAGCTTTTTGTGCGCATGTACAATTTCTGGGATCTTTAATTTCAGCTCATGAAACATGGGACCAACACTTTACATGTTGCATTTATATTTTTGTTCAGCATAGTTTCTCATCACCCTTTAGTAAAACACCTGTTTTAAGAGTGATGCCAGTATGTATGCGCCCATAGAAGAGGGGGAGAGGAGAGATAGGTGCTGGATATAAAAACATTATGATAAACAGTAAGACAACATAAAAACACTTCATTACAAAAGAAACACAGAAGAGCCTTCCTTCGAAAAAACGTCAGTCAAACATTGGTATATAAATATGATCCATTCTAAAGTGCATCTCTCAAAGACTTGTCGCATGAAAAAGTGATCTGCAGTCCTATTTTTAGAAACAAACAATCTGATGAACAAAGAAACAAAGCAAACAATATAAGGATATAACATTATACGCTTGGAGTCGTGCACTTCTGTTCTGTTAAAATGTGAAATAGACAAGACATTCTGCTTAAAAAAACCCACAAATGTACATGCAATACTTTTCCGCTCTGGAAAAAGATCAAGGTTTATGAGGAAAAACGGATGAACAGTCGGTTCACATCATCGGGAGAGGAGGCGATAGCTAGCTACTAAGGTTCATGTGCTAATATTCTGTGGTCTCCGTTTTGACGTCATTAAGTCAATTAAAAAGCACACATTGGTGATCAAGTTCCTACCTTCTTTTTGTTTTTAACAATCCATTATTTTCTCTCTTCATCCCTCCATCCCAAAAGAGGAAAGAGGAGTGCAGGGTAGAGGGGGGGGGGGGGGGGACAGGGGGAGGGGCTCAGATCTTCGGCAGCTTGGGAGCGTTGACGATGGGGTTGGTTTCCTGGAGGAAGCGGCGTCCGGCACTCTTGTAGTTGTACGTGCAGTCGTGGGTCTCTGCGTAGCGGTGGGTGGCGCAGAAGTTGTCACCACACCTGAGAGAAAGAACACAACAGCCCTATTCAGACAGTATGGCTGTGATTGTTCTATTTTCATCTCCCAAAGCAGCTCCCAAAGTTGGAGGGAATTTGAAAGTGTGATGATATAATTACAGAATTATATTGAACAATAACAATAGTAAGTAGAACCCCCATTGGTAACACTTTACTGAAAGCCTGCAGCTACAGTGCATTTGGAAAGTATTCAGACCCCTTGACTTTTCCCACATTTTTTTTACGTTACAGCGACGCTCCCCATCCAACCTGACAGAGGTTGAGATGACCTTCAGAGAAGAATGGGAGAAACTCCCCAAATACAGGGGTGCCAAGCTTGTAGAGTCATACCCAAGAAGACTCGAATCGCTGCCAAAGGTGCCTCAACAAAATACTGAGTAAAGGGTCTGAATATTTATGTAAATGTAATATTCATTTTTTAAAAATATATTTAATACATTTGATTTGTGATTATGGGGCATTGTCTGTAGATTGATGAGAAAAAGTCAAGGGGTCTGAATATTTTCCCAAGACACTGTATATCTAGCTTTTTTGTTTTAGCTCCACCCCTTCTCCATCCCAGAGGAACTGAAAGAGACAACAATCCATTCTGAATGGGTAAGAGCAATCAATCATTGAAAGTGTGTATACTAGGGGTGAAAGGCAACTAGGGGTAAGGTCATCCAAGGGCACAGTATTGAAAGATGTTGCATCATCATTTCCAGTATTCCCTTTGAATCACAACAGGCCTCTTTCCTTAGTCTTAATGAGCATAGAGAAAACCTCCACATTTCTTATATCAGATCTGTTTTCAGATGAAGGAGAAACTACAGACTAGGGGAGTGTTACAATGCAACTGTCCTACTTTCAACCACACACACCAAGTGTAACACTAGCACAGTTAGTGCTGTGTGATCTAGGCCGCTTTAGTACAATTACAATCTTTTGAACACAGCCTGACTCCAACATCAGACAGTTAGTGTTATGACCAGGAGATAACACAGCTCCAGTTACCCTGTTGCATTACCACCACACACTGTGTTCTCTAAGCAAGGACAGGGAGAGAGGAGGAGGGAGAGAGGGAGGGGGAGAAGGGAGGAGGATGGGTTGGAGAGAAGGGAGGGAGAAGGGAGGAGGTGGGGAGAAGGGGGGAGATCATGTGGTGGTGGTGACTTAAGGCAGCATGCGATATCATAATGTTGTTGACAAACTCTGGGACGCCTGTATTATACTAAAACATTATTGTGACATTTTTACATACAAGGATATACCATAGTTTTTATGACGTGCACGGTGCGCCCCATAAAAAGGCCGGTAGCCAACTGGTAGCCTTCTGTGTAGCTGGTTGTTTATGTTGACCAATCAAAGCAGCAAATAGGCTCAATGTATAGCAAGTGGAGTGAGGAAGTTCACTAATGCAATGCAAGATGGAATACAATTAGGGAATTAAAAGCTAGTGAAACTAACTGGCATTCCTAGTAGTAGGACAGATACACACACAACACAGACTATATATAATGACAAATGATTAATGAGGGAGGGAGAGAGAAAGGGAGAAAGAGAAAGTGGTAGGTGTACCTGCACTCGTAGCTGGTGGCCAGACCAGTCTTTTTGCCACAGAGGAAGCAGTGTTTAGATTTCTTCTTCTTCTTATTGGCCAGCGGGACCTTGACTGGAGGCAGGTGATATGCAGGGGGGCCTGGAGGGAGGAGACCAGGATAAAGGATAGTCATGTTCTATTTTGAGTAATCAAAAGAATATAGCAAGCCAAGATCACTGTGGTGATATTAAGATCAAATATGATGTTTAGTTTCCTAACTATTACCAAGGCAACATGTAAAATAAGAGTCTATAACAACTGCATGTTATCACTTTGGTCCAGTCAGGGAATTGTGATCACAATCTTACACTCCTCACAGCAAACATGTATATGGAAATGTCTGCTCTACCCATAATTACAAACCAAATAATTGCAGCATTACTGCAAAAATGGAAGAAGCAAGTGGAAAGGGGGAAAAGTAAGGAACTTATCTGTCGGCCCTGCATTAAAGACCAAAATAGTAAAAAAAACTATTGTGATAAATAAATAAAAATATATACCACTTTCATTTAAGGACCAACAAATTGACAGCTGTACCATATAGATTGCAAAATAGTTGGGAAAACATTTACCTGGAGCTAACGCTGCAGATAGCACTACTGGGTGATTTGTAAAGTCATAGTCAAATCAAAAATAGATGGTTGAGGATGGACAAGAATAAAAACAAACATAATATAACTATTGTAAAATATATTGTGTCTGTAAAAGGCATATAGTGTGTATAAACTGGAAGTAGAAGGCTAAGTGTTGTTGTTGATTAGTTTACAAAAAAATAATAATTCCATAGATTTTCAATGGGATTTAAGTCAGGTGATTGGCTGGGCCATTCTAGCAGCTTTATTTTCTTTCTTTGAAACCAATTGAGAGTTTCCTTGGCTGTGTGTTTGGGATCATTGTCTTGCTGAAATGTCCAACCTCGTTTCATCTTCATCATCCTGGCAGATGGCAGCAGATTTTTGTCAAGAATGTCTCGGTAAATTTGCCCATTCATCCTTCCTTCAATTATGTGAAGTTTGCCAGTAACATTTGCTGAAAAGCAGCCCCACACCATGATGTTCCCACCTCCTCCAAACATGGTGTGTATTATGACATCCAAACAGTTCAATTTTGCTCTCATCTGACCACACTTTATTCTCCCAGTATTTCACTGGCTTTTCCAAATGTTGTGTAGCAAACTTTAAACGAGCTTCAAAATGCTTTTTTTTCCCAGCAATGGAGTCTTGCGTGGTGAGCGTGCATAGGCCATGGCGGTGGAGTGCATTACTTACTGTTTTCTTTGAGACAACAGTACCTGCTAATTGCAGGTCTTTTTGAAGCTCTCCACAAGTGGTCCTTGGCTCTTGGACAACTCTTCTGATTATTCTTTTCACTCCTCTGTCAGAAATCTTGCGAGGAGCACCTGGTCGAGGCAAATTTATGGTGAAATTATTGTCTTTCCACATCCGTATTATGGCCCCAACAGTGCTCACTGGAACATTCAGAAGCTTAGAAATGCACCTATAACCAATGCCATCATTATGTTTTGCAACAATTAGGTTGCAAAGGTCTTGAGACAGCTCTTTGCTTTTACCCATCATGAGATGTGTCTTGTGTGACACCTTGGCAATGAGACCTTTTTGTAGGCCATCAGTTGGGACTGAACCAGCTGATATTAATTTTCACTGACAGGGGGCTGGATTGCTTTTTAATTACTGATAGTTTTCAGCTGTTGTCTTGGCTTTCCATGCCTTTTTGCACCTCCCTTTCTTCATGTGTTCAATACTTTTTCCCTGTGTCATTTCACATTATTACACATAACTTAATTTCTGAACTTATTTGTTTTGGTTTCTTTGTATGTATGGATTACTTGGGTTGTTACCAACATCTGGTGAACATTTCATGTCAATAGCACCTTTGGAAATATATTTACTGAGAAAAATGGTGACTTGTTCAATACTTATTTCACCCTCTGTATGTACGTACGTACGTACGCACGCACGCGGTCAATAGTTTGGAATATTCCTTAATCAAGGGGTTTTCATTATTTGCACTCTTTTTTACATTGTAGAATAAAAGTGAAGACATCAAAACTATGACATAACACAAATGGAATCATGTAGTAACCAAAAAAGTGTTAAACAAATATATATGTGAGATTCTTCAAATAGCCACCCTTTGCTTTGACAGCTTTGCACACTCATGACATTCTCTCAACCAGCTTCATGAGGACCGCCACAGGAATGGAAGACCCAGAAATACCAACATCAACTGTTCAGAGGAGACTGCATGAAATCAGGCCTTCATGGTCGAATATCTGCAAAGAAACCACTACTAAAGGACACCAATACCAATAATAAGAAGAGACTTGCTTGGGCCAAGAAACACGAGCAATGGCCATTAGAAATATGTCCTTTGGTCTGATGAGTTCAAATTTTAGATATTTGGTTCCAACCACCTTGTCTTTGTGAGATGCAGAGTAGGTGAATGGATGATCTCTGCATTTGTGGTTCCAACTGTGAAGCATGGAGGAGGAGGTGTGATGGTGCTTTTCTGGTGACACGGTCTGTGATGTATTTAGAATTCAAGGCACACTTAACCAGCATGGCTACCACAGCATTCTAGAGCGATATGCCTTCCCATCTTGTTAGCACTTAGTGGGACTATAATTTGTTTTTCAACAGGACAATGACCCAAAACACACCTCCAGGCTGTGTAAGGGCTATTTGACAAAGAAGGAGCATGATGGAGTGCTGCATCAGATGGCTTGGTCTCCAATCACCCGACCTCAACCCAATTGAGACGGTTTGGGATGAGTTGGACCACAGAGTGAAGGAAAAGCAGCCAACAAGTGCTCAGCATGTGGGAACTCTTTCAAGACTGTTGGAAAAGCATTCCTCATGAAGCTGGTTGAGAGAATGCAAAGAGTGTGCAAAGCTGTCAAGGCAAAGGGTGGCTACTTTGAAGAATTTAAAATATATTTTGATTTGTTTAACACTTTTGGTTACTACATGGTTCCATATGTGTTATTTCATAGTTTTGATGTCTTCACTATTATTCTACAATGTAAAGAATAGTAAAAATAAAGAAAAACTCTTGAATGAGTTGGTGTCCAACTATTGGAAATAATGCCGACAATTGATCTACCCCCTAACAAAAATAAAATATTCAAATATGATGTTTAGTTTCCTAACTATTACCAAGGCAACATGTAAAATAAGAGTCTATAACAACTGAATGTTATCCCTTTGGTCCAGTCAGGGAATTGTGATCACAATCTTACACTCCTCACAGCGAATATAAATTATTCACATGTTCAGTTTACGAGGTGGAGAACGAGAGCGCACATGAGAAAGAAAGCGAGCGAGAGAGAAAGACTGCAAGACAGAGCGAGAGAGATATAGGGGTGAAGGCCAGGCGTAACAGGACAGATATAAACAGAGGTTAGTGTGACACAGCAGACAGGAGAATCTCCCAACCAGGCAGGCAATGGGCCATGAGATTGGATGTTGTGTCCTCCTCACTAATCTGCTCTGATATACTATTACAGTGGCGACCCGTCATTTAGGGAAGGTGTTTTGGCATTAATACGTCACATATCAGTTAGGAAACAACAAGAAAACCATTGAGTTAATAAAACCGCATACAAACATGGTCTCTTTTTTTGCTTTCTTGAGTAAGGCAGCTCCAAAATGCAGGTGTTTCAGCCTAGCTCAGTGCTTTCTGTGGTGGGGCAGCTAGCAGAAAATACGGAACGTAGGTGTTGGCAATGATCTGTAGCTGCATCGGGATTGGCTCCGTGTTCTGTCACTCATGGGGACACTACGTGACAGCCAAGTCTAAGGGTAGAGCTTGAAAATTCAAAACTATTGGGTGCAGCCATAGTTACATTAGAAGTGCCCATCCACGAAGGCTCAAGGTCATTGGCCACAGACACAATTACATCAAATCAAGTTAAATCTACAGCAGCTTGGATTGGACTGATCATGTCAACGTCATACTTCAAAATCTTAGCTAGCAGTCATCATCATGAATCAAGTCGACAATGTACTGGCAAATCCTTCTTAATCCTTGTCATATGAAGAGAAATAATAAAGAGAAATTATAATTATAAAAATATTGGCGCTCATCGGCAATAGGACATAAACATTAAACAACAAGTTGGAAATTGCAAATTCTACAATGAGTGGTTTGGAAGGAATCAGTGGCTAACTGCAAGCATTGCAAAGCAAACACTAGCCTGCTATTCAGTGGAGTGGCTGTGTGGTCCTAAAACTGGGATTAAGGGTCTCTTTTCCAAGTTTAAAATTATAAACATTCCATGGCCATGCTGTCAATGAAGCATGATTTGTGCCGCACGCAAAACTTAACTCGGAACTGCGAAATCTGACTTCAGTGAGTTCAAGATAATTCGTAACTCGGGGGGAAAAAAACTAGCTCCGACTGGGAAAATACGTTTTGAACAGTAATCCAACTCGGAATTGTAAATCCGGAATTCGGGCCTCTTTCTAGAACTACGACCTGAAGATCACTGACGTCATCATGATTTGACCTTGTTTTCTTCCCCCCCCCCCCCCCCCCCAGAGTTCCCAAGTTGTCTTGAAAGCACCATAAATCCAGAGAATGACAGACTTTGATGACAAAATTTGCCCACGAAGGACCACCATGCCACCTTCCTGTTCAAGTGAGCACAGCATAACAAGGGGAGTCCAAAAAAGTATTGTATGCTGCTGCATAAATTATGTATTATGCCAGGGAGATATGTATACTGTAGCTAATAAAGTAATACTAAGTATGTTGTGTAGTAAGCTGTTAGTAGCCCATGTGCCTCACCCTAATAATTTGGTATATTTTCACCTCTTAATTTCACCTACTGTTCTGACTTGGTGGTGCACATGTAGCCTATAAGCTGTTTTAGAGAAATGTAATCATTGAATATTGTAAGAGTTTTCATTGTCTGCTTAAATGCCCCCTTTATTTATCCTACAGTTCTGACTTGGTGTACAGGGAGAACACTGTAAGAACCCATGTTCTGAATTCTGTCGCTGAACATTTAAAAAGTGCTGAACACTTATATTGACTACGTCCGTCCTAGCTCGCTCATTGTCTTAATCGAAATTACAGATTGCCTCTTATCCGCTTGTTGTCCCCTTATGACATAGTTTGTACTTCTCAATTGTCCGTATTAACCACATTTCTTTAAGCAAGTCAACCATATAAGCTATGTTTTTTTTTTAAGGCAGTAAATGAGGCTGAATGAACTGTTTCGCTCCGCTGATAGCCAGGTGTAGCAGTGGTAAGGTGTTGGGACTGCTGTTGGGTCTCTGCTGTTGGGACAGCTTTATGTAGGCCCTAACAGTTTGTGGGCACCATTTGTCACCGTTATAGTGCAATTAATGTATTGTTTAATGTTGTGTTGTGGCTTTGCTGGCATGCATCCCACATTATTATTATTTTTTGCCCCACCATTTGCATGCTAAAATCGCCACAGAGAATGTACTACAGTGTTTCTGATACAGTAATTCAGCTGTGGAGCTGTGCTGCCACGCCCCCACCCCCCCCCCCAAAAAAGGACCATGAAAAAAAGATGTTGAAGTGCACTTTGAAGATGCTAGAACAGTCCAGAAATCAATCCGCCATTTCATGGTTGCTAAATCGCTAATAGTTAGCCTAATGTCAGTTTATGTGACAAAATAAGCTAGTATAGTGTAGAGAATCATATAATCTAAACCACTGTAATAAACTAGTATAGTGTAGAGAATCATTGTACCATCATAACCAAACATACTGTATTTTCAGCTGGTGTACAAAACCGAAAGTAAAAGACGCAAAAACAAAAAACTTAACAGGAAGCATAGAAATAGCACAGAGAATAAAGGGACCCCACTTTGAACCGCACCTACGCTGACTTTTTACCACCACTGCTACACATTTTTCTAGAGGAAACACTGGTACGTACTCAAAGGCCATACACACTAAGATGAGCTATTTGAAGGGAATCCATTTCAGCAAGGCAAGACACAGAATCGCTAATCTTGATTACATAATGAGTGGTTATTTTGGATGCAAGGTCATTTGCAGATTAGTGATCTGTGCAGGCCGACCGCAAAGTAGCCAATCTCAAACACGTACTGCAAGTGTGTATGGGGTCATAGTATTTGTGTGTGTCCTCTTGCTTCCTGTTGCTGGTGCTCATCCTGCAGCTGTAACCTAGTGTATAATTACATTATGTGCCGTGTCACGCTGCAGTGCTCATACAACATGCATTGGCTGCTTTCACAATACTCCCCTGTAAAGCTACCAGTAGTTTACCAAAGTTACTGGAATATTCAGTAATTTTTTTTTAAATCAACTGAAAATCTATGGCAATCTATCGTAACTTTGGTGATTTATAGAGCCTTCAGAAAGTATTCACACCGCTTTACCTATTCCACATATATTTGATTCAACACATTATAGCCTGAATTCAAAATTGATTAAATAATTTTTTTCCCTTCACCCATCTACACACAATACCTCAGAACGAATGAAGTGAAAACATTTTTTTTTTATTTAATGAAAGAAATATCTCATATACATAAGTATTCATACCACTGAGTCAATACTTTGTAGAAGCACCTTTGGCGGCGATTACAGCTTGAGTCATCTTGGATACGTCTGTATCAGCTTTGCACATCTGGATTTGGGGATTTTCTTCCCATTCTTCCGTGCAGATTTTCTCAAGCTCTGTTAAATTAAAATGGGGAGAGGCAAACCGACATAGCGCTTTGCATTCAGGCAAAACATTTTAAATGTTTGTCTCATCAGACCACAGAATCTTTTGCCTTATGATCTTCCATGTGCCTTTTTGCAAACTCCAGGCGTACTGCCATGTGCCTTTTTCTCAGGAGTGGCTTCCGTCTGGACACTCTCTCATAAAGTCCAGATTGGTGATGTGCTGTAGAGACTTGTCCTTCTGGCAAGTTCTCCCATCTCAGCCAAGGAACTCTGTAGTTCTGTCAGACTGGTCATTGGGTTCTTGGTCACCTCCCTGACCAAAGTCCTTCTTGCCCGGTTGCTCAGTTTGGTCGGATGGCCAGCTCTAGGCAGAGTCTGGGTAGTTTGATATTTCGTCCATTTCCCAATGATGGAGACCACTGTGCTCTTGGAATAAATTGTAAACCCTTCCCCAGATACATTATATGCCTAATCACATTTCTCTTCTCGGAGATCTACGGACAGTTCCTTGGAGTTCATGGTATAGTTTCAGCTCTGACTACAGTGGAACCTTATATAGACAGGTGTGTGTCTTTCAAAATTCAAACAATTGAATTGGCCACAGGTGGAGTCCAATGCAGTTGTAATGACATCAAGGATGATCCAAGGTAATTGTACACACCTGAGCTCAATTTGGAGTGTCATAGCAAAGGGGTGCGAATACTTATGTACGGTAAATTAGATATTTCCGTATTTCATTTTCAATAAATTTGCTAATATATCTAAAAACATGTTATGGGTTACTATGTGTAGTTGGGCGAGAGAAATAATATTTAATCCATTTTGAAGGGACCCCTTTTGATGGCCCTCGGATCAATATTAAAAATACATATAATTAAGGAACTCAGTCAGGGTCTCAACTAACTGTTTCAAGTTAGTAGACTACACAAGGTGCAATTTCTAAATTAGATTTAGCATCAGCAGTTTTTCCTCTTGTTATGTCAGTCACTGATAGCCAATTAGCCCATGTCAACTAACAATGTTTAGATTGCCAAGTTAGTCAGTCTCACTCAGATATATTAAAACTTGCAAACATTTATCTCCGCTCTGTGTCAAAATGTGTAGAATTGCAGCAAACTTGCTTTAAAACAGCAACACTTTCTCTAAACCCCATGGCAAAATGTGTTGAATTCCATGAACATTTACTTGCTGTGAGGGTTTGTGTTCTCACTGGCACTAATCCTAGTGTACATGCGCCAACAAGTCTGTCTGTATGCGTATGCCCTCAGTCTGCGACTACCCCTGGGTCAGTCAGAGAGCTGTTCCTCTGTCTCTCTGACTGTGTGTGTGTGTGTGTGTGTGTGTGTGTGTGTGTGTGTGTGTGTGTGTGTGTGTGTGTGTGTGTGTGTGTGTGTGTGTGCCCCGTGGCAGTTTTGATTGTGGCCACCCACCCTGTCTCACCAGGCCAGAAACACAAAGACAACAGTCTGCAGGACAGCATTATGCTGCATACTACAGACCCTGTGCTGGGCTACTAGGATACACACGTTGCTTTCACAAAGACTTGGGTTGAAAACACACCAGCAACCAGCAGCTTCTTTCATCTCAATAAAGAAGGTATACATAGTTCCCCCACTGGGTGATTCTCATGACTTTTGAACTTGGGATTCTCATGAAATGTAGAATTTTCCTTCTATTTTCCCACCACATTTACTCTTGGATTCAATGAGATAATGATCTGAGAAAGTCTCCTTATTCTGTTTTATTACAGGACAAATAGATATTTCTATTAAGACTTGTTCTGCGTTTGAAAGGGCACACTAATCCCCTAATACAGGGCTCTCCATCCCTGTTCCTGGAGAGCTATCCCCCTGTAGATTATTACTCCAACACCAGTTGTAACTAACCTGATTCAGCTTACCAACCAGCTAATAAGTAGAAGCAGCTGCACCAGATTAGTGTTAAGAGCTAAAACCTACAGGACGGTAGCTCTCCAGGAACAGGGTTGGAGTGAAAACCTACAGGACGGTAGCTCTCCAGGAACAGGGTTGGAGTGAAAACCTACAGGACGGTAGCTCTCTAGGAACAGGGTTGGAGTGAAAACCTACAGGACGGTAGCTCTCTAGGAACAGGGTTGGAGTGAAAACCTACAGGACGGTAGCTCTCTAGGAACAGGGTTGGAGTGAAAACCTACCCAGCAACAGGGTTGAAATGGCATGCTATTCTCCAGTGCACTACTTGGACTACTTTTGAGCAGACCCAGATCCCTGGGTTTTTAGGGTTTACCTACTCACCTAGTCTTCTTATTGAACTGGAGCCCCCAGCTGATCCCAGGCTGTCGGGTGCCTGGAACAACGAGAGGAGGTTTAAGACAAGGTCAATAAAAGGATATCGACGCTGCACAAACTAGCCTGGGTATAAGTCTGTTTAGCCCTCATTCCACTCCTTACCACTCCTTGTCATGCTAAACATTGTTTAGTAATGACACAGTAGGAGTGTAATGTTAGCAAAACATTTTATAGATTTCAGGCTACACACAAACTAGTGTACAAGAGTACTGTATCTCAAAATACAACACTATCATTGTGCTGCTCTGATTTACTCATTTCTATTTAGGCAGTTCATCAAGTCCTTATTTGTGGATAGTAGCCATTTTCCTGCCTAGCTGGGTTATATCTCAATAGTCTGTCCTCACTACTCACCATGTAAGAGGAGGTCGATGTCTGTAGTGGGGACATCCGTCGGATCAGGTCCTCCTGCAGCAGCTGGATGTTGGCTTGGAGGGAGGGGGCCGTGGAGCCTAGCCTGCCCAGCCCGGAGGTCCCAACAGCAGGCAGCCCCAACCCGAAGCCCAGGTTCTGTCCCAGGCCTTCCCTGCTGCTGCTGCCTGGGGTTCTGGAGGAAGAGGACAGGGAGGCCAGGAGCTCTGTGTTGCTGAGGGACCCGAGAGGGTTCTTACAGGCCTGGTTGGACAGCTTGGTGATGTCCCGTGCCTCACTTTTACTCATCATCTCCGGCCGCTTGATGCCTTGCAGATGTGATCCACATGGAACAGAGGAGGGGAGAGGTGGAGCAGGGGAGAGGAGAGTGGTGGGGCAGGAGGAGGAGGGGGGATTGGGTCGTAGGGTTGACGTCGCTAAGCCTGTGAACTCAAAGGGTTGTGGTAGTCTCCGTCTACTAGAGGGGGAGGATGAGGGGGAGGGGGAAGGAGAGTCGGGTATATGATGAAGGGTGTTGCCTAGTAACTGTGTCCTCGCACCTTTGCAGGTTAACCTATCAGAACCACCCATCGCCCAGTTGTTTAAAGAGTTCATCCCCTCAGCTTGGGAGAGCAGAGAGGGTGTGGAGGGGAGCTGGTGCTGGTGCTCTGCTCCAACCCCCAGGGCTCCTAGCCCATCCAACCCGCCCATTCCCTCCTCTGGCTGGGTAGAGATGTCCAGGATGAGGGGGTCTGTGAGCAGGTCTCCGTACAGAGCTCCAGGCGGTGTGGGCTCCAGCAGGCCTGCAACCTCCTCCAGCAACTCCAGCCCGAGTGTCTCTCCTCTGGGGTCGGGCAGCTCCATTGCCCCCTCAGCCTGCCCCCTGCTGGGGAGTGCAGGGAGCTGCGGGTACACACAGTCCCTCATGAGCCTGGTGCTGCCGATGTCCAACCGGGACACTTTGGGAGGGGGCCGGATCGACTTGGGGCTGGTCTCCCATGGCTCCTCCTCCTGGAGCATGTAACAGGACGAGGAGGAGAAATAGGGCGGCGCCTGGCCGCTGACTGACAGGTGGGTGGCAGAGGTAGCAGCAACTGGAGGGGAAGGAGTTGCGGATCCCTGGTCCCTGATTGGAGGTAAGTGTGAGGCGGAGAGGTGGGATTGGTTGATCTGGGGGAGGACGCGGAAGAGGCGGTGGTGTCGGGGGAGGCCCAGAACGTTGACGCAGGGCCGGGGGCTGACGGGTGACAGAGGTTTCAACTTGGCAGGCTTCTTAGGCTGGGGGGAGACAGAGACAGTCATACAGCGCGTTTGAGGGGATCAGTTTGAGCAAGGGGAGGCAGAGAGTTACTCATTTTGATTAGAAAATGATTATTTATTTGGGATGCAAGTTTATTGGTAAATCATTGAGTCGTCACCTGGTTTTAGGTTGGATAATAAAGACGACTATTCTCTTATTTTGTAATCGTGCTAATGAATCGAGAATAATGTAATCCTAAGGAAAGAACTAGGAAGTAAAATCTGTCTACCTTCTTGTTGATGTTCATGTCCTCCATCTTGGCTTTGAGCAGCTTCATCTTGTTCATGGTGATGGAGTTCTCCAGTGACGGCTGTGACAAAGCCAAGCCCCCAGTCTCCTCCTCCTCCTCCTCCTCCTCCTCCTCCTCCTCCGTGTACATGTTGTACACCGAGCCACCACTGGAACACACACACACACGGACACCAAGACACACACATTAACTACTTGGACAGTAAACACAAATATCACACATGGACAGGCCTTTTTCAGGGGAAGAGAGCAACAGCTAACAGATAGAGAAATATATCCTAAACTGCTTTAGCCCAGAATGATGTCATCCTGACACTGACCTTGACCAGAATTGAATTACATACTGTTGACATAAACTAAATGCTGTCACTAACCCTATACAATGTAATTCCATATGCTTAACCTTTGGACCTGCCACCTCCCCTCCCTTATAAAGCACACAGATCTAAGATCTGTATGTTGTCTCAGAGAGGGAAATTATGTAGTTGAATTGGGACTGGGAAATTGGTGATACACTTATCTGAAACTGGGCTGTGCTCACCTGAGTGATTCTGAGACAGGAGTCAGAGTTCCGTCCCCTTGGTCGACGACCCGGAAGAAGTTGAGCTGGTCTCCCTCTCGGTACACAAGGAAGGTGACCTGCTTGTTGCTAGGCAGACTCTTATCCCAGCCCTCCTCCCTGCCTCCCTCCATCTCCTTCACTGAGTCCTCAACAGGCACTGAGGGAGAGAGAAACAAGTCATTCAGTCAGCCAGACACTCAACCACCAAGTATTTCATGGACACTGCCCAAGAGAGAGAATCAACCAATCACTTAATGGACATTAGGGTGAGTCGAGACTGTTAGGGCAGTGTTCATCAAATCAACATGTTGCTACAGAGGCTAATGGACTAGAATAGGTGAATTTACTATGTGTGAATACTTAAGGGTGTACAGCAGTGAAGGCTGAGAAATCCCAGCCCATCTCCCCTAGCTACCTCTCCTGGTGTTGATGGGTCCTCCTCTCATGGCTAGCACCAGCTTCAGAGTACAGCCCTCAGCAATACTTCAGACACACAAATAGACAGACAACAAGATAAATAGTTGGTTGAAGCTGTCCCAAGTCCCTTGGAAGGATCAGTTAAGCTATCTTCGTATTGCTTTGCCTTACAGCTAGCTGGATCGTTCAGGCACGGGTGGTGTTCATTAGGGCACGCAGCGGACAACGTATCATCATCTTCAAAAAACAACTAAAATTTTAATTTCTTAGGTAGTCCCTCCCTGTTTCAGTTGGTTTTATTACGTTTGGTGCCCAATAAAAACGACCCTAAGAAAAAAACGTAGACTGGGAAAACAATGATTATTCCGGAACAAACATCGTGCCTCAGTCTGTGCTCCAGATGAACTTATGTACACATCTGGGAATTCCATTGGAATTCTAACGGAACGTCCGTTTTATGCAAATCCACCCCCTCACCCTCCATTTCTGAGACTTCAAAAGGATGTTTTGTCGTTACTCAGACCTAACTAAATGTCACCGGGGACCGATCATGTGGAAAATTAAGTGACAAGCATTTGACACAACCACCATATGCAATCTGTAGAGTGGCTCTGTATCTAATAAATGTGACGACTCACAACGGGGATAGGCTAGCGCCCCAAACCCAAACACATTCAATATGTGACTGTAGCCAATTAGGCATCTTTGGTTCATTGATATCAGGGCTTGGGGAGAACATTGATTCATTATGGGGGAATTCATTTCAAAGCATATAGTCAAGTCCTCCACTTCACTCATTTCAATTAACCACTGATTACAAGATCAAAGTTGATGGTTTGTTTACAGGGCATTGCTGTATATGAAAATAGGTTCCCAGTTAACTGACCAGAGTAAAATAAAAGGTTGTGAATAGGGTGTGTTAATAAGGGCACGCAACGGGACGCATTTTTAAATGCTTTGCAACAGAAAGCTAAATGAACTACTCTTATTAAGTCCAGGCAGCCCAACCCAGTTTTGTGCCAAATTAACACAACCTAGGTAAACTCACCTGTAATCATGCAGACAGTACTCATCCTCCAGCTCCAAGTTGTTCCAGATCAGGTGTTGCTGAGCAACAGGGATACCTGGGTGGGGGCACGAGAGAAGAGAGGAGGACAACAGAACAGACAGAGGTGAGTTTACACAAGATCTCTCTCTCTCTCTTTCCCTCTTTCTCTGTCTCGGTCTCCCCCGAACCTCATAAGTCAGTCATTTCCACCAACCTTTTAGGCTCAACACACAGGTAGAATTACAGTACAGAACATCCATGAACAAAAGTACTACAAGACAGAGAAATCAACTGTAACAGAGGCTTGTGTGGTTAGAAAGTAAAGCAGAGGAAGAAGAACCATAGCCTGACGACTCAATTCTTCCTCTGCTCTATCGCTACATACTTTAGTCTGAGACTGAAGTTGTTTGTGTTGACGAGGGGCTTTGCACAAAACAAAGGTCATCAGTGATCGGATCGTCTATCCAATCAAGACTATCAAAGCCAATGACACATTTTAAAACCGCCACTTTAACCACACATGTTCTGGCTCAACCCATCAGTTTCTGGACCAAATCAGACGGCCCCGAAAGTGTTCGCATTTGGTGAAGGGTCGGTGAGGTACTCTGATCGACTCATTGCGGAGAAGAAACTAATGTCCGTGGGCGTGGCGTAGTTTTTGACCGTAGCAAGGAGTCTGGGTAGCCAGGCAGGAAGAAACATACTTCCGTCATTTCTAGCATGGTCAGAAAGTGACGACACTACAGAGGCCATATTCACAAAGCGTCTCAGAGTAGGAGTGCTGATCTAGGATCAGGTCCCTTTTCTTTTTTTTTTTTTGCCCTTGTCTATATAAATCTTATTCAGTATCCTCTTAAGACTATATTGCCCAATTTGGGCACTAGATTTACTGGTAATATGTTCACATTCATTATTTTATTCATTTCCCATCATTTTATAAGTCCGAACACAAAAAACAATACAGTTATAGGACACTCAGAAGCAGCTGTTGAATAAACGTATCTCTGGCTCCATCCAGTGGGAGGCTCAGTCATTACAATCAATTTTGTCAGCTCTTTTTTTTTTATGTATTTAACTAGGCAATTCAGTTAAGAACAAATTCTTATTTACAATGACATTGGTGTTGGTCCCATGTTTGATGAACTGAAATAAAAGATCCCAGAAATGTTCCATACGCAGAAAATGCTTATTTCTCTCAAATTTGTTTACAATCCATCCACCTGACAGGTGTGGCATATCAAGAAGCTGATTAAACATTAAGCATGCTCATTACACAGGTGCACCTTGTGCTGGGGACAATAAAAGGCCACTCTAAAATGTGCAGTTTTGTTACAACACAATGCAACAGATTTCTCAAGTTGAGGGAGCGTGCCAATGGCATGCTGACTGCAGGAATGTCCAGCAGAGCTGTTGCCAGAGAATTGAACAGTCATTTCTACCATAAGCCGCCTCCAACGTAATTTTTGAGAATTTGTTAGTATGTCCAACCGGCCTCACAACAATGTGTATGGCATTGTGTGTGCGAGCGGTTTGCTGATGTCAACGCTGTAAACAGAGTGCCCGATGGTGGTGGTGGGGTTATGGTATGGGCAGGCATAAGCTACGGACAACGAACACAATTGAGATCCTGAGGCCCATTGTGTCATTCATCTGCCGCCATCACCTCATGTTTCAACATGATAATTCATGGCCTTATGTCACAAGGATCTGTTCACAATTCCTGGATGCTGAAAATGTCCCAGTTCTTCCAAGGCCTGCATACTCACAAGACATGTCACCAATTGAGCATGTTTGGGATGCTCTGGATCGACGTGTACAACATCGTCTTCCAGTTCCCGCCAATATACAGCAACTTTGCACAGCCAGTGAAGAGGAGTGGGACAATATTCCATAGGCCACAATCAACAGTCTGATCAACTCTGTGCGAAGTAGATGTGTCACGCTGCATGAGGCAAATGGTGGTCACACCACATAACTTTAAAAAAGGTAGGTATCTGCGACCAACAGATGCGTATCTGTATTCCCAGTCATGTGAAATCCATAGATCAAATCAAATCAAATTTTATGTCACATGCGCTGAATACAACAGGTGTAGACCTTACAGTGAAATGCTGACCTACAAGCCCTTAACCAACAATGCTTTAAGAAGTTAAGAAAAAAATTGAAAATAAAAGTAAATAATTAAACGGCAGCAGTAAAATAACAATAGCGAGGCTATATACATGGGTATCGGTACAGAGTCAATCTGCAGGGGCACCGGTTAGTTGAGGTAATACGTACATGTAGGTAGAGTTAAAGTGACTATGCAGAGATAATAAAAAGAGAGAAGACAAAGAAAGCATATCAGTAGAACCAAGAAAAAGCACCCCTTTCACAGCACGTGAAAGCCAAAGGCCATAGCTTTCCAGGGGAGTGGGGGATAAGCTAAAAGGCTAAACTGATCTTAGATCAGCACCCATACTCTGGGTCCACATGTAAACTGAGTTGTGACTCCTTTTCCCTCTCTCTACAACATGCTATGGTATTAGAGTTGTGACTTCTCTTCCCTCGCTCTACAACATGCTATGGTATTAGAGTTGTGACTCCTTTTCCCTCTCTCTACAACATGCTATGGTATTAGAGTTGTGACTCATTTTCCCTCTCTCTACAACATGCTATGGTATTAGAGTTGTGACTTCTCTTCCCTCGCTCTACAACATGCTATGGTATTAGAGTTGTGACTCCTTTTCCCTCTCTCTACAACATGCTATGGTATTAGAGTTGTGACTCATTTTCCCTCTCTCTACAACATGCTATGGTATTAGAGTTGTGACTTCTCTTCCCTCGCTCTACAACATGCTATGGTATTAGAGTTGTGACTCCTTTTCCCTCTCTCTACAACATGCTATGGTATTAGAGTTGTGACTCATTTTCCCTCTCTCTACAACATGCTATGGTATTAGAGTTGTGACTCCTTTTCCCTCTCTCTACAACATGCTATGGTATTAGAGTTGTGACTTCTCTTCCCTCTACAGCAGGGATGGGCAACGTTGATGGGGGTGGGGATACTTGCTCCCCTTCCCAGAAAATAAATTGATGAAGTTAATTAATTTTGTGTAATTCTAGACATTTTACCATGGGGCAGAGAATATTTTGAATTGTATAACTAATTTGATGCACATTTTTAAGTTTTTAGTGTTAATTATGTGCAATTCTATACATTTTGCCATAGGGTGGAGAGAAATGTTAGCAGAGTGAGACTGACTAACAAAATCAATGGGGCCCCCAGGGGTCTAATTCGACCTTGATTACTAAAAGTTTAGATAGCTAGCCGTTAGACTAATGTTTGCTAACATGGACTAATTGAGTGTATCAGTGACTGACATACTGTAAGAGAAACTGTTGGTGCACAACCAAATTTCGAAATTGCACCTTGTGTGTTCAACTATTCTACCTTGAAATAGTAAGTTGAGAACCTCCAAAAAGTTCCCCCCCAAAAACATGTGACCTGAGGGCCTTCAAAAAGGGGCTGCATGCGCCAGTTTACCATCCCTGCTCTACAACCATGCTAGGGTACTTGAGTACAGAGGACAAGTAGTGCACTAAATAGGGAATGGGATGTCATTTGGGACGCACCTCCCTCCCTCTTTCCAGCTCCTCTCCCCATGCTGAGTTCACTTGTTGGCCTAGTTAGTGCTGGAGGGAGCCCAGTGTTTGTGAGTGGGCCAGAGCAGTGGCATGCTACTCTATTGTGAAGCGGCATGCCCAGTCATGCAGCCCTGACTAGCACACCTTCCACTGACTGACTGCAAGAGAGCACAGCACACACAGAGAGAGAGACATAGAAATTAAACGAGTAGAACCGCAAACATCCTCAGATAAAAGGCAAGACAAAGAAATGAAACAAATAGAACTCCTTAGCCCATGGAATGTAGGCATTATTATTTTTTGTACCTTTATTTAACTAGGCAAGTCAGTTAAGAACAAATTCTTATTAACAATATAGGCCTACCCCAGCTAAATCTGGACGACACTGGGCCAATTGTGTGCCGCTCTATGGGACTCCCAATCACGGCCGAACGTGAAGCAGCCTGGATTCGAACCAGGGTCTGCCGTGCCGCCTCTTGCACTGAGATGCAATGTCTTAGACCGGGTTGCATCGCTATGGAAATGATAGGCATCTACAATCCAATGTCTACTTTCAACCTATTTTCAGATCAGTAAGAGTAGGATGAGGGAGAGGAGACAAGCGGGAGGCTACTGTAGACTACAGAGATCTGCATCCAGAGTAGTTCTCAGAGAGCCCGTCTCCTGACGGAATTGTTTGTCAATCTCAGCTAGAGACGTTCACCTCTCTGTTGTCAGCACTAGTCTGTTGAGCGATCTCAAACCTGAGCTTATTGTAAATCACCCCGCAGCTGAAAGGAGATAAAACAGCTATAATTAAAGGATGAAAAATTAAGCAAGACTTGGGAGGTAGGCCTACCACTGAAGCAAATGCTAAGCAAGAGCGGCAAGGGATTTACACTTTTACCAGTCTGTGAGTCATCTGGAACTGCACAAAGCCAATTTGTGGTGATCAATGTTGTAAGATATTGCATGATCCTGTCAATAATCTTAGAGTATTAATCAAATAACAGCTATTTTAGATAATAACTAAATGAAAGATTTAAAATGTGTATAAATAGCCATAGCATTTAATAAGAACATAATTTGCGAGGTGAATCAATTTGCACAGATTCAGTTACTGGTACCATTTACCACACCACTGACAATCAAGTGACAACCGTTCAGAACAGATCGACTCCCCCTCTGCCTCTTTCGATAGGTTGTCGTACAGTATTACAACCTGATGAAGAACATGCATAGCTGTATCATAAAAACCTATTTTTACAACCGCCATCACTCTACACACAACCTGTGTCCCAAATGGCACCCTATTTCCTATATACCCTATTCCCCTATGGGCCCTGATTCAAAGTAGTGTACTATAAAGGGAATAGGATGCCATTTAGGACGCAATCAATGTTCCTCTCCCGAATGCCTCCATCCCCCCAGTAGTACTTCATCACTACTAAACACACTGGCTCCCAGAGCCTCCCACCTCACCAGGCCCAGATCAGCTCAGCCATGGCTGGATTGATGAGGCCGTTTGGATCCTTTTATATCCCAGACGTGCAGTGCTCTATCGAGATCTCAAGGATGACGGATGGAGGATGAGGCCGAATAAATGATAAAAGTAAAGTGGTTGGATTAAATAAGGCAGGGTTTAATGTGTGTGTGGGAAGCCAACTACCCAGAGCCTTTGTCTGCTTGGCGGAGGAGCGTGGTGATATAGTGAGTCTGATGCTGTGAGGATATAAATGTTTATACTAAAACAGAAAGCCATTCTTTGCAATGGAATACATTTGTATCCATCCCTATTCCTGGCTTAGAAATGTATTTCGTATTGCTTTGCTCATTTTCTGCGCAAGACAGTGAATATCAACATGGATCTTTGTACTTTTTTATTCCAGGAAGCCAGGATTAGAGTCTGAGCTTTTGAATATTCATAGATCATTTTTCAATAGGCCATTTTTCACATTGCATTTCGCCAGACAGTGTTAGACAGGGAGGGAGCCTATCCTGCTTAAGTAATGGAAGGGGAAACCGTGTAGACATGGAGCCTACATGCTGGGTCAGTAAGAGTGACTACTGTACTGTTATGTACCGTACCTTCCAGCCTCTGGATCTTGGCCTTGACAGAGATGACTGTCTCGAAGGGTGAGACGCACAGCTCGAAGCAGGTCCCCGTCAAAGTTTTGATGAACAGCTTCATGGTCTCGTAGAACGGCAACTTGTACTGGAAGGTCCCTACACTGTCGTTGTTATAGATAGGCGGCTCCTTCCTGTCCGGCATCTTGGTGAGGTCAGGACTGCTTTAGGGGGAGAGGGGCGGCGGCCCAAGAGAAGGGAGAGGGGGATGGATGTGGGTGTTCTCTGTTGTCACCACGGTAACACATCATGCAGGAAGCCCCAAGCTGTGGAGAGAGAGAGCAAGGTCTCAGTATCTTGCCCTTTCTTCTAAGTCTAAGGTCACACGTGTCTGTTCCTCATACACAGACACCATAAGGCATAACAGTTGACAAAAAAACTGTAAATCTGAGGAGAGTTGGAAAGGAGGGGTGGAGTTGACATGCCTGTATGCACTTGGTAGATCCGGAAGAAATGTGTATTAAAATATTCTCACAGAAAGTCACACATTGAAATGTCACCAACTCTCAGTCACCTTAAATAGGCCTAGGCCTATATGAGAAAGCAATAGTTTTAGATCAAGAAAGTACAGTAAAATTGAAAAGACAAGTAAATCTTTATAAGCACCTTCATGAAACATTCAGCACAGAGCAAGGACAAGGCCACAGCTTTTTGCTTCACTATAGTCTGATTAGCTGTTAGCCTACATAAAGCCTTTGGGAGTCAAACACACAGACAGCTTCATGCAGGCATTGGGGACAGGAGGCCTCTTGACAGTTAACCTGTATTATATGTGACATTTTAAAAACATTTTAAAGTTGTGGGCTGACTGATACTCAAACGACTAGAGATGGGGTGAGATTGCTAATTTGTACTACTAGAGAGATAGGATTTATGTATTTGTTGTCATTTCAACTGAGAAGATCCCTCTCGCACCAACACTGTAAAGACCAAGTTTACTATTCCCAATGTTTAGGGCTAACGTTACATTATACCATTTCAACAGTCAGTTGCTGCAAATGTGTGTCAATCGTGAAAACAAAGGGTCTTGATTTTTCCTTTATCAGTGGCTTGCTACACATGATGGTGGCACCACTTGCCAAATACTTGACAAAGGATGTTAACTTCAAGGCTAGCTAGTTAGCGAACGTTAGTTAGTTAATACATGACCAGACAGAAAGCTTTTCTTTCTCTGTCTTACCAGAAACCCTCGCGTTTTGAACTCACCGTAACAGCATCCCAAGACTAGCTGGCAAGAGCACACCGGCGATGAACAACTGGCTGGCGTCCCAAAAATACAATCACTCCGTATTTTAGCTAGCTGGACATAAAACAATAGCACAAATGAAAGACAGCATAAGGAAACTAGATGCATTCATTATTTAGCTAGGTAACAAGTTCGTTAACCTAGATACATAGATTGCTACTAGCTAGCTAGAACCAGTTAGCTCGCTAGCGAACGTTAGCTAACCACTTTAGCAACCCAAACAATGGCTACCTTTGCTTGGGTCGATGACTGGCTAGCAAGCTGCTACGCCTACTCTCCTCTTCAGATTCGACATTTCAGATTAAATAATTCAAAGGGTCTGCTTATCTTCATGTTAAAAAAAATAAAAAAGGACAGCCGAAAACTATCCTTATCGCCCACGAACTATGATAGATAAGTAACCTTTGGGGTTTTCGTCTCACCTGTCAAAAACAGGAGGCTCCAGGACCAGCCCATTGTGACTCTCTTGATTGACAACAAAGGCATCCTATGACGCAACGTGTTCTCTCTCGGTGAACCAATGAGAAGTACACAGAGACGGGACAAATATTGTTTGGTCACAGACACTGACCCTTTTTGCTAGAAAAAGAACACTGGCTTCAGTGACAAAAATACAGATGTTATTGCGTGTGTAGCGAAATGCTTGTGCTTCTAGCTCCGACAGTGCATTAGTATCTAACAAGTAATATCTAACAGTTTCACAACATATACCCAAATACACATAAATCTAAGTAAGGAATGGACAAAAATACTGATAGCCTAACAAACTAACCTTTCATGGAATAATGCTAACGGTTGTTTCTCTACATTTGATGTGTGGATTAAAAAGTGTACAAGTTCTCTTTAAGCAATCATAAACTGTTAGGCTTCATGCCACAATGAATAATAGCCTGTAGCACTCACTTCTGTAATCATAAAGTGCTTTGAGAGGCTAGACCCACTCCATTTTGCGGACCGCCCCAACAATTGACAACAATCTCAATTACACTCCACACTGCCCTCACCCACCTAGATAAGAGTAATATCTATGTGAGAATGCTGTTCATTGACTTCAGCACCATTGTCCCCTCCAAGCTCATCACCAAGCTTAGGACCCTGGGACTGAACACCTCCCTCTGCAGCTGGATCCTAGACTTCCTGACGGGCCCACCCCAGGTGGTGAGGGTAGGCAATATCACCTCTGCCATGCTGAGCCTCACACAGGGGCCCCTCAGGGGTGTGTGCTTAGTCCCCTCCTGTACTCCCTGTTCATCCACTACTGCGTGGCCATGCACGACACCAACACCATCATCAAGTTTGCAGACGACATGACGGTGGTAGGCCTGATCACAAGCGACGATGAGACAGCCTACAGGGAGGAGGTCAGTAACACACCAGAGGCGGCTGCCTATAGACACTGATTAGAAATCACAGGCCACTAAGGAATATAACACTAGACACTTTAATAATGTATCCATATCTGCATCACTCATCTCTATGTATAAACTGCACTCCACACTATTAGATAGATAGATCATGTTTACATACTGCATACTATAAAGCTTACTATGCCACTGTATCTTAGTCCAATGTTACCCTGACAATTATGTATATATTCTCAATCCATTCCTTACTTAGATTTATGTGTATTTGGGTATATGTTGTGAAACTGTTAGATATTACTTGTTAGATACTAATGCACTGTCGGAGCTAGAAGCACAAGCATTTCGCTACACACGCAATAACATCTGCTAAACACGTGTATGTGACCAATACAATTTGATGTGATTTGATTTGATTTATCCCTGCACATTGTAAATATGGTACTGGAACTGACTGACCCTGTATACGGTAGGCTACTAACTTTATCGTTTTCTTCTTATTTTTCTATCTCGTGTGTTTTTGTCCGACCTTATTTTTAGTATTGCATTGTTGAGATTGCAAGAAAGCCATTATCATTGTACATTAAAACTTGGAAATTGAAACTTAAATACCATCAGTGTAATGATGCAGAATCCTCTAAATGTACCAGTGCAGTTAGTCAACATTTAAAAGTTGACTAGCAGTCAAGGGATGAATCTTAGAACACTTCAGTAGAATTATAATAAAAGTGAATGAACGGTGTAAATCTAGTCACGCACAGGTTCCAAGAAACAGATGGGGTTCTCTTTCAGTCCATCTTCCTTATTTTGCATTAATAATTCCGCTATTCATTATCTTAACAAAATACTTTAAAGTAGTGCTGCAGATCTGAGAAACAAACTTACCACACACATTTAAAATGTCATAAAATATTATTTGAATTATAAAAAAAATACATATTGTCATTCATCACAGGCAAAGTTCACAAATGTAACAATTGAAAAATAAAACAATAATTGAAAAACAAAATGATTTCATAACCGTGATATGGCACAGCCCAGGATGGCAATGCTAAACCACATACAGAGAGCTATTCAACTACATTTATAAATAATTTACTTATTAGCAGCTGCATAATTGTACTATTAGGGGCTGCATCCCACATGGAACCTTATTCCCCACATAGTGCACACCCTATGGGCCCTGGCCAAAAGTAATGAACTATCTAGGGAATAGGGTGGATGGAGGCTGCTTGGCCATTGGCTTCACAGTGCTGGAAGAGAAGACATAATCTGTGGAGAGAGAAGCATGTCTAGTAGATGTTTCACTTCAACCAAGACTGTGTGTGTGTGTGTGTGTACCTACAGTGGGGAGAACAAGTATTTGATACACTGCCGATTTTGCAGGTTTTCCCACTTACAAAGCATGTAGAAGTCTGTAATTTTTATCATAGGTACTCTTCAACTGTGAGTGACGGAATCTAAAACAAAAATCCAGAAAATCACATTGTATGATTTTAAAGTAATTAATTTGCATTTTATTGCATGACATAAGTATTTGATACATCATAAAAGCAGAACTTAATATTTGGTACAGAAACCTTTGTTTGCAATTACAGAGATCATACGTTTCCTGTAGTTCTTGACCAGGTTTGCACACACTGCAGCAGGGATTTTGGCCCACTCCTCCATACAGACCTTCTCCAGATCCTTCAGGTTTCGGGGCTGTCGCTGGGCAATACGGACTTTCAGCTCCCTCCAAAGATTTTCTATTGGGTTCAGGTCTGGAGACTGGCTAGGCCACTCCAGGACCTTGAGATACTTCTTACGGAGCCACTCCTTAGTTGCCCTGGCTGTGTGTTTCAGGTCGTTGTCATGCTGGAAGACCCAGCCACGACCCATCTTCAATGCTCTTACTGAGGGAAGGAGGTTGTTGGCCAAGATCTCGCGATACATGGCCCCATCCATCCTCCCCTCAATACGGTGCAGTCGTCCTGTCCCCTTTGCAGAAAAGCATCCCCAAAGAATGATGTTTCCACCTCCATGCTTCACGGTTGGGATGATGTTCTTGGGGTTGTACTCATCCTTCTTCTTCCTCCAAACACGGCGAGTGGAGTTTAGACCAAAAAGCTCTATGTTTGTCTCATCAGACCACATGACCTTCTCCCATTCCTCCTCTGGATCATCCAGATGGTCATTGGCAAACTTCAGATGGGCCTGGACATGCGCTGGCTTGAGCAGGGGGACCTGGCGTGCGCTGCAGGATTTTAATCCATGACGGCGTAGTGTGTTACTAATGGTTTTCTTTGAGAATAGGGTCCCAGCTCTCTTCAGGTCATTGACCAGGTCCTGCCGTGTAGTTCTGGGCTGATCCCTCACCTTCCTCATGATCATTGATGCCCCACGAGGTGAGATCTTGCATGGTGCCCCAGACCGAGGGAGATTGACCGTCATCTTGAACTTCTTCCATTTTCTAATAATTGCGCCAACAGTTGTTGCCTTCTCACCAAGCTGCTTGCCTATTGTCCTGTAGCCCATCCCAGCCTTGTGCAGGTCTACAATTTTTTCCCTGATGTCCTTACACAGCTCTCTGGTCTTGGCCATTGTGGAGAGGTTGGAGTCTGTTTGATTGAGTGTGTGGACAGGTGTCTTTTATACAGGTAACGAGTTCAAACAGGTGCAGTTAATACAGGTAATGAGTGGAGAACAGGAGAGCTTCTTAAAGAAAAACTAACAGGTCTGTGAGAGCCTGAATTCTTACTGGTTGGTAGGTGATCAAATACTTATGTCATGCAATAAAATGCAAATTAATTATTTAAAAATCATACAATGTGATTTTCTGGATTGTTGTTTTAGATTCCGTCTCTCATAGTTGAAGTGTACCTATGATACAAATTACAGACTTCTACATGCTTTGTAAGTAGGAAAACCTGCAAAATCAGCAGTGTATCAAATACTTGTTCTCCCCACTGTATATATGCATGTTGAAACTGTTATTGAGGAACAACAAAAAATGCAAAATCTAGATATTCTGAAATATGTGCTCTGCAAACACTCACCCATATCATGAAATATTGATTTATTCTCCACCTTCTTCTCTTTTGGTTTTGAAGTAGCCGTCAAATCAGCAAATGTGTCAACGTCGGCTGGCATCCAGGGATTTCTCTTTCTGCTTTTTGTGGGCTTTGGGTGGAGCTTCCACTTCATCCTGGGACAACAGAAACAGACATATTCAGACAAGAAGCAGACACACAAACACAAACAGACGCGTGCGTGCGTGCACACACAAACTTTCCAAGGAATATATGAATATGGATCCACCTCCTGTTGC
Organism: Thymallus thymallus; assembly: GCA_023634145.1. NCBI lineage: Eukaryota > Metazoa > Chordata > Actinopteri > Salmoniformes > Salmonidae > Thymallus > Thymallus thymallus. The sequence goes on from CM042389.1 coordinate 8,942,005, forward strand.
AGAGATCGTGACTCTTGGATAAGCAGATATGCTGAGTCAGCATGTGCTGAGCCATACCAACTGCATTTAGACTACTACAATGGGCCGAGAATTGCCAGGGACCTCAAGATATGATATTATCACGATACTTTGCTGCTGATACGATAAGTATTGCGATTCTCACAATTCTATATGTATTGAGGTTCGATATTGCAATTTGATGTTTGAAACATATTGCTCACTGAGTATATAAAACATTAAGAACACCTCCTCTTTCCATCACATAGACTGACCAGATGAATCCAGGTGAACGCTATGATCCCTTATTGATGTGACTTGTTAAATCCACTTCAAACCAGTGTAGATGTAGGGGAGGAGACAGGTTAAAGAAGGATTTTTCAGCCTTGAGACAATTGAGACATGGATTGTGTATGTGTGCCAATCAGAGGGTGAATGAGCAAGACAAAATATTTCAGTGCTTTTGAACAGGGTGTGGTAGTAGGTGCCAGGCACACCGGTTCGTGTCAAGAATTGCAACGCTGCTGTTTTCTTTATGCTCAACAGTTTCCCGTATGTATCTAGAACGGTCCACCAACCAAAGGACATCCAGCCAACTTGACCAAACCTTGGGAAACATTGGAGTCAACATGGGCCAGCAACCCTGTGCTTTCGACACCTTTTAGAGGCCATGCCCTAACAAATTTCTGGCTGTTCTAAAAGGGGTTGTGCAACTCTATTAGGACGTGTGTTCCTAATGTTTGGTATACTCAGTGTATGTCTGATGCAGACAGACAAGAGAGAATGAGAACATTTGTTTTGATCAGTAATGGAAATAAAGTGCTGAAAACATGTCGACTCACTATTTAAAAAGTAGATGGAGAACTAGATATAGGATGAAAAATACTATAGTTTTGGCACAGGTACCACCAACTACTGCTAGCTAACTCTATCTAGCAAAATAAAAATACTTGGAATCAAAGTATCTATACAATATTGTCCAAAATAATATTGCGATATGTAACTGTATGAATATGTTCTACTATGTAAGATATAGTAAATTCATGGCTGTATAATAAATAAAACAACTGATTGATTGATTGTTCAATTGACTGACAATATGGATCATCATGACCAATACCTGGAAGAGGTCCTGTTTGGGAGTAGAGTTGGCCCCTGCCTGGAAGACGTATTGTTTGGGAGTAGAGTTGGCCCCTGCCTGGAAGACGTATTGTTTGGGAGTAGAGTTGGCCCCTACCTGGAAGAGGTCTTGTTTGGGAGTAGAGTTGGCCCCTACCTGGAAGAGGTCTTGTTTGCGAGTGGAGTTGGCCCCTGCCTTAGTGACTTTCCCCCCAGCAGTAATGTTAGTAGTGGGAGTGGAGCTCTTTCCCAGCAGAAAGATATAATCTTCATCCTCATCCTCCAGGAAGGTAGAGGCTTTTGCCTTCTTAGCCGACCTCGGCTTCACCTTCTGGAACAGGTCACCCATGGAGTCGTAAAAGAGGGACACAAGGATTGCTTCTTTCTCCTTCTTCGACGTCAACTCGCCATCTGTAGTCTTTGTGGCGAGTTTGGGTGAGGGGGTGGTGAGTATGGGTGAGGGGGTGGTGAGTTTGTGTGAGGGGGTGGTAATATTGGGGGTTGGGGGCAGGGCAGGGACAGGAGGGTAAGGAGGCCAGGAAAGACAATCGTTTCACCATAAATTTGCCTCAACCAGGTGCTCCTCGCAAGATTTCTGACAGAGGAGTGAAAAGAATAATCAGAAGAGTTGTCCAAGAGCCAAGGACCACTTGTGGAGAGCTTCAAAAAGACCTGCAATTAGCAGGTACTGTTGTCTCAAAGAAAACATTAAGTAATGCACTCCACCGCCATGGCCTGTATGCACGCTCACCACGCAAGACTCCATTGCTGAAAAAAAAGCATGTTGAAGCTCGTTTAAAGTTTGCTGCACAACATTTGGAAAAGCCAGTGAAATAGTGGGAGAATATAGTGTGGTCAGATGAGAGCAAAATTTAACTGTTTGGATGTCATAATACACACCATGTTTGGAAGAGAAATGGCACTGCACATCACCCTAAAAACACCATACCAACAGTGAAGTTTGGAGGTGGGAACATCATGGTGTGGGGCTGCTTTTCAGCAAATGGTACTGGCAAACTTCACATAATTGAAGGAAGGATGAATGGGCAAATTTACCGAGACATTCTTGACAAAAATCTGCTGCCATCTACCAGGATGATGAAGATGAAACGAGGGTGGACATTTCAGCAAGACAATGATCCCAAACACACAGCCAAGGAAACTCTCAATTGGTTTCAAAGAAAGAAAATAAAGCTGCTAGAATGGCCCAGCCAATCACTTGACTTAAATCCCATTGAAAATCTATGGAAAGAACTGAAGATCAAGATTCATAGAAGAGGCCCACGGAACCTTCAAGATTTGAAGACTGTTTGTGTGGAAGAATGGGCCAAAATCACACCAGAGCAATGCATGCGACTAGTTTCTCCATACAAGAGGCGTCTTGAAGCTGTCATTACCAACAAAGGCTTTTTTACAAAGTATTAAATAAATATCAGTGTGTTCAATACTTTTTCCCTGTGTCATTTCAAATTATTACACATAACTTAATTTCTGAACTTATTTGTTTTGGTTTCTTTGTATGTATGGATTACTTGGGTTGTTACCAACATCTGGTGAAAATGTCATGTCAATAGCACCTTTGGAAATATATTTACTGAGATTTGGTTAACACTTTTTTGGGGGTTACTACATGATCCCATACAGTATGTGTTATTTCATAGTTGTGATGACTTCACTTTTATTCTGCAATGTAGAAAATAGTAAAAATAAAGAAAAACCCTTGAATTAGTGGGTGTGTCCAAACTTTTGACTGGTACTGTATATATATAATTGTTGTATTGCATAAGGATAGCATACCTAACAGCCTCCTTCAGTGTGTAGAAGAAAGAAAAAGCAATCAATAACAACATTTATAGTCATGAAAAGAGCCCATTTAATTACTTATTCTACATGTCAGAGAGGCATGTTTGTTCTACATAGCCCATTTCTATCTGAAAGTTAAAAAATGTTGCATACTGTTGAACACTCCCCGGGTGAGAAACCAGTGAGCAGCAGGTGCTTCTAATGTGGCTCTTCATAGAGATGTATTGAGGTCATTACTTGGAAATAACCTTTTTTTCGCATGGACATTGCCATTGAGGGCTTTTAATGAAGTCAACTGTAGTCTGAGCATTGTAGTCTTCTTCAAATGGGATTGCCTAGTTTGTAAATAGGTTTAAGATCTATCACCGCCATCTAGTGGCCACATTGTAGTCTTCTTCAAATGGGATTGCCTAGTTTGTAAATAGGTTTAAGATCTACCACTGCCATCTAGTGGCCACAATAAATAAATGAATGACACACAAGATCCGGTCTGGCTAAGGGGCGTCTCTCCCATAGGCACCAATGCATTAGCAGCTTGGTCTGGTCTGCTTAGTTCATTATCTGCATTCATTCATCCCTCTTGTGGCATCACAGGGGAATAAGGTAATGGATATAAGACATCGGCAAAAAATGTATTTTATTTAACTAGGCAAGTCAGTTAATAACACTTTTTTTTTGGGGGGGGGGCTGTATTTCTATGTATCATGTATCTGTCTTTTGTGTATTTTCGTTCTGGCATTTTGCACCTGCCCTGTTTTGTTGTAGCAGCTTGACAAATAAATTTCAACCTCGGGGATCAATAAAGTACATATCTATGATATTTGTGCGTCTGTAACTTTCTCACTCATTATTATTCACGATTAACCGTAATAATGGTAGCATCCACAATGACGGCCTACCTACAGGGTCAAGTGCCTTGCTCAAGGACACATCGACAGGCTCGGGTATTCGAACCAGTGACCTTTCGCTTACTGGCTCAACGCTCTAACCGCTAGGCTACCTGTCTGGATTTGAACCAGGTTGTCTGTAGTGACGCCTCTAGCACTGAGAGTGTCTTAGACCACTACGCCACTTGGCAAAGATGATGGATAAATTAAGATAGTTCACTCAGGCCGTTTACCAATGGGGAAAACAATGTAATCTCCTTTTTACTTGACGAGGTGGCTCTCCCAATGCGATAGCAGCTGGGTCTGGTCTGCTTTAATCTTTGACTTCAATTGAACAGGAAAAAAAAACAGTGAGTGGGGTGTCTCGCTTCCTCTTCCGTCTTTGGTATAGGTCTAGTCTATTTTCACGGTATGCCTTATTAATAACCTTTGTAATTGTTTTGTAATAAACAAATCTTTATTTTCATAAAAGAAAAGCTGACCTGACCTATTCTAAATAACCAGCTGAGAATAACCTACATAACCAGAACTAGATAGGTGGGTCATTATAGGCTAGTGTGGTCATTGGCTAAAGCAAATAATGACGCAACTCTGCCTATCCTATTGTGCTGTTTTGTGAAAAGAACCCAAACTGTCACACCTCCCACAAGCTTCCAATAATGGCTAGGCTAAATAAAATATAGATTATTTATTACGGTGAAATACTTCTGTGGTTAGAGGACACAAGCAATTCTGCCCCCTCTGGTAGTAGGCCTATTGAAAAACATGGATCGTATATTCATTAGTGCACCTGGTAACAAAATGTTTTGCAACGGAAATAGAAAACAAGCATTTCTTATTGGACAAATTCAGGTAGGTTGCTCCCCTTTTCGGCCCGTTTGCTTCAGTTTGTTTCCTAGTGAATACGCAGCTATCCCATCGTGGTTGTCAAGTTATTATGCTCATAGACACACACATTGATATGTTATCAGTAGGCCGGGTAAAGTCTAAAAATACCCCATGTGAACAAAAATGGACAGGAATTATTCAAGACAAATTAACAATTGCCAGTTGAATAGAAAACATAGGCCTAAGAGTGTATCATTGTGCCAGCATAGATAACCATAGGCTATGCTCAATCGATTGCACCATATTCTCTATGACTTGGCGAATTCTGTCATAATTTGTCACTTTTTCCCTAACTCGGTGAGTCACCTAATGTCACTGTCATATTTTTGTCTGTTCAGTAGTGCTCGAGTATTACCACTGTACTGACTGTGTGGTGTGTGTAAATTACTGTATGGTGTGTGTTCATGGGTGTATCTCAATGGAAATTATGAGTCCCACCCACCTTCCTTAAATACATACATGGTCTAGAGCTTGAAAAGGAGCCCAGCGCGGCCAGAACGAGGCGTCTAGCGAACCAAAAGTAAGTGGCAAACGAAATGCACTTTTCGGTTAAATAGAATGTGACCTAGCTATGTAGATAATTCATTTCCAATAGCGATCGTGCGCAATTAAGTTTCCTGTAGATGTGTTTTTGACACGTCGCTTTCCTCAGAAATAATCGAATTTACTAGCGAGCCTTCTGCATCGAAGGATATAATAGCAATAACAAAATGTCTCAGAGAACATGATAAAGTAGGATAAGCCTACGGTTATAGACCGATTTTAAATTATGTTTGAGTAACTTGCCTGACAACGCGACAGGCGGGCTTCCAGAGCTTCGGTAAATTGGCTTTTCTTCTTCCGATAAGTAGGCTTAGTGCAGAAAACCTTTACAACGCAAAATTACAACTTGGAAATACCAAATTGAACGCTTAGATGGTGCCTAAACGTCGACCAAAAGTGTACTGATATATTTATATTTTTGTTTCGATGTTGACTGACGAAATGCACAATATTTTTGTTATGTCTAAATTGACAGTTGCTGTGCTGTCATTTGGTGTAGACTATTCCGAAAACGTTATTATAAGCGGCGGCCTATGGCTATTCTCTTATTTATTCAATGTTGAAAATGCCAATTAGAATAAGGAGTTTGTATTTTATATCCGTAAAGTAGCCTAGAATGTTTAACTGCCTACAATTATTTATTTCCTCAAATATGCAATAGGCCAATCATATGGATGGAAATACGACTTATTTCTCTTTGGGGTCTACTACATACAGTAAAAGACTTGTCTGAACTTTTGGATGGGCCTGCCTATACACATTATATTTTTGCACCAGTTCAAGGCCTCAACAGCCAACACCCATCATTTGTATTGTATTGAACACTCCCATCCCCCCAGCAAACATTGATGTTGGTGTACACAAGGAGACCATATGTCTACTTATATTTACACACAGTTCTGTATAAATGTGTAACGTTCCTCACAAAATGTATCAATAGAAAAGGTGCAACATTTCATTGTAATCCATCAAAACGATTGTGTCAGTTGGTAGCCTTGTTCTTCAGTTAGCCTTTATTTGCCACTTATTTGAGGTTTGACTATCATACAGTAATAGCCTATATGGGTTTGGTCTTGGTAAACTTTTTGCGTTGATGAGATGTCACAATTTCACTCCAGTATTACGGTATTGTTTAGCTGAAATCTGTAGGCCTCAGACCACTGATATGATAAGGGGAAATACATTCTGTTGAAATTTGTTTTTTGTACATGGGTTAGATGAGAATCATTCATACGTTTTACTCTTTTCGACAGCGTGGTTGATTGCTGTTTGGACTTTGGCTTCCCAGTCAAAACAGTTCGATATATTATTTCGAAATTGTATGACGTTCGAAAACATATTTTGTTCTTGACGCTTGTCTAATGCCGCGTTCATGTCCTGGTCGGAACTCGGAAATTCGGACTTGTTAATTGGTTGCAGTTATACACGTGCCGCGTTAAACCGTTTAGTTATACAACTTCTTTGCTATAGCCCCTTCGTCGGTGACTGGTCAACAGTAGGGATTCTCCAATGAAGTGTTTGTCATTCAAGACCAGACGACTAGTTTTCATGCACATTTTTCCACTTGAGAAATACTGCACCAAACATCTAGATGTAAAATTGCGCAACTAAGACCTTGTCTTCAAGCTTACTGGCTACGGAGTCTCAAGAGGGACAAACAGTAATGTTGCCGGGGTTTTTTCTCGTTTTTCAAACGAAAGTATTTTAAGGGAGTATGCAAATACACGTTCGCTTCGCTTAGCCGAGTTCTGCTAGGAGTAAACCGAATCAATGTATGCGGACGCCTTTAGGCTGTAGTCTAATACGTATGCACAGTACAATACATAGGGGGTGACGGTGTTATAAGTTAAGTAATCCTTACATCCATAAATAAATAGTATAAGGTATCATCTAACAGTTAACTTTGTGCTGAATGTGCTCCTTATGGTGGCATGCCTGCGGTCTAGTCCGTGATATGAAATGTTCGGAAAACAGAATTATTATTGCTGGCATGTTCCCTATTCTATCTAATATAGAATAATATATGTTCTACACCATACATATCTATCTGAACATTCTATAGCCTAACCTTACAACCTTCTGAACAGGCCCCTGATGTAGAACTGTGTTCCTATTCAAATACAGCAGAAGTCTGTCATTCTTTCCACTGTCCTTAAAATGCAAATTATGAGAAGGGAATGCTTCTTTGGAGCCATGGATGGAACAAGTTGGCATATTATGAAATGGGAGTATGGGTTTTTCACACACAGCAGCATAATCATTGTCAAATAACAAGCAGTTCTACTGCCAACACTAAAAGTAACAAAAGCAAAGGAGAGTCAAAGTTGGGTCATTTGAAATGTAGTATTTCAGTGTAAAGTATGGTTTTAAATGGGTTACCATCGATGCTTTAAATAACGTCAACACTGGCTCTTATTTGGTTCAAATGTTATGAATCGGTATTCTCCCTTTTTAATCAATTATTTCTCAATTACTATTCGAGATACACACTGTATGTATGTATGTCTTCTTCCAGATGGAATTTCTTTGCGTTACTCAATTTCATGAACATAGTAGTTCCATTTCACACAGTATGACCCAACCCATAAATTGTCCATGTTAACAGGAACCCAGATTCCTTAAACCTTGGGTCATCTTGAGGAATTCAGCCTTGTTTCTCCTCCCCAGTTTAACTCCATCGAGGGTGGAGGGGCCCACTGTGTATATGGGTGTGTTTCTAGCTCTGTAGTTGCTATGGACACCACAACACCAACATATGTGTTCACGCCACAATTTGAGTCATAACTTTGTTTTACAACAAACAGATGCGTGGCACTGAGTGTGTGTCCAACTGCCGTATTGTGTGTCTGTAAGGCCAGGAGATGTTCCTTTCATCATGACCTAACCAGGAACATAAAAAAACTCCTGGCCTTATAAAATGGATTTACACATTAAACATGCCTTATTTTTTAAATATATTTTTTCCTTATTTCAGACCATAAACCATGAGCTATCCAGGATACCCCCCTCAAGCCGGTGGCTACCCACCCCAAGCCGGAGGCTACCCACCCCAGGCCGGAGGCTACCCACCCCAGGCCGGAGGTTACCCACCCCAGGCCGGAGGTTACCCACCCCAGGCCGGAGGTTACCCACCCCAGGCCGGAGGTTACCCACCCCAGGCCGGAGGTTACCCACCTCAGGCAGGTGGCTATCCCCCTCAAGCAGGGGGTTACCCCCCTCAGGGTGGTGGCTATCCTCCACAGCCTGGAGCTGGAGGGTACCCAGCCATGCCCCCAGCAGGTAAGGCATCAGCTCAATAGATCACGATTGGCCTAAAATATGCAGGACACGTCAAGCATTTTTTAGAGGTACAAGGTATATGAGATGTAATGTAATCTAAGGGAGACACAGACAGTCAGATTGAGGACAGAAACAAAAATAATTGGTCAAGAAAATAGGACAGGCTACTGATGGACAGACTCAGAGACTGAGTCCTTCTGTCCTGCTGTGTCTCAGGACCAGAGATCATCATGAGGTTTAGATTTAATGTTGTGCTGCATGCGTTGTGTTCTCTTAACAACCGCTGCTGTGCTGAGAGACACACTCACAGACTGTCTGACACAGTCCTCCCATTCTCAAATTAGTCTCATATATTGGCATGTATGAACCGTTCATTGCCAATCCTGGTGTCTCATTCCAATGTCTATGTATTTACCTCTCTGGCCTAGCACAATCACCCAAAACCTCTCTATGAAATCTTAGCACTTTCTATGATGTTTTGGAGCACTTTTTTTGTTAACAACGTTGATTGATTGATTAAAAGCATATACAGCCACAACATCAAAGCAAAATCAGTACATACTACATACATATTATAATAATAATAATCCTATATCAGTTCGTCAGTGATTTGCCATAAACAGTTAAGTGACATATAAACCCATCCATGTTATCTGTTGCAGGTAATTGGTGCGGTGGTATTGGTGTTGATAATCTGTCCAACCCTGGATTCAACGCAGGCAATCTTCCAGCCATGGTAAGTCTGGCATGAAAATCACACAGAGAATATTCTCAACATGCCTGTACTTCATCCCCTTCAGATGATTGCGTTAAATATTTCAGTTAGCATGAAATGCACGGCCAATATTGGAAATCACAACCCAATTATTGACTGGTAAGACTTTTATAAAAATCATAATCTTTTAATCTTCGATCTATGTTAAAGCTTTCTTGTGAACCTTTCTTCATAATCTCTCTTGCATGACGAAAATAATGTGGCTTGTAATTAGCTAAGATAGTGCTTAAAAAATATAATAATTTGCCGCAACCTTTTCTTTCACTGTTGTAATCCTTCAAAACTCCATGTTTTGTATAATTTCTTTATGTTGCATTGTCTTTTATTTTCTGTGTAATCAAAACACAACAGCAGATGATGTATCATCTACAGCGGGTGAAATAAGTATTGAACACGTCACCATTTTTCTCAGTAAATATATTTCCAAAGGTGCTATTGACATGAAAGTTTCACCAGATGTTGGTAACAACCCAAGCAATCCATACATACAAACCAAAACAAATAAGTTCAGAAATTAAGTTATGTGTAATAATGTGAAATGACACAGGGAAAAAGTATTGAACACACTTACTGATATTTATTTAATACTTTGTACAAAAGCCTTTGTTGGTAATGACAGCTTCAAGACGCCTCCTGTATGGAGAAACTAGTCGCATGCATTGCTCTGGTGATTTTGGCCCATTCTTCCACACAAACAGTCTTCAAATCTTGAAGGTTCCGTGGGCCTCTTCTATGAATCTTGATCTTCAGTTCTTTCCATAGATTTTCAATGGGATTTAAGTCAGGTGATTGGCTGGGCCATTCTAGCAGCTTTATTTTCTTTCTTTGAAACCAATTGAGAGTTTCCTTGGCTGTGTGTTTGGGATCATTGTCTTGCTGAAATGTCCACCCTCGTTTCATCTTCATCATCCTGGTAGATGGCAGCAGATTTTTGTCAAGAATGTCTCGGTAAATTTGCCTATTCATCCTTCCTTCAATTATGTGAAGTTTGCCAGTACCATTTGCTGAAAAGCAGCCCCACACCATGATGTTCCCACCTCCAAACTTCACTGTTGGTTTGGTGTTTTTAGGGTGATGTGCAGTGTTCAATACTTATTTCACCCGCTGTATAATACATGTTTGATCATCTACAAAACAGCTTTGCGTGCATATTCGTTGAAACCAATCAGCATCCTTTCTGTGCAAAATTTATTGGATGCCCATTTATCCTCCTCCAATCACAGGCCAACCAGATCTCAGCAGCCATGGGGGGCTTTAACCCCAACCCCGCCATGTTCACCCCTGGTGGGTACCCCCAACAAGCCCCCCAGCCCCCTAACCAACAGCCCCAAGGCATGTACCCACAGCCAGGAGGGCAGATGCCCCAGACTCAAGGCCCAGGCATGGGCTACCCAGGCCAGCCCATGCCTGGCTACCCGCAGACACCCTCACCCAACCCCTCCATGCCTGGTTACGGAGGAGGACCAACGCCTAACCAGCCCATGCCAGGGTACCCTGGTGCCCCATCACCCAACCCGTCTATGCCAGGATACGGAGGTGGAGCCATGCCCGTTGCTCCTGCCATCAATGTAAGAGACACTGGGAAGATTTAACCCTATTGTGACAATAGTCCTTCAAAAGACCATTTAGGACAGGTATACATCCTGTTAAATGTCCATACTTCATCCATGGGTTTCAACTTGGATACAGGAGTTTTAATGGCAACTAATACTGAAAGGGTAAAGCAATCTGCAAAATGTCCTCTTCTCTGTTCTTCCAGAGAGGATTCCGGGGAAGCATCAAGGATTATCCGGGAGCAGACCCACTGAGAGATGTGGAGGTTCTGAGGAAAGCCATGAAGGGCTTCGGTGAGTTGGTTACATAGGCTCTGTTCAGAAACAACCCCTATACCCTTATATAGGGGTCTAGTGAGTGAGAGGCTGCTCCTGAATACCCAAACTAATGTACTACATTACATTAGTTACATTGCATACTACGTACTCCTGACTGACTTGAGTAGGTGGGGCGGGGCTGACTGTGAGTGGATTTTCCAAATTCAACAGACATGCATGGCATTAACCAGCCTGATAATAACTATAGGAATGGAGTTAAATCTATTTACATTTTTTTTTGCCACTTTTTTTACCCCTTTTTCGTGATATCCAATTGGTAGTTACAATCTTGTCCCATCGCTGCAACTCCCGTACGGACTCGGGAGAGGCGAAGGTCGAGAGCCAGGTGTCCTACGAAACACTGCTTCTTGACACACTGCTCGCTTAACCCGGAAGACAGTCGCACCAATGTGTCGGAGGAAACACTGTGCAACTGGTGACCGAAGTCAGGGTGCATGCGCCCGGCACGCCACAGAAGTCGCTAGAGCGCAATGGGACAAGGGCATCCCGGGCGGCCAAACCCTCCAACCCGGACGACACTGGGCCAATTGTGCGCTGCATCATGGGTCTCCCGGTCGCGGCCTATTTAGGACGCATGTATGAGTATTCAGACACGCCCAGTTAGACCCTGTTCAGAAACAACCCCTAGCCCCTTTTATAAGGGTCTAGTGAGTGAGTAAGACCCCTTCTAATATTGGAACCAGAAACAAATATTGCATGCGTAATGGCCAGCTGTCAGGAGCGAATAGGCCCTGTCCTGAAACAACCCCTTGCCAGTCCCTTATACAATACACACTGTAGATTTTAACGGTTTGCATATATAAAAATCCACCAAGGGAAATGGATGGGCTGTTTTGAATATGTGTTCTGACAGTGGATTTGTCCTACAGGTACTGATGAACAGGCCATCATAGACCTTCTAGGAAGTCGCTCCAACAGACAGCGTGTTCCCATGCTCATGGCCTTCAAAACCTCCTATGGAAAGGTAGCTAATACAGTCATTAATGACATTATACTACATTAGTACAATATACATTTTTCTTATCATTTATTTCTAGGAAGGTATTTGAAAGGAATAGCCACGACTCTCGCTCACATTTAACAACGTGATACCTTATTTATCTAATTATGTTTTTAGGGAACAATGAAAAAAAGTGTTACAGCATCATAAAATAGTCTGAATCTGTTGCTCTGAAGTGAGAGTCAGAGCGTATTCTCTAGTGTGTGCCAGTGATATCTAAACATCAGAAGTTGGTACTGCCAGTAAACGACATCGCTGGGGGATCTGATTCACTCAGACTTTATTAGCTACAGCTATACCCAGAACACACATGGCACAGCAGTTGAACACACATGGCACAGCAGTTGAACACACATGGCACAACACTTGAACACACATGGCACAGCAGTTGAACACAGATAGCATCAGTGCTTGAAGTGGACTGAAATAAGTACTGTTACTCATTTGGCCTCTCTAACCCTGTTCCTGGAGGTTTTCACTCCCACCCCAGTTGTAACTAACCTGATTTGGCTTATCAACCAGCTAATAAGGGTTATAGTAACCTACAGGATGGTAGCTCTCCAGGAACAGGGTTGGAGTGAAAACCTACAGGACAGTAGCTCTCCAGCAACAGGGTTGGAAAGGCCTGCACTATGCTATATAGACTTACTGCTACTCATATTTTAGAGCCAATATTCTAAAAGAGGTGCCAGTCCTCAAGCAGTACAGAAAATTACAGTGTCTGTATTCAAGTCAGAAAATGCAAGGTGTTTGTTCAATGTATTTATTGCCCAACTCAAGGACTGCTTGGATAGCATTTAATTATACCAAGATTGTTTCCCTTTACCTTCCCAGGATCTGGTTAAGGATCTAAAGTCCGAGCTGTCAGGGAACTTTGAGAAGCTGGTGCTGGCCATGTTGAAGACTCCAGCCCAGCTTGATGCATACGAACTCAAAGAAGCCATTAAGGTTTGTGAATTCGTTTTTATAATCACTGACATATTCCCTCTTCTTAACGTGTGTGTGTGTGTGTGTGCATGAAAACGAGTAATGTTTAGTGAGTTTTTTGCACTATCAACTAGGTAAACTAGCTTAAGGAACAGAGAAAGACAAATCATACTTGGTATATAAAAATATCAATGCTATAACCTCCCAACCATTCTCTGCTGTATGTTCTGACAGGGCGCAGGGACAGACGAGGCCTGTCTGATAGAGATCCTGTCCTCTCGCTCCAACGCAGAGATCAGAGAGATCAACCAGATCTACAAGACAGGTGAGTTACATACAAGCACTGTTCAGGGAGACAATGTTAACAAGGGATTTGTATATTTCCTTCTAGAAACACACCACGCCTCCTTTGTAATGGATTGTGTAAGTGGACTGTGTGTGTTATTTCAGAGTATAAGAAGTCTCTGGAAGATGCCATCAGTGGGGACACCTCAGGACATTTCCGTAGACTCCTCATCTCTCTGGCCCAGGTACAGCCTATGGCCCATAGATATATAATAATGCATATGTACTAAATGTATTTTATTTTCTATTTAACTAGGCAAGTCAGTTAAGAACAAATTCTTATTTACAATGACAGCCTACACCGGCCAAACTCGGACAACGCTAGGCCAATTGTGCGCCGCCCTATGGGACTCCCAATCACGGCCAGTTGTGATACAGCCTGGATTCAAACCAGGGTGTCTGTAGTGACGCCTCTAGCACTGAGATGCAGTGCCTTAGAGCGCTGCTCCACTTGGGAGCCCAAATACATAAATACATATACACATAGGAATATATACAGTACATATAGATGGATGATTCATTATGTGTTGTGTTTGTGCTCTCAGGGTAATCGAGATGAAAGAGAGACCGTGGACATCTCTGTAGCTAAACAAGATGCTCAGGTAAATTGCCATTTCTTATCTATAACACACCTTGTGGCGTCAAATCTACACACTGTAGTATGTCTTCAGCATACTTCAGGCCAGGAGTTTTTCATGACCACATGATTTGAGCAGAAAAAACTCTGGACCCTACAAGGCATACTAGAAATCTCTACGTACTCATTGAAAGACACCTGTGTGTGTTGTGTGCCCTCTGTTCAGGCCCTGTATGCTGCTGGGGAGAACAAGGTGGGAACAGATGAGTCCAAGTTCAACGCCATCCTGTGTTCCAGGAGCAAAGTCCACCTCAGAGCAGGTAACTACAGGGGAGCGGAATGGTACTGTGACGACAGAAGTGAAATATCTATGAAATATCAATTAAATGTATAAAAAGTATAAATTAAATGTATAAATTAAATGTATATGAAATATCAATTTAATGTATATGAAATATCAATTTAATGTATATGAAATATCAGAGCTCTGGTGCCCTTTGCTCACCTTGACTCATAGCTAGATCTTTTGCCGCTACCTTATCCGTGCGTGCGTGTGTGTGTGTGTGTGTGTGTGTGTGTGTAGTGTTCCATGAGTACCAGCAGATGTGTGGCAGAGCCCTAGAGAAGAGCATCGACAGAGAAATGTCTGGAGACCTGGAGAGTGGAATGGTGGCCGTGGGTAAGAGGAAACCTTTTGGTTAATACACACACATGCACTGCCACACCTATACAGGTCTATCCGGTGTCACACCTACACATTTCTACACAGGCGCACACTAACACTATGTAACACCCATAACAACGCACACCACCCACCCACACACACACACAACTATGTCTTACTATACTTGTGAGGACGTTTTGGGGACCAACAATTGATTCCCATTCAAATCATATTTTCCGGGCCTCCCAAGTGGCGCAGCGGTCTAAGACACTGCATCACAGTGCTAGAAGCGCCACTACAGACCCGGGTTCGATCCTGGGCTGCATCACAACCGTGATTGGGAGTCCCATAGGGCGGCGCACAATTGGCCCAGAGTCAATGTCCTTGTCCCATCGAGCTCGTGGGTGACTCCTTGTGGCGGGCCGGGCACCTGCAGGCTGACCTCGTGGGTGAACAGTATTTTGGCAGGTCATGTTTCGGAGGATGCATGACTTGACCTTCGCCTCCCAAGCCCGTTGGGGAGTTGCAGTGACGAGACAAGATCGAAATTGGGAGAATTTTTTAAAATAAAAAATATCCTTACCCTAAGCCTAAATTTCTTTCTAAAAAAGCCTTTTTAAAAGTGAGGACCGGCAAAAGGTCCTCACTTCTCTGAATTTCTGTTGGTTTACTATTCGTGTGAGGACTCACAAGTATAGTCAAATGTGTACACACACACACACACACACACGTATGTATAAGGGATTACAAAAGAAAGTGTACAATGGTTTTGCCAAATTACTGTATGGGGTTCCACCGTTTGAAGGAAAAAGTTATATTTTTTTCTCATCCAAATGTATAGAATGTATTAACACCAATGATGTTCAGTGAGCTCCAAACGTATTGGGACAGTGACAAATGTTTTGTTGTTTTGGCTTTGTACTCCAGCACTTTGGATTTGAATACAATGACTAGTGGACAAATTCACTTATGTATTCAAGTAGTCAAAAATGTAGTATTTGGTCCCATATTCCTGTTATTACATCAGGTTTGTGACTATGTGATTGTCTCAATGTAATCAAGGTATGACATTTTTGTATTAGAAAATTATCAATTTTTTGGCTTAGTTGTGGTAAATTTGCAGTGTACAAATTCTTATAATTTTGTTCTGGCCCCCCGACCATCAGCTCAGTAAAAAATCTTCCCGCGGCTGAATCTAGTTGCCTACCCCTGCCTTAATACATACTTTGAAATTATATTATGTGTTAAACATAAAAATGGATAAAAACTGTTTTAAAGTATATATATATTTTTTTTTTTTACAGATTACTAGCATTAATGCCCCCACTACAAGAATGAAATACTTAAATGCATGGAATGTTGTCCTTTAAACATTTAATTGAAATACTGTAGAATACCATTCATTCCTATGGAGGACGACTCCTACTGGGGAGTGACAATATGTCTTAATGGTGGCTTCAAAGCCTCTCAATGGTCGATACATAGCATCAACAATCCAGGGTTTATATACAACATTGGTTAACACCCATACACAAGAATTTCGCTACACCCGCAATAACATCTGCTAAATATGTGTACTGTATGTGACCGATAAAATTTGATTTGATAACTTACTCATTGTAATTGTTAAAATATTTTATAGAAGATGCTTTAACAATATGTGTTGCCACACTGTTGCTGCCTGAATGAGTAATTGTTGTGTTTTTCCCAACTTGGCTATCATTGCTCAGTTTAATGGTACAGTAACATGCTTTTAGATTCATTTGACTGGGTGACATTGTTATCTGAGAATATCTCACACTTGTGATGTGATGTGGTTTGTTTTTTGCTTCTTTCCGTTATGCATGATGTTTTTCCATACAGAAGTCATGTTGTTCTGATGTTTGAAAGTGTATTTCACCACTCAAACTACAGTCATATATTCTCTGTTTTCTTCAACTCTCAAGTTCAGATAGGACTTCACAATGTTTTCAGTTAAATCTCTTCCTATCATTTTACAGTTGTTTGTGTTTGAGAGTTTCCCACCCCTCACGATATCAGTCACCTGATCCCAGATCTGTTTGTGCTCTTGCCAACTCCATTGCATTCATCATCAACCCAAACGTTAGCCATGACAATGACTGACAAGGAGTCGGCATGCTAGCACTAACAGACTGGTGACCGGGCTTTGTTATCAGTTCCTCCCTCCATATAGCTGGTGCTAGTCTAAGGTTCAGTAGGGTGTTCTAACCCTCTGCTCTCTCCATGTTTCAGTCAAGTGTATTAAGAACACCTCCGCCTACTTCGCTGAGAGACTATACAAAGCCATGAAGGTAAGACTTTCGGTTTGTCTGTCTGGGCTGATTACAACACACAGCACAGTTACAACGGAACAGTCCACACCTGATAAGTGCACACTTTAAATTAATTGCATTTTTACTTTCGCAGTCCCAATGAAATTACATTATTACAGTAATTGATAACTGTACTCTTCAAATAAGTGCTTAGGTCCAGCCTGACTTGTGTGTGTGTTTTCAGGGGGCTGGGACCAAGGACAAAACCTTGATTCGCATCATGGTGTCGCGTTCTGAGGTGGATATGCTGGATATCCGCCAGGAATACGTGAAGAACTACGGCAAGTCGCTCTACACAGACATCTCTGTAAGTATCTCTCCTCATCACCACACAAACCTCCAATAACGGTGCTGCTATCGAGCAGGTTAGGTATTCTAGTATGATGTTCTGGACTAGTTTGTTGATGTGTTTGTGTTGTTGTTGTTAATGACAGGGAGATACCTCAGGGGACTATAAGAAACTGCTGTTAAAGCTGTGCGGAGGGAACGACTAGAGGGACCATGTCAGCTCTCTATGGGATCTCCTCCACACTATCGCCAACGCTGACAAATACACCCATTTACTGACTGGCCTATAATATATGCCATTCTGCCTATCTATGCATGCACCACAATCAGTAATTCTGCATGCTATGCCATCCATTTTTTTTTCAATGCAACTGCTGTCACATTATATGAGAACCTCTTACTGATGTCACGTTATATGAGAACCTCATACTGATGTCACGTTATATGAGAACCTCATACTGATGTCACGTTATATGAGAACCTCATACTGATGTCACGTTATATGAGAACCTCATACTGATGTCACATTATATGAGAACCTCTTACTGATGTCACGTTATATGAGAACCTCATACTGATGTCACGTTATATGAGAACCTCATACTGATGTCACGTTATATGAGAACCTCATACTGATGTCACGTTATATGAGAACCTCTTACTGATGTCACGTTATATGAGAACCTCATACTGATGTCACGTTATATGAGAACCTCATACTGATGTCACGTTATATGAGAACCTCTTACTGATGTCACGTTATATGAGAACCTCATACTGATGTCACGTTATATGAGAACCTCATACTGATGTCACGTTATATGAGAACCTCATACTGATGTCACGTTATATGAGAACCTCATACTGATGTCACGTTATATGAGAACCTCATACTGATGTCACGTTATATGAGAACCTCATACTGATGTCACGTTATATGAGAACCTCATACTGATGTCACGTTATATGAGAACCTCATACTGATGTCACGTTATATGAGAACCTCTTACTGATGTCACGTTATATGAGAACCTCTTACTGATGTCACGTTATATGAGAACCTCATACTGATGTCACGTTATATGAGAACCTCATACTGATGTCACGTTATATGAGAACCTCATACTGATGTCACGTTATATGAGAACCTCATACTGATGTCACGTTATATGAGAACCTCATACTGATGTCACATTATATGAGAACCTCTTACTGATGTCACGTTATATGAGAACCTCATACTGATGTCACGTTATATGAGAACCTCATACTGATGTCACGTTATATGAGAACCTCTTACTGATGTCACGTTATAGGAGAACCTCTTACTGATGTCACGTTATAGGAGAACCTCATACTGATGTCACGTTATATGAGAACCTCATAAGAAAAGCCGTCCCTGTAGCTAATAGCTGTTTATATTTTTATGAGCAAGAAAGTATATATTTTTCCATAGGAAAACGTATGATTGATATAACTTAGTTGAGCTGACAATGCCCTTAAAGGTACAATGTGCAACAGTGATTAGATTTGGAATTTAAATCAATATTTTTTAAAGGTATATTTTATTTTAACTTGCCTGTGCCAATAATGTGTATCTAATTGTACAAGTTCATTTAATACTAATTGGTTTAACTGAGCTCTGATAAGAATAATTAGGAGCTAAAATACCAAAGTGTTCAGTTTGTTTATATGGTGTGTAACACCATCATTGTTTAATTTCTTTACCTTTACA
The DNA here is from genome assembly GCA_023634145.1 of Thymallus thymallus. Taxonomy (NCBI): domain Eukaryota; kingdom Metazoa; phylum Chordata; class Actinopteri; order Salmoniformes; family Salmonidae; genus Thymallus; species Thymallus thymallus. Next base: position 8,961,057 of record CM042389.1, read on the forward strand.
CTCGTTTTCTGATGCTTGCTACAAGTGCAAATTTCACATTTTTAAACAGTGCACAAGTACAGTGAAATGCCTTTATCTTTGAGCATATGTCAAAATAACTCCAAATGTAAACCTCATTGCATCACATTTCAGTAACGGTGCTCTGATGACTACATATGAAAATAAATGTTGAGAAACATGGCTGTTGTTTCCTCTAGTGATTCCATCCATGCTAATGATACGTTTTAGTCTTTAGGCAAGACAGAGTATTTCTTCCTGTTTCTGCTATTGTCATGACCCCAGCCCCCTTACATTTAACCGATGGCTGGCAAGTAGTTAGCAGGCTAACTTGAGTATACAAAACATGCTCTTTCCAAGACAGACTGACCTGCGGGGTATTCCGTCAAGGCAGATAAAGGAAAATCCAGGCTAATTTTGATAAGTCTCGCTAATTTAAGTGAGAGTTCCGTTCCATTACTGTGGCTTATGAGTCCCTGCTCAGTAACCAAGGTATGTACTGGTGGCATCTGTCCATACACTGTCAGGCAGAATAGTAATAATAATAGGATTTGAATGAAATGTGCACATCTGAAAATAGATCAAATTAGTTGTGATGTCAACACTTCATTGGATTTAAATCCCGTTAACCTGGTAGTTGTTCACCGAAATGTCAATTTCCATGTCAGCCTTACACAAAGTAGTAACTGTACAGTGATAATGTTTCACTTTATTTTAGCACAGATCAATGATTTAAAAAAAGAAATCTGGTATTTCCGTTTCTAACCAAGTACATCATAGCACTAACATGTAGCTGCAGAAGGTCTATGCAAAACTAGATTTGAAATTTCACACAATGTCAGACCCAAAGTTAAAAAAGATTATTCTGGAATGTGAGCAATGTTGAGATAATTCAGAACTGGAATTTACATTGAAAGACACCACTGCATCAACTCTTAGTCATGCTGAGCCATTTTTAATTAATTCTCTGCCAAGCAGTGTGTGCCACATCATTGGTCACCCTCTATGCGGTCAGATGATCAGCGATGGAAGTTGCCTGATATCTAATATCTAAGATAAATGGCCTGGCTCAGTCTGTGATTCCAGAATGTTTCGAGCATCACAGTCAGAGAGGTTTGCACAAGGCAAGATAATGTTGTTACTAACCAAGGTTTACTTAATCTACTTGAACCTTTAGAATATCATGTACAGTGGGGAGAACAAGTATTTGATACACTGCCGATTTTGCAGGTTTTCCCACTTACAAAGCATATAGAGGTCTGTCATTTTTATCATAGGTACTCTTCAACTGTGAGTGACGGAATCTAAAACAAAAATCCAGAAAATCACATTGTATGATTTTTTTATAATCAATTTGCATTTTATAGCATGACATAAGTATTTGATACATCAGAAAAGCAGAACTTAATATTTGGTACAATTAATATTTGGTGCAATTACAGAGATCATACGTTTCCTGTAGTTCTATACCAGGTTTGCACACACTGCAGCAGGGATTTTGGCCCACTCCTCCATACAGATCCTTCAGGTTTCGGGGCTGTCTCTGGGCAACACAGATTTTCAGCTCCCTCCAAATATTTTCTGTTGGGTTCAGGTCTGGAGACTGGCTAGGCCACTCCAGGACCTTGAGATGCTTCTTACGGAGCCACTCCTTAGTTGCCCTGGCTGTGTGTTTCGGGTCGTTGTCATGCTGGAAGACCCAGCCACGACCCATCTTCAATGCTCTTACTGAGGGAAGGAGGTTGTTGGCCAAGATCTCGCGATACATGGCCCCATCCATCCTCCCCTCAATACGGTGCAGTCGTCCTGTCCCCTTTGCAGAAAAGCATCCCCAAAGAATGATGTTTCCACCTCCATGCTTCACGGTTGGGATGGTGTTCTTGGGGTTGTACTCATCCATCTTCTTCCTCCAAACACGGCGAGTGGTGTTTAGACCAAAAAGCTCTATTTTTGTCTCATCAGACCACATGACCTTCTTCCATTCCTCCTCTGGATCATCCAGATGGTCATTGGCAAACTTCAGACGGGCCTGGACATGCACTGGCTTGAGCAGGGGGACCTTGCGTGCGCTGCAGGATTTTAATCCATGACGGCGTAGTGTGTTACTAATGGTTTTCTTTGAGACTGTGGTCCCAGCTCTCTTCAGGTCATTGACCAGGTCCTGCCGTGTAGTTCTGGGCTGATCCCTCACCTTCCTCATGATCATTGATGCCCCACGAGGTGAGATCTTGTATGGTGCCCCAGACCGAGGGAGATTGACCGTCATCTTGAATTTCTTCCATTTTCGAATAATTGCGCCAACAGTTGTTGCCTTCTCACCAAGCTGCTTGCCTATTGTCCTGTAGCCCATCCCAGCCTTGTGCAGGTCTACAATTTTATCCCTGATGTCCTTACACAGCTCTCTGGTCTTGGCCATTGTGGAGAGGTTGGAGTCTGTTTGAGTGTGTGGACAGGTGTCTTTTATACAGGTAACGAGTTCAAACAGGTGCAGTTAATACAGGTAATGAGTGGAGAACATTAGGGCTTCTTAAAGAAAAACGAACAGGTCTGTGAGAGCCGGAATTCTTACTGGTTGGTAGGTGATCAAATACTTATGTCATGCAATAAAATGCAAATTAATTATTTAAAAATCATACAAAGTGATTTTCTGGATTTTTGTTTTAGATTCCGTCTCTCACAGTTGAAGTGTACCTATGATAAAAATTACAGACCTCTACATGCTTTGTAAGTAGGAAAACCTGCAAAATCGGCAGTGTATCAAATACTTGTTCTCCCCACTGTATATGTAACCAACACTTATTCTGTAGGGGAGTTTAATGGAGTTCTGCTTGGGGACAGAGGCTATCCCTGTATGCCGTACTTGCTGACACCCTACCCAGAACCAGCTACAGAAGCAGAGAGGGCCTTCAACCACGCCCACAGAAAAACCAGGGCACCAATTGAAATGGTGTTTGGCCAACTGAAATCTAGGTTTCAGTGCCTAAAAAGCCTCAGGGTTACTCCGGACAGGGCCTGTAATATCATAGCCTGTGCAATCTTGCACAACATAGCCACCCTACGCCGTGAGACACTGCCTATAATGTTGCTGGAGGAGCAATGGGATGACATTGACCCAGCCCTTCAGGAACCCATAGATGGAAGACCTTTACAAAAATACTTATTTCAGATAATCCCCATTTTATTCATGGTCACCTTTGTTTTGGACCCTTTTATTTAAAAGCTTAGCATTTATAAATTAAGAAAGAAAGTTGTTTTGACGTTATTTATTCATTAATGCACTCATTTTGTTCAAGCTGTGAAAACAAAACACATTAAATAAAGTCCAAACCATGACCTTCTGCGGTGTTTAAATTCATACTTACATCCTTCAACTCAAACTTCTTAATTTTTTACTTTCGGTACTCCATGTGCAGTTTTGACTTTCAATGCCAATAAGCAGATGACTCTTGTAAATCAAACAGACATCCTGGGAAAGAGAAAATATGTCAAAGAGTTACTGATTATGTAGTTAGTAATAGCAATATGAATAGTTACTGATTATGTAGTTAGTAATAGCAATATGAATAGTTACTGATTATGTAGTTAGTAATAGCAATATGAATAGTTACTGATTATGTAGTTAGTAATAGCAATATGAATAGTTACTGATTATGTAGTTAGTAATAGCAATATGAATAGTTACTGATTATGTAGTTAGTAAGAGCTATATGAATAGTTACTTCTTTCCTTGCTGAAGTACTTCCGGTCATGTCCTGCAGCAAGATGTATGGTTTTACATCATTTGAAGAATGCAGACACATCCAAACCTTTTCACATTTGGTCTTACCTCTGGCATTTCTGTGACTGCAGAAATAGCCTCCTCAAATGCCCTAGGCATGCTGGCGCCATCTCCCAGCATACACTGCAGTTAAAGCAAAAGAATGGCATAAGATGCAGAGTGTTATTACAAAATAAGGTAAGCCTTGGGCATCTTCAGTTGGGGATCTAACAGGCATATAGTGTCTCCACTTACTGAAAGATATTTATTTTTTACCTTTATTTTACTAGGCAAGTCAGTTAAGAACAAATTCTTATTTACAATGACGGCCTAGGAACAGTGGGTTAACTGCCTTGTTCAGGGGCAGAAAGACAGATTTTTACCTTGTCAGCTCGAGGATTTGATCTGGCAATCTTTCAGTTACGGGCCCAACACTCTAACCACTAGGCTTCCTGTGAGGTCCTCACACCAGTAGCATCGTTTTGTGGGGGGTGGCTAAAATGGTAGGCTACATAGTTAGATGAACTACTATTTTAACAAATATATTTCACATTTCATTATAGGCTACTTAACACTATGGAAAATGTTTTTATATTAAATATTCACTTGTTGCCAAGTTATTTTTTGGATATTGAGTTGGCCCCTGTTGAGATGTAACCGCTGAGAATGAATATAGGCCAAGGGTTACTAGGTCAGAAAGGCTTCAAGCCTCACCGAATTAGGCTAATTAACAGTAAATGCATTGTAGTCATGTCAGTTCTCATAAATTAGCCTACAACAATTTTGAACATAAGTCTTACTTATCTAGTGATCTGAAAGTTCATTTAAAAAATATATTTTTTAATTTTTTTTGCCAAGCCACCTCGCTATGTTAATTGCAGCAGTAATGCCCTTTTTGGTGATGACTACTTTACATTCTTCATAAAAGTGCAATTAGCATGGTTTGTTCCGCTGCTGCGAAGACCACCGCTCTAGTTTAGCTTCTTCTTGCGACATAGTATCTTCTTTTCCACGATCGTCTTCTTCGGTTTTTTGGCAGACCGCAACCAACTGAAGGTGCATATACCGCCACCTACTGTACTGGATTGAGGCCGGTCACAGCCTCCTTACTTAATATCCTCTTAATAAGGCCTGCATTCCTAAGAAAAGAAAACACCCCCTTTATCACTGCCTCTTTCCCTTTCCCAAGAACACCGCCCAGGTCCCAACCTGGCGAAGCCTCCATAACCTTTTCATACAGTCTTTCCCCATCATCATACGTTTCATAGAAAAACATTACATGTTCCACTGTTTCCAGCACCATACACTTGTCACACAATCCTGTATCATGTTTTGCCACTCTTCTCAATCTAGTCCAACACGCCAGAGCCAATTTTTCCCGCCTTAATGTCAGCAGCATTTCCCCCGTATCCACCTGTAACGCCACTACCGGAGTAGTCCTGATTGCACACACACACAACCTCAAGGCTTGTGACTGTACCCTGTCTAGATGCTGTACCACCGTTTTTGCAATAAAACATCCATAATCTATAAACGATCTAATCAGTGCCTGATACATATACAACAGCGTTTGTCTATCCACCCTCCAATCATGTCCTGCCACTGCCCTCATGAGATTCAGCAGCTTCCTACACCTCATCTCCATCACCTCATCAACATGTCTCCTCCACGTCAGCCTCTCGTCAAACCATAACCCCAAATATTTAAATTCCAAAACCCTACCCAAATCCTATCCATACATACGCAGCCGAACATAAACACCCTTTCTCCTAGAATAAACCATGAAACAGGACTTTGTCACAGACATCATAAAACCCCATGTTTTCAACCAGTTCTCCACCATATCACCCGCCTCTTGCATCTTTTTCATTACATACTTCTCGTTCCTACCACTCATCCACATCTGCATAAAATGCCACTCCCATTCCTTGCCCTACCTCCTTAAGCACATCTATCATTAGTGTAAACAACACTGGGCTAATATTACACATATTGGAGGTCAGAGCAATAGTTCTGTAGCTACTAGTCACCTTCTCCGGATCTTTACCAGGCTTGGCAAACGGTAGTACAGTCGTGGCCAAAAGTTGAGAATTACACAAGTATTGGTCTCCACAAAGTTTGCTGCCTCAGTGTTGATGATGGCAATTTGCGTATACTCCAGAATGTCATGAAGAGTGATCACATGAATAGCAGTCCCTCTTTGCCATGAAAATGAACTTAATCCCCAAAAAACATTTCCACTGCATTTCAGCCCTGCCACAAAAGGACCAGCTGCCATAATGTCAGTGATTGTCCCGTTAACACAGGTGAGAGTGTTGACGTGGACAAGGCTGGAGATCACTCTGAATGCACTCTGAATCACAATAACTGAATCAGAATAACAGACTGGAAGCTTTAAAAGCAGGGTGGTGCTGGACTGTCTCCTAAAGTTGATTCAGCTGCGGGATCGGGGCACCACCAGTGCAGAGCTTGCTCAGGAATGGCAGCAGGCAGGTGTGAGTGCATCTGCACGCACGGTGAGGTGAAGACTTTTGGAGGATGGCCTGGCTCACTCACAATTTTGCCTAAGAACACAGCCATAAAGAATGGTACCAACACATCCTCTGAGAGCAACTTCTCCCAACCATCCAAGAACAGTTTGGTGACGACCAATGCCTTTTCCAGCATGATGGAGCACCTTGCCATAAGGCAAAAGTGATAACTAAGTGGCTCGGGGAACAAAACATCAACATTTTGGGTCCATGGCCAGGAAACTCCCCAGACCTTAATCCCATTGAGAACTTGTGGTCGATCCTCAAGAGGCGGTTGGACAAACAAAAACCCACAACTTCTGACAAACTCCAAGCATTGATTATGCAAGAATGGCCTGCCATCAGTCAGGATGTGGCCCAGAAGTTAATTGACAGCATGCCAGGGCGGATTGCAGAGGTCTTGAAAAAGACGGGTCAACACTGCAAATATTGACTCTTTGCATAAACTGAATGTCATTGTCAATGAAAGCCTTTGACACTTATGGAATACTTGAAATTATACTTCAGTGTACCATAGTAACTACTGACATAAAGATCTAAGAACACTGAAGCAGCAAACTTTGTGGAGACCAATACCCATTCACACCTCCCTGCAGCCACCAACATCAAGTCTAAACATGATTCAGTTCCCCTTACTACATTGATTCTCGTACCACCCCCATCATTAACACACACCAGGCCACAACCATCCATATAGTCCTCCACCACATTCCCATTACTAGCTGTGTGTCCACTTCCACATATCTCATTGTGGGCATTAAAATCACCACACCATATTACCCCTGCCATACCCACCAATCACTTCCAACTGCTCCAACTGTAGAAGTTTACACAGACTATACAAATTAAATACCACAATGTTACCTATTCCTACACACTCCACATCCTTTATATCAAACACTCTATACGCCATCCCTTCCTTCATGAACGTAGCGCACCCCCCCCCCCCCCCCCCAACTCACACATATTTCTTAAATTCCTGTCCATTTGCTACTAAACTCCTTGCATTCGATTGTAAGACCACAAACATTAAGTAACACTATGATCCACATCTCCACTTTTAGACAACATCCCATGCACCATTTCCCCTGTCACTTCCATAATCCCCAGGAAATCCTTAGCAGCACGTACCGCCATAGCTATATGTGTAGCCTTTATCTTAACCTGCTCACTCATATTCAGTATGTTACACATAAATGCCAGGAAGTCAACCAATTTCACTACCATTGACTCTTTCGTTACTGTACATTCCTCATGCTCACATTTCCTGGAACCTCCATCAGCCCTATCCTCATTGGTCCATCAGATTGTGTTCTCTGCACATGCTCCGGTTGTCTACTTTTAACTCTCCTCGTTGCCTTTGCATACATTACCTTATTTTAAATCTTTGTGATTCTGCCTCGTTTCTCTGCACAATACATCCCCCGAATGCCGCACTATGCTCTACACCGCAATTACAGCACCTCAATTTCGCTTCAACACCACACTTTCCACTCATGTGGGCCCCCACACCTACTCTGTCCCTTGCACACACTGGCCACATGTCCCATACATTGACACTTAAAGCATCGCAACGGCGCTGGCACATACTCCCTCACATAAAAACTAATGTATCCCAAAAACACTCTTCTGGGTAGTTGTCCCTCAACCTCTATCATCACAGTAGGGCTCTAATCACCTTCCCCTTTATTAGTTTTACTAGTCAACCGCCTCGCCTCCAACACCTTTCCCCCCTGACACTTAATATCAGCTCCATTCAGAGACTTTAATGACAGTATCTTATCTCTCTCCTTCACATTGTCCGCAAAAATTATAACCCTCCCGTACCCTATACACTTTGCATCTTTAACAGGCCCAATCTCCGCTTTAATAGCCTTAGACAGTGCTATCCGATGCAAATGTTTCCTTGTTGGCTCTACAAACACCACAATTACCTTCAACTCCTCTGTCTCGTCTCTTCAATTAACCCTTCCTCTTCTCTCCCTACTCCTCTCTTCGTTCCCATCCGATGCACTACCACCCTCCTCTCTGACACTCTTCCTCACATTTCTTTATTTTCGGACTCCCTTAGTGTACGTAGATTCATCACCATCCCACGGTCCATACCCCTCCTTAAACCCCATCTCACTTCCATCTGAACTACCTGACATTGTTCTGGACTGCTTATGTACTCCGTGCGCGTTGGCAATGCAATATTGTTAAAGCCTGGTTTGAGTTAACGTTGACAAGATACGGCTACATTGTGTTAATGGAACGGCTTGAGCCATAAGTGAAAGTTGGCGTTCATTCAAACCGGGCTTGTTCAATTAAGCGCATATTTCATTAGCGGCGTTGATGGTATACTCCCCAGGTGAATCCAAGTGAAAGCTATGTTCCTGTTTTTAGGGTGGCAGGTAGCCTAGCGGTTAGAGCGTTGGGCCAGTAACCGAAAGGTTGCTGGTTAGAATACTTGAGCTGACAAGGTAAAACAAACTGTCGCTTTGTCCTTGAGCAAAGCACTTAATCCTAATTTGCTCCAGGGGCTGACCCTGTAGGTAGGCCGTAATTGTAAATAAGAATATGTTCTTAACTGACATGCCTAGTTTAAAAGATATGTTTTATTGTTAAATCCACTTCAGTCAGTGTAGATGAAGGGGAGGAGACAGGTTAAAGAAGGATTTTTAAGCCTGGAGACAATTGAGACATGGATTGTGCATGTGTGTCATTCAGAGGGTGAATGGGTAAGACAAAATATTTAAGTACCTTTGAACGGGGTATTGTAGTAGGTGCCACACTGCTGGATTTTCACATTTAACAGTTTCCTGTGTGTATCAAGAATGGTCCATCACCCAAAGGACATCCAGCCAACTTGACTACTGTGGGAAGCATTGGAGTCAACTTGTGCAAGCATCTCTGTGGAATGCTTTCGACACCATGTAGAGTCCATGCCGTAAAGAACTGAGGCTGTTATGAGGGCAAAATGGGGGTTAAACTCAGTATAAGACAGATGTTTCTTAATGTTTGGTTTATTCAGTGTAACGGCAACAATGTCAACACTGACTTGAACTGGAGAACGTTGGCCATTTATTTGTGACTTTGTCGCTTGTCAGTGGTATTGGCTGTTTGCTTTGAGTCAGGCGGCAGCAGGAACAGCTAGACACCTTCTGCTTCCTCTCACTCCACTGGCTCCCAGAGCGAGGCACAATAAAGGTTGTTTGAGTGGGCGGGATTTAGCAGAAAGACACACCTTTCCCTAAGGCCAGCCCAGTGGCTATGGCTGGGCCACACCCCCATGTTTTAGTTCAAATTATTTATTCTCTCTCACAACATAAACAGGGGGCGGCTTCTGTTGTGAAAAGCAACTGTGAATCCAGGCTTTAAAAAGGGATATTTCTAAATGTCTCAACTTCATATTCATAATCTCCAGCAGCACCCCAACATCAACATATGTGGAAAAAGGTGTGTTTCTATGTTTGGTAGTAAAAAAAGAGGAAGATAGGTGTTTACGATGACATCAGCTGGCGTGTGTCACGTGATTTTTTTTGTCCAGCTATGAGTAGGCAAAGGTAACTAAAGCTCATAGTTGATTGAAATCACATGATACATAGCAGATTCTGTAATCGGAAGCACGTGCTGTTTTCACATAGGTTGGGGTGGTGATGGAGATGATAAATATGTAGTAAAACAAATAGAAATTTCCCTTTGACCCTTTTCTTCACACTGGTCTATAAACCCTGCTCCAATACAGAAGACACTGGGACTGGAGTTCAGACATGTTAAATAAGGATTTTTAAGCCTTAAGACATGAATTAGATCTTGAATGGGCAAGACAAAATATTTAAGTGCCTTTGAACGGGGTATGGTAGTAAGCGCCTGGTACACAGGTTTGAATCAAAAACCGCAATGCTGCTGGGTTTTTCACACTCAACATTCCTCCCGAGTGGCGCAGCGTCTAAGGCACTGCATCTCAGTGCAAAGGACGTCACGGCAGTCCCTGGTTCAAATCCAGACTGCATCACATCCGGCCGTGATTGGGAGTCCCATAGGGCAGTGCACAATTGGCCCAGTGTCGTCCGGGGTAGGCCGTCATTGTAAATAAGAATTTGTTCTTAACTGACTTGCCTAGTTAAATACAGGTTCAATAATTAAAAAAGTGTGTATAAAGAATGGTCCACCACCCAAAGGACATCCAGCCAACTTGACAAAACTGTGGGAAGCATTGGAGTCAACATGGGCCAGCATCCCTGTGGAATGCTTTCGACACCTTGCAGAGTCCATGCCCTGATGAACTGAGACTGTTCTGAGGGAAATGGCGTGTGGTGCAGCTCAATACTAGGAAGGTGTTCTCTTTCCACTCTGTGAGCTGTTGTTAAGTAGAGGCAATACAGAGAAGAAAATGAGTCAACACACCAGTCAAGCGATGGCAAAAATATTTGTTATTAAATAAATAATACATTATTATTAATAATACATGAATATATACATAATGAATGTAATGCCGCGTTAACGTCGTAGTCAGAACTAGGAAACTCAGAAATGTCGGACTTGCTAACTGGTTGAATGTGACACGTGTATAACAACAACCAGTTAGCAAATCGGACATTTCTGAGTTTCCTAGTTACGTCTAGCACGTGAACGCGGCATAATACTGAAATTACATCACTTTCACTTACAATAATTTCTCACTCACATACATACACGATGCTTGTATAGGGAAACAACGAGCACTTTTAGGATACATGTGAATTATTTCAAAAATATATTAAAACTGAATCGTTTGTACTTCTGGAATACCTGTGCTATATCGTAAACAGTGCATAGCAGAACACTATCGAATGTTGATTTCCATAAGAAACCTTGGTAAACATTAGCATGTCGTAACTGATGGGTTATATTTGGAATAATTACTCTGGAATTTTCTATAAAGTAATGGAGGACTTTTTGTAAACTTGCAATGGCCATGGGTCACCAGATGAAGTGGAGGACGAGGAAGTGAATATGAGGGAGTGAAGAGAACCATACCCAGCATACCTTTACTGAAGCTGAGATAGAATGCAAACGGGAGCACTGCCCTCGTGTGGCAGAGAGAAGGAAGGAAGGCATAAAATAGTACTCTGTATAGGGCCAAAAAGCGTTCTGGTATGCTCCGTTTTTTTGTTAAGTCTTTCCAATGTGTCTAGTAATAATCTTTTTGTCATGTAATTATCTAATTGTGTTGCTGTCCTGGGGTCTGTTTGTGTTTGTGACCAGAGCCCCAGGACCAGCTTGCTTAGGGGACTCTTCTCCAGGTTAATCTCTCTGTAGGTGGTGTCAGGTTTGAGAATCACTTCCTTTTAGGTGGTTGTAGAATTTAACGCCTCTTTTCTGGATTTTGATAATTAGAGGGTATCGGCCTAATTCTGCTCTGCATGCATTATTTGGTGTTTTACGTTGTACACTGATAGATAACTCTTTGTGTTGTTGTTTGTTTAGTGGTTAGAGTCTATGGATTCTTCAATTACATTGAGCTGATGTCTGACATGCTGTTCCTTCTCTCTCTCTCTCTCTCTCTCTCTACCGTTTAATAAACAATTAATTGTATTTCAGGAGCATTTCCCAGACACATAACGACATCATACTGACGTGCCTGCTGCTATCACTGTCGATGAATTATACACCCTTAATAAAATCACTAAGTAGTCTTCAAATGGCCTGTCCTTATAAACAGGGCATCATAGACAGCAGCACTCCCCATGCTCCATCCCTGTGTGTGTGTTCTCTCTCCCTCGCCCTTTCTCGCACCCTCCCTCTCCCTCTTTCTATGTGCTGGCACTGCTGATTTAGCAGGAGGCCAAGGACACTCATTGTGGTTGTAAAAACTGGTAGGCTGAAATAACTGTATATTAGGGTGGTGTGTCAGTAATAACACAGAGAGATGGAGTACAGCTTTATGAGCTATTGCCCGGTTTATTCATAGAATGTAATAGCGAGATGATGGGATGGTTTCAGTGGCGATTTTAGCATGTAAGTCTTGGTGGGGAAAAAAAAAAAAAAAGTGGGATGGATGCCAGCAAAGCCACTACACAACACATCACTAAACAATACATTAATTTCACTATAACGGTGTCAAACGGTGCCCACAAACTGTTAGGGCCTACATAAAGCTGTCCCTCCAGCAGAGTCCCAACACCTTACCACTGCTACACCTGGCTATCAGCAGAGCCTTGTCTGGCAGCGAAACAGTTAATTCAGCCTCATTTAATGCCTTTTTAAAAAACTGCTGATATGGCTGACTTGCTTAAACAAATGTGGTTTCTACTGACAATTGAGATATACAAACTATGGCATAAGATGACGACAAGTGGATAGGATAAGAGGCAATCCGTAATTTCGATTAAGACATTAATGAGCGCGCTAGGACGGACGTAGTCAATATAAATATTTGTTCAGAACTTTTGAAATGTACAGCAACAGAATTCAGAACATGGGCCGTTCTTACAGTGTTCTCCCTGTACACCAAGTCAGAACCGTAGGATAAATAAAGGGGGCATATAAGCAGACAATGAAAGCTCTTACAATATTCGATGATTACATTTCTCTAAAACAGGTTATAGGCTACATGTGCACCACCAAGTTAGAACAGTAGGTGAAATTAAGAGGTGAAAATAGACCAAATTATTAGGGTGAGGCACAATGAACGCTGTTTGGGTCTTGACTCGTTAAATAAACTTTTAATTTGGCACGTCAAATAACACAATTCTATTATAGAATGTTGTTGTGGGCTGAATTTGCATGTGCAAGCCAAACGCCACCACTACTATCAGTTGCACTGTCAGAGCTGTACAAAAACAAGTCTGCAAACAATCACACACCGGCCACGAACGTTGTGGTTACAATACTGCGTTGGTGAAAATATGCCAAAAGATTAGGGTGAGGCACATGGGCTACTAACATCTTATTACACAGCATACACTTAGTATTACTTTCTTAGCTACAGTATACATATATCCCTGGCATATTGCTCTCTTAAACAGGAAGGTGGTGCGGCAGTCCTTCTGTGGGCAAATTTTGTCATCAAAGTCTGGCATTCTCTGGGTTAATGGTGGGAAGTAAGGAAAAAAACACACAGCCACTCCACTGAATAGCAGGCTTGTGTTTGCTTTGCAATGCTTGCAGTTAGCCACTGATTCCTTCCAAACCACTCATTGTTGAATTAGTGATTTCCAACTTGTTGTTTAATGTTTATGTCCAATGGCCGATGAGCACCGATACGTTTTATCTATTATTTCTCTTCATATGACAAGGATTAAAAACGATTTGCGAGTAGATTGTCCACTTGATTCATGATGATGACTGCTAGCTAATTTTGAAAGTATGACGTTGACATGATCAGTCCAATCAAAGCTACTGTACATATAACGTGATTTGACGTAATTTTATCTGTGGCCATTGACCTTGAGCCTTCTTGGAAGGGCACTTATAATATAACTCTAAGGCAGGACCCAAAGTGCTGAAATGTTCGATGTCTACTCTAGTATGAAAAAAGTATGAAAATGTATGTATGTCGCTCTGGATACGAGCGTCTGCTAAATTACGTTAAAAACTACTACTAAGGACTTAGACTTGGCCTGTGACATGGTGTCCCCATGAGTTCCAATGAGTGACAGAACACTGAACACCAAACGCTCCTCTTTTCTGCCACTACCACAGAAAGCACTGAGCTAGGCTGAAACACCTGCATTTTGGAGCTGCCTGACTCAAGAAAACAAAAACGAGATCAAGATTGTATGCAGCTTTATTAACTAAATTATATATATATTTTTTTTGTATATAGTTTGCAAACTGATATGTGACACGTATTAATGGCAAAATAACATGCAAAACAGGCAAGGCCAAAACAATATATATATATATATATATATATATATACAGTATATACCATTTTTTATGACGGGTCGCCATGGATGGTTTGTTTCCACAGAAGTAAAGGTAGGAAATGGTAGAAACATAATAAACTCTACAAACCGCATTGTTAGATAAGGGCTTGTAAGTTGCTGTAGTCAATGCTGTATTCCCCGCATGTGACAAATATCATACACACATTTAGCTATTTAAGTATCTCTTCCTGTCATTTACCTGTACAGTTTGTGTAACCATGCAAGTATTCACTTACCTGTAAATATATCTGTATATTTACCTGTACAGCTAATTTAACCATGCAAAATATTCACTTACTTGTTCATTTAGCCAGTCTGTCTATTAAGTAAACTATTATTACCCTCACTCATATCATATGCATTTTTAGCTACTGAAGTATTTCTCTGGCATCGACCTGTATAGTATAGTTAACCATCCAACATCTACCAATGTATAGTGTACATATTCAGCCAACCACCCATACTATGCAATGTCTTTTTTGCACTCCAGATATCTTGTATTTCTATACTTTTTCATACTGCCACTCTATGTATCATGTATCGTGTATCTGTCTTTTGTGTACTTTCGTTGTGGCATTTTGCACCTGCCCTGTGTTTTTGTTGTTGTAGCTGCTTGACAAAGAAATTTCCCCCTCGGGGATCAATAAAGTATCTATCTATCTATCTATCTATCTATCTATCTATCTATCTATCTATCTATCTATCTATCTATCTATCTATCTATCTATCTATCTATCTATCTATCTATCTATCTATCTATCTATCTATCTATCTATCTATCTATCTATCTATATACAATTTGATATGATTTGAAACACTGAAACGTATGTCTGTTTGTGCAGTAAGGCTAACGCAGCCGACTAAACGAAAGTCGACGAGTGAAGTCGGGGTGCGTGTATCGCCGACAGCCGAACGCTGTTGTGCGACATGGCAGTGATTACATGTTTAAACGTTTGCTATGTCGCGTAACGGCTTGTACTGAATGACACGTTTCCCCCAAACGTTTTTCAACGTTCTTGAACAGACTTTTAGGTGTATTTGAGTATTTGTTTATTTATTATTTATTTTTATTCTGTCTTTAAGTATGTTAATGGTTATTTGTAAACACCAACTACTGACACAAAATTGTATTTGAGTATTTTCTAATACTTTCCAATATTAAAGTACTTATTTTTTCAAATAAAGGTTATCAGAATACTTTTTTTGAAATGTATTGAAAAGTAATTGCGATACCTGAAACAGTTTAACTGTTTGGGCTATAGATTACACTTCAGGTCTGCTACTCAGTGGCTATTTGATCTTATTCACAACCAACATGGTATTATTCATCTTCTTCGTTGCTGCCTCGCTTCAATTAATTTTGGCTGCACAGCATTGTGTCAGAGATTCAGAAATCTTGACAGTTGGCACACTGGTAAGAATGGTTCATACATTATCATAATATGATATGATTATGTATACATATGTCGACAAAACATTATGAACAACGTCATAATGTTGCACCCCCCCCCCCCCCCTTTTGCCCTCAGAACAGCCTCAAATCGTCGGGGCATGGACTAAAAGTTGTCGATAACGTTCCACAGGGATGCTAGCCCATGTTGACGCCAATGCTTCCCACAGTTGTGTCAATTTGGTTGGATGTCCTGTTGAGCGTGAAAAACCCAGCAGCGTTGCAATTCTTGACACACTCAAACCGGTGTGCCTGGCACCTACTACCATACCCCGTTCAAAGGCACTTAAATATTTTGTCTTGCCCATTCACACTCTGAATGGGACACATACACAATCCATGTCTCAAAGCTTAAAAATAATTATTTAACCTGCCTCCTTTCCTTCATCTACACTGATTGAAGTGGATTTAACAAGTGACATCGATAAGGGATCATAGCATTCGTCTGGATTCCTCTTGTCAGTTTGTCATGGAAAGAGCCGGTGTTCTTAATGTTTTGTGTATTTTGCAAAAAAAAAAAAATGTTTTACAGCAAACCCATATGAATTAATATATTAAAAGAATTGTATTTATCTAAACATATTCATTTATATTTATATAAATATAATAAAAAATATCCTCTTCAGTTTCAATGTTTAAATTGTATTTTCAAACGTGCACAGTGACAATCTCCTCTTCATCTCATCGAAATGGATATATTGTATGTTGGATACCCAAAAAATGTTTCAACGTTTGCTGAGTTGGTTGTCATGATTGCCTCTTCTAAAATGTATCTCTGCTACAATATATGTATCACAGCAACATTTGACAAAAAATCCATTCTCATCTTTTCCGCCTGGGTTTTCAGAACGTACGCCCATTGAAAAATCAGGTGTGTATTGGGGTAAGGCCCGCCCCGTTTTACTTTACATTGTATGATAATTTGATTGACAGCAGGCAGCAGCTGCTGAACAGCCCAGACATTGCGCAGGATACAGTATAGCCACAGATAGAACAATATTCGGGATAGCTGGGGAACGGCGAGAGAGTTACGGTACTTTTCCTTGCAGTTGAGTTGGTAGAGTGCATTTTATAAATTACTCCTTGGAAAAAGCTAATGTGTTAGGGCCGGGTTTCGTCGGAATAACGCAAAAATGGACGAAGTTGCCAAACGTAAGTAAGCTGGGAAAATGTATCGCTGTTTAGTGCAGTCAACAGCCGTAGGCAACACATATGGCTCCTTGTGCCTTTTCCTATTTGTTATAAAAAACTACTCTCCCATGGCATTAGATGTCATGGCTGTTCTGCTGGATTCATATAAGTGACAATTAAGAAGTTAGTTCCTTGTTCGCTTATCGGGCAGCGGGGTCATTTTGGAGAAATAAAGCCGAGGATACGTTAGCTAACCAGTCTGCTAACGTTAGCTAACGTTAGTTAGCTGCCGAACTAAAGCGAACCGCAATGGAGCCAAAGCACAAAGAGTTGTTAGACCAATGCCACCAAAATTTGTTGGACTCAATAACAGACGCAGACCGGCTGATAGAGTTACTGATACTCTCCGGTACTCTGAGCCAGCTTGACCGCTTCGAACTGGACCAAAACTGCTCGTCCAGTGCGGAGAAAGTGGACCAACTTTTGAAGATGCTTGTGAACAAGGAAAGCGACCATTTCCTCGAACTGTGTGTGGCCTTGGAGAAGACGTACCCTGAGCTGTATTCTGCACTCTTTAATAACATCGGAGAACCCGTTGACAATTCGTCTGGTAAGCTATCATGCACGCATGCAACACTTTTGCACATCAAAACGTAGGACGCATCCTTGCTACATTCCTCCACGCAACATTAGAGATATTGAAGTTCTACGTATACCTCAAGTCTCAGTGCACTTACAGGGTGGTCCCCCCGTGCAATACTTCTAAAGGCTAGTCTACATAGCAAGATAAGGCAGTTTCCTTCCAACCATAGCCACATGATCCCTATGGATCATTGACTAGTTAAGTCATTCTCATATGTTTATTTGCAGAGCATGTTGACATTAGGGGTGTTGATATGCAGCATTCAAAGCCATAAAACGAGAACTTCAGGAAACTAGTGGTTTCTTTCGGGATGCAACTTTTTTTGAAGGTGAAATGTTGCCGTGGAATGAACAATGGTTGTTTTACCCAAGTTCCATTTTGTTTCAGCATCACATTGTTAATTCCACGGCAATATTTCACCTTCAGAAAAGCAAATGATCACCAGCAGAGGCCACAGGCTCTATAACCAAACTTGTATCACTATTTATTATAGTGCGTGTGGACTCTGCTACTGTGAGGCTAGGCAGTAGATGTGAAATGAACACACTTGCCAGTTCTCCTTTTGAATGAGAAGCATGCAATATGTATTCCAGAATAACACTTCAGAGACCGCCTGCATCCAGGTCACAACATATTTTCATTACAGTTGCAATGCACATATCATGGAGTAGCCTGCATAGTGGGCCTATTCTACAATGTATAGGATACAGATTCTACAATGCATAGGATACAGATGGGGGGGCTATATCACTGTATTTAGGTTACATTTTTTCTTTCAAACTATAATGAACAAAAATGTAAATGCAACATGCAATTATTTTCTGTCAATTGAAATAAATTAATTAGTCTGTAATCTATGGATTTCACATGACTGGGAATACAGATATGCATCTGTTGGTCACAGATACATAAAAAAAAAAAAAAGGCTGTTGATTGCGGCCTGTGGAATGTTGTCCCACTCCTCCGCAATGACTGTACAAAGTTGCTGGATATTGGTGGGAACTGGAACACGTTGTTGTACACTCCGATCCATAGCATCCCAAACATGCTCAATGGGTGACATGTCTGGTGAGTATACAGGCCATGGAAGAACTGGGACATTTTCAGCTTCCAGGAATTGTGTACAGGTCCTTGCGACATGGGGCCGTGCATTATCATGTTGGGGGGTGGTAGATTAAATGTATTTGAATCACCCACTAATTAATTTATTTATTGTTTGCAAATTAGCTATGACATAGTGTGGAGAGGGAGGGGGTGCTCTCCCTCTCCGCACAGCCACTGTCTAAATGAAGCATGGTACCACCAACCATTCAAAAGGGTGCATTTTGATACTGGTGAACTGCAATGAACTGAAAGGGAGTATGAGGGAACGAGAGCAAGACTTGGAGGCAGGGCGACAGCGAGACTTGGAGGGAGGGCGACAGCGAGACTTGGAGGGAGGGCGACAGCGAGACTTGGAGGGAGGGCGACTTTCATTATGAAGAGGAGCTAACACAAGTCTTCAGGTAGCACACAAGGTCAAATAGAATACATATGTATTTGTCACATGCTTTGTAAACAACAGATGGGCCCTTCCCAACAATGCAGAGATAATTTTTTTTATTATAACACAAGGAATGAGTAACGATAACTCATCAGACAGGCGTTTCACACACTGAACCATCTCCGTTAAACTTGCAACATTGGCAATTTGGACATTGCAACCTTTGTGTTTAATGCTGTAGACGAGAGGAACAGCAGCAGGGCTGTAAGTATGTAACCTCGACTGCTTCCCACAAGTCACCCTATTCCCTTATGTAGTGCACTACTTTTGGCCAGAGCCCCACTTCAAACAAATTATTCATAATCAGGCCACATTGGTGGCTACTACATAGGATATGGTGCCATGTGGTATGCAGCCCTAGTGGGTCCTAGTCCTCTGCAGTGCTTTGAGAGACTTCTCCTAGTCTTGTGCAGTGCTTTTTTAGACTTCTCCTAGTCCTCTGCAGTGCTTTGGTGTTTCACCTTTAGAGTAGTTATACCTGTATAGTCTCTCCCTCCTCCCCCCTCGCTGACTGACTGTGACATTGATTTAAACACACACAAAGAGGGTGTGATTCAATGCTCCCACACCTCCTTCTCTGTCTCTCTGTCTCTCTGTCAATCCTAGCCTGCGCGCAGAGCACTGTTTTAAAGTTGAAATATGGCAACCTACCAAGACATTTAGTAGAAAGAAAGCACATCTAGCTACCCTACCATAAACTGCATAAACAACACATCAGCACATCAATCAGCAACTTTAATTGTTGTCAGGGAAACAACAGAACATTTTATATGCCGTAGTAAAATGTTAGTGTCTGAAAAGTTAGACGCTTCTGATGCGGCACCTTTTTAAAAAATTGTCTGAAAAGTTATCAATTATCTGTAAAGTGTAGATATAACTTAATTGCCCGGCACTAGCGGTCATACGTAATAGGATAAATATTCTGCATTATGAATTGACATAGAATTGGATGTTGTTCACAGAACCACTTTTCTTTTTTCTTTTTTTTGTATTGTTTGCTTAATGGCTCTTTAAACGTTAAGATTTGTTTTCCATTTAACGCATCCCTAGTTACAACTAAAATTGGTAAAGATTGCTCTAGTTTTGTCAGACTTAAACTGTAAAAACCTTTTAAAATATAGATTATTGGAAATTAATAGACTTGTAGCAGGAACAATCATTGCAGGAGGTGTTGTGACAGCCCACTAATGTTGGCCAATAAAGCCATCTGATTAAAGCCAAAAGAGATTGATTTGTGTTTTAACCGGGTCAGTGGTGCCATCGTCCCAATTGAACTCTATTGATCTCTGGTAGATCATTCAAGTTGTGAACTGAATGCTCTGCCTCTTTGTTTTCAATGCAGTGGGCTGATGTAAATGTTGACCTGGAAGTGGTGAGAGGTAGTGTGTGTGTGTGTGTATGTGTTCTGAGTGTGCCAGAAGGCAGCGCAGCAGTAAGAACAGGGCTTCATTACCATTTACACGTGTTGTTGCTGTGCTTCCTAATCACCCTGTGAGGCCACGGTCTAAATGCTCTGTGTGGTGAGGTCATGGTAATAAACAGTCAGAGCTACTCTCTTCTACCACTCGGACTGTCTCTCTCTCTCTCTCATCTACCCCTCTCTCCATCGTCTACCCCCTCTCTCCATCGTCTACCCCCTCTCTCCATCGTCTAACCCCTCTCTCCATCGTCTAACCCCTCTCTCCATCGTCTAACCCCTCTCTCCATCGTCTAACCCCTCTCTCCATCGTCTAACCCCTCTCTCCATCGTCTACCCCCTCTCTCCATCGTCTACCCCCTCTCTCCATCGTCTAACCCCTCTCTCCATCGTCTACCCCCTCTCCATCGTCTACCCCCTCTCTCTCTCTCTCCATCGTCTACCTCTCCATCGTCTACCCCTCTCTCTCTCTCTCTCCATCGTCTACCCCCTCTCTCCATCGTCTACCCCCTCTCTCCATCGTCTACCCCCTCTCTCCATCGTCTACCCCCTCTCTCCATCGTCTACCCCCTCT
The DNA here is from genome assembly GCA_023634145.1 of Thymallus thymallus. NCBI lineage: Eukaryota > Metazoa > Chordata > Actinopteri > Salmoniformes > Salmonidae > Thymallus > Thymallus thymallus. The sequence continues at coordinate 8,981,995 of CM042389.1, forward strand.
CTCCATCGTCTACCCCCTCTCTCCATCGTCTACCCCCTCTCTCCATCGTCTACCCCCTCTCTCCATCGTCTACCCCCTCTCTCCATCGTCTACCCCCTCTCTCTCTCATCTACCCCCTCTCTCTCTCATCTACCCCCTCTCTCATCTACCCCCTCTCTCCATCGTCTACCCCCTCTCTCCATCGTCTACCCCCTCTCTCCATAGTCTACCCCCTCTCTCCATCGTCTACCCCCTCTCTCTCTCTCCATCATCTACCCCCTCTCTCTCTCTCCATCATCTACCCCCTCTCTCCATCGTCTACCCCCTCTCTCCATCGTCTACCCCCTCTCTCTCTCTCCATCATCTACCCCCTCTCTCTCTCTCCATCATCTACCCCCTCTCTCTCCATCATCTACCCCCTCTCTCTCCATCATCTACCCCCTCTCTCTCTATCATCTACCCCTCTCTCTCTATCATCTACCCCTCTCTCTCTATCATCTACCCCCTCTCTCTATCATCTACCCCTCTCTCTCTATCATCTACCCCTCTCTCTCTATCATCTACCCCTCTCTCTCCTTTAGCCCTGTATTTTTCTCTCATGCCCCTCTTTCTCTCTCTCTCTCTCTCTCTCACTCCTCTACCTCTCTCTGTTTCTCATTACCCCCATCCAGTCTCTGATGCATGACAAAAGACCTGTGTTTCCTGCTCCTTTATGTAATGTCATGATAAGATATAGCCTAGACAGGCTTCTACATCTGCATTGCTTGCTGTTTGGGGTTTTAGGCTGGGTTTCTGTATAGCACTTTGTTACATCAGCCGATGTCAAAAGCGCTTTATAAATAAATTTTGATTGATTGATTGATTGATTGACAGGGCGTGTAATAACATATACCTACCTTGTTCATAAAGGGGCTACGGTGTTCTGCTCTCTAAGATTACATTCAGAAGGCACAGATATAGTCTGATCACAGTATATGACACAACTGCATGCCTATGGCAAGCTATCGCCGAATGATGACTGTAAGCTAGCCAAGTGGTCACAACATTCTGCCGTTTTCCCTGTCTCCCTGGCAGTCGAGGCTACTGATAGGCTGGAGAATGCACACACCTGGAGAAATGGGTCCCTTGTCAAGGGTGATGTAATCAGCAGGACTGCAGCCCCAGAGGACCTAAGCAATGCACCTCGGCTATAGAGATTTATGAGCTGCTATCATAGTTGTTTTTAACAGTGGACCTCAACCCATGACACCAGCATGCTGCTCAGAAAGCACTTTTCTCACTTGCGCTGACTTCTAGTATTCTTCAGGGTTAAAGCACAACTAGCTCGGCTGATAATAGGCTGTGTGTTCTCTGTAATGCAAGTAGGGGCATTACTGGACCTGCTAGACTGCTGGTGTTCAGCATTTTGGATGGAGCTTATTATCTGGGGTCAAGGCCAAGTGCCATATCTTTTTGCTAGAGGGACAGAGAGCAGCTCATCTCATTGCGTCTCAATATCCAGACTCTTTAACCCAGCCTAGTCCCAGATCTATACTTGGGAATTTTTATGCTAAATGCCAGCGACCATAGGAGTTGGCTATACAGCACTTGAGCGATCTAGAACCAGGCTAACTAACCTTAGCCAGCCTCAACTCCTTCAGTGCTCAAAAGATCTAAAATGACTGGATAGGTATAAGCTATAAATTGATAATGGCACTGTGTTGTTGTAAACCTCTGGTAAGTTATATAGAGGTTCCTCCACCTTGTTTAGTCTTTTTAGATATTTTAATAATTAATAAAGCGGCAAGAGGCGAACAACCACACCACTTCTGTTTGTCATTTTGGATGATGCTTTGTTCTTTAGAAGTTAAGCTACATTCCACTGCTATACAGTACATGACTGCTCTGTGACGACTATCAGCTGTTTTTATTTAGTAACGTTTGTTTAGTTTGTGGTCAGTTCTCTACTGACCACGACCCTGCAGACTCTTCTGGTCATGTGACCCACTGCCATGCATGGCCTTTTTGTGAGAGACAGACCCCCTGAAATAGAGTCCTTCCAGGCCCAGCCAAACAGCAGTGGCTTTCTCTCTATCACACACAGTCTGTTCCTGAATTCAGACACAAAGTGAGCGTAGATGACGGTAGTTAATTAAGCAATAAGGCCTGAGGTGGTGCAGCAGTAAGGGCTCAATAATAACCTTCGTTCTCCAACAGCCCCTGACGTTTTCTTTACTCTCCTCCTCAAGAAAAGAATGCCTTGCATAAGATCATTAGTTTCTGGGTTGTCAAGATCTTAAGAATGATAGTGTTTGAAATAGCAGAATCTGATTCTTCAAATAACCACATATACACATACTTAGATTTTGGGGTAGTCGGTGGGTTTGAAGATAAGATAAAATAATTATCTGGGTGGCCTCGTACATTATTTAGTCACAGTTGACAGCGGCACCAGACTATCTGATACTGAGGAGGGGAACACGCTCTGTCGTTCCTCGCCACTCTTCCTATTCTACCCTTTTCTTATTTTCGCCACACTGCAGAATTTGGTATTCCTCTACTTCATGGAAGATAATCTGGTCATATGGAGCAAAAACTGTTGTTCCTGGAGGGAGAGGAGAGGGAATGATGAGTGGGAGACATGGAGGGAGTGATGAGAGAGAGTGATTGGAGAGAGAGTGATTGGAGAGAGAGTGATTGGAGGGAGAGTGATGTGCACATGTTGGGTTGCATTCTGATTCCCCACACTTGAGGACAGAGCTTCAGGGAGTGTCAGAACAGATTTAAAAGCCAGTCACCTCTCTTCTACCTTCATTTTAATTTCTAATCTCTCCCCCCACCCCTCCCCCCCAGCTAATGAGGTTAGGCCTTGTCTGATCTGCAGGCTTGGTGTTGTAAGGGCTTTAGCCGACACAGCAGATCTGAGATAATGGGATTTGATCGATGACCTCTTGATGTTCTCACTCTCTTTCTGAGATTTTTCTGCCATTTGAAATCTTCTTTTTTTTCGGGTCACGTAAGTCCAAATCGTACAAAAACGCTTTGTTTTAACTTAAACTACTTAAACCAGATATAAAGTATGTAGAAAAAAATAATATATTTGAAAACTAACAATCACCAAAATAAAATATGTTTGAGCAGAAGAACACAGGATTAGCCATGTCAAAATGCATAGAATTGCAGGAAATTTGCTTTTAAAACTTCAATGCGGATAAAGTTCTGAATGACACAATTTCATGTGTACATCTAAAGACCTACATCACAATACTGAGAGCTTTGCCGTTTATAAAAGGATGTTTGAGGGTGTTTTTGGCAATTTTGTAAATGTTTTTCGGGGGTCCAATACTACACAATGAGGATGAGGAAGTGATTTGCTGTTTTGGGTAAGTTTCTATAAAACACGTGAAATCACAAAGGTATCTGGTCATCCCCCCCTTAACATGCCACTTACATAAATAAATTGACATTTGGTTATAAAAAAAAAAAACTTATCCTTTTAATTGCATGCTTGAAGTGTGACAGAAACACATCTCAGTTTATCACAATATACCCATTAGCCTACACATAACCAGCTATTGTATATCTGTTTGGCTTTTTAACACTAAGAGGAGCACAAAACGTTATGTCTACATTCTGTCCTATGGCAAACCTAATAACTGATTCTTAAAGATGACAACACCAAGGGCTGCTAATGCAGTCTGAACTGAATAATAAAATCCCAAAGTGGAACACTGAGAATGATGATGTTCTAAGAACTCACTCTACACTCGGCAAATGGTTAAACTCATGACATGTTTAGGCAGTCAATCTGTTGCTAGAGCTGTGATTACTAAAATGATGACCTATAACCCCCCCCCCCCGTGGAGGCCTCTACATGAAAAGGTAGCGTAGTGTTTAAGAGCGTTGGGACAGTAACAGAAAGGCCACTGGTTCAAATCCCTGAGCCGCCGACTAGGTAAAAAAATCTGTCTGTGCACTTGAGCAAGGCACTTAACCCTAATTGCTTGAAGAATCCCGAAGGGGCGTAGACTTCGGCTACCGACTTCGGCTTACCTTGAGAAAATGTTGTGTGCCCGAACAGCCAAAAAAAAACCCTACCGAAGTCCAAAAATGACGTCGTAATATATGCATGAACTCTTCCGAACTGTTTAGGCTGGGAAGCATGCAGATGCCTTTAGCAGTGTGCAAGAATGCAAATAAGGCATCATTGTCCTGACTTCTGTCTCCATGTCCTGCTTGACTTAGAAAGGAGAAAATCACATTCTAACCCTGACACTCTGCAGGGACATACAGGAAATAAACATCAAAGCATTGTACTAGTTGCATGGAGAGGGGGCATGAATAAAGAGTTAAAATCATAAATGTACAGGAGGAAAGATTTATTTCATGCATAGCTGTATTGGGTTATGAAGCTAAGGTTATAGTATTAATTGATCAAGAACGACTTCAAGGGAAAACAACATGATTTCGGATGATGTCCTTTTTGACTGATTACTGACATTGTCTCTCCTTCTCCCCCCATCGCTGTCTCTGCAGGCTCTACGTACAGTGTTCTCTCCACCATGCCCTCAGACTCTGAGAGTAGCAGCTCCCTAAGCAGTGTCGGTAAGTATGGGGCCTAGGACACTTTCTCTCTCTCTGTGTGTTTAGTTCACCATGCTACCTCCTTAACATGCACACTCAGTTACTCTTACTACCAGGGCTTGACAGGGGTTCAAATGACTCAGCGTATCACTGGGTGTTACGTAAACCCGTAAGGGCCCAACCTGGTGCCAAGGATGGCACATAATCCTTTGAGTTCCTGCCTCCTTGGCTCTGCCTGTCTGTTTGTCTCTTAGCCTGGCCCGCTCCTTCTCAAATCAAATCAAGTTAAATTGGTCACATACACGTGGTTAGCAGATGTTATTGCGGGTGTAGCGAAATGCTTGTGCTTCTAGCTCCGGTAGTGAAGTAATATCTAACAGTTGCACAACATATACCCAAATACACATAAATATAAGTAAGGAATGGATTGAGAATATATACATACAGTTTAAGTCGGAAGTTTACACTACATTTTTCAACCACTCCACAAATTTCATGTTAACAAACTATAGTTTTGGTAAGTCGGACATCTACTTTGTGCATGACACAAGTAATTCTTCCTACAATTGTACATACAAGTTGACTGTGCCTTTTAAACAGCTTGGAAATTTTGAGAAGCTTCTGATAGGCTAATTGACATCATTTGAGTCAATTGGAGATGTACCTGTGGATGTATTTCAAACTCAGTGCCTCTTTGCTCGACATCATGGGAAAATCAAAAGAAATCAGCCAAGACCTCAGAAAAACAATTGTAGACCTCCACAAGTCTGGTTCATCCTTGGAAGCAATTTCCAAACGCCGGAAGTTACCACGTTCATCTGTGCTGACAATAGTATGCAAGTATAAACACCATGGGACCACGCAGCCGTCATACCGCTCAGGAAGGAGACGCGTTCTGTCTCCTAGAGATTAACGTACTTTGGTGCTGAAAGTGCAAATCAATCCCAGAACAACAGCAAAGGACCTTGTGAAGATGCTGGAGGAAACCGGTCAAAAGTATCTATATCCACAGTAAAACGAGTCCTATATCGACATAACCTGAAAGGCCACTCAGCAAGGAAGAAGCCACTGCTCCAAAACCGCCCAAAAAAAGCCAGACTACAGTTTGCAACTGCACATGGGGACGAAGATCATACTTTTTGGAGAAATGTCCTCTGGTCTGATGAAACAAAAACAAAACTGTTTGGCCATAATGACCATCGTTATGTTTGGAGGAAAAAGGGGGAAGCTTGCAAGCCAAAGAACACCATCCCAAACGTGAAGCACGGGGGTGGCAGCATCATGTTGTGGGGGTGCTTTGCTGCAGGAGGGACTGGTGCACTTCACAAAATAGATGGCATCATGAGGAAGGAAAATTATGTGTATATATTGAAGCATCATCTCAAGACATCAGTCAGGAAGTTAAAGCTTGGTCGCAAATGGGTCTTCCAAATGGACAATGACCCCAAGCATACTTCCAAAGTTGTGGCAAAATGGCTTAAGGACAACAAAGTTAAGGTATTGGACTGGCCATCACAAAGCTCTGACCTCAATCCTATAGAACATTTGTGGGCAGAACTGAAAAAGCGTGTGTGAGCAAGGAGGCCTACAAACCTGACACAGTTACACCAGTTCTGTCAGGAGGAATGGGCCAAAATTTGCCCAACTTGTTGTGGGAAGCTTGTGGAAGGCTACCCAAAACGTTTGACCCTAGTTAAACAATTGAAAGGCAATGCTACCAAATACTAATGGAGTGTATGAAAACTTCTGACCCACTGGGAATGTGATGAAAGAAATATAAGCTGAAATAAATAATTCTCTCTACTATTATTCTGACATTTCACATTCTAAAAATAAAGTGGTGATCCTAACTGACCTAAAACAGGGATTTTTTTACTAGGATTAAATGTCAGGAATTGTGAACCTGAGTTTAAATGTATTTGGCTAAGGTATATGTAAACCTTTAAACAGTTTAAACATATGAGATGAGTATTAAATGAGAACATTATTAAAGAGACTAGTGTTTCATTCCTTAAGTGGCCAGTGATTTCTAATCTATGTCTATAGGCAGCAGTCTCTGATGTGCTAGAGATGGTTGTTTAGCAGTCGGTGGCGAAGAATAGAGTACAGTATACATAAGAGATGGGTGATGCAATATGTACACACAATTTGAGTGACTAAGATACCGTAGAATAGTATAGAGTGCAGTTTATACATAGAGATGAGTGATGCAAGATACGGATACATTATTGGCCTCCCTGCCAGGCCTGCTTCTGTTCTGGGAAGACGGGTAGAGAGAGATGGGTCTGTCTGTTGGCCTCCCTGCCAGGCCTGCTTCTGTTCTGGGAAGACGGGTAGAGAGAGATGGGTCTGTCTGTTGGCCTCCCTGCCAGGACTGCTTCCGTTTTGTGATGAGTGGGAAAGAGAGCTAAAATAAAGCCAGAAAGAGCGGGTGAAGGGAGGTAGATAGAGAGGGGTCTGCTGTGAAAGATGGGGGGGGGGGGTAGGCTTAGGGCTGTGGCGGTCATGACTTTTTTTCAGCCGGTGATTGTCAAGCAAATAACTGCCGGTCTCATGGTAATTAACATAAACACATTTAGAATCTCATGGCTTCCACGCATAGCCTACAAGCCACTGATGCAGACTTTTGGAACATCTACATTTTTTAAAAAGTTTGATAAATCCATTTAATATAGCCTATACCATCACAATAAATCCATTATTTATTTTAGACCAGTCTAAAGAAACATGATATGAAGAAAATGTAGTCTACTTCAGAAGAACAGAATAGCATACTCTTGAGTTGTCCTTATGTTAGGCCCTGATTTGGCTATGCCCAATGACTGTGGGCTACACTAGTTCATTTAGAAAACCAGATTTGCTTAGACGTCCGTGGCATTATTTTATAGTATGAAGAATACAATTGAACATAGCAGAATAAAATGGAAAGGATATTTTTGAGGGAGTGCGAAGGTGCGGCTATTCTGTGTTGTTGTTAACAAAGAAACAGGTCCTCCTATATGCTTAATTTAGAGTTATTTATGCAACTTTAGTTGTGATACAAACGTTGGGCTTTATGTTTTGATTTTTAATACATTCTAAGGCTGCATGTTGGAGCTTGATAAAATATGCATGAGCTCTGCTCTGTTTCTTGTTCTGGCTGCACACACTTCATCAGTCTCTCTCTCATTCACTATTTGACAAGCACTTGACAATATTCTCACTAGGCCTCGACTTTCACGGCGGCATCCCCATTGTGTGGCCGTAATTCCCCCTAAAGAAATCATGCCTTTTGTGGCTGTTGTGACCCTGGGCTCACTATAATAATAAAAATTCTCCCAGCTTTCGTGCTTCAAAGCACCTCTCACTCACGTGGCTCTCAGATATCTCAATTCTTATTATCCAATGCCTGTCACGTGATCGGTTCATTTTCAAAGGCATCTCAGCTCCGAAGTAGGCTAGAAGTGTAGACCGGCACATTGGGGACACAACTGCGCGCGTCCCTCTTATCAAATTCTGAGGCGCATATTGAAGATGTTAGAAGAACTGTCCACATTTACTTTCCGTCAGCCAACAAGATGAGTAGGCCTAACGAACAACAAAAGCACTAGCCTATGTCAATCTACTATCTCCCATAGTACAAAAGTTGACCTATTCTATTGGTCAACTTGTCCTTGTGCAATAAATAAATATTCCAAACATACTCTGGGAGATTTGTGGGATGTGATAGATCTGAAATTAATACAACCACTCGCTTCAAACATTTGAAAAGCAATGAGGCTGATGCAACAGATCAGAACATTTAGCTTAACAAGCTATTAGGCTATTTCTTCACATTGTAAGCACAGCAATGTGCACACGGCAGTATGCTATAAGCGTGAATGTGTCAAATGACGGCAAATGCGTTTTTTTTTTTTTTTTTTTTTAATTGAATACTTTAAAGGTGAATTTTTATGGTAAAGAAGATCTTCCCCAAACTTAACTCACGCCGCCTATGCATGCCAGTTAGGCTCTACACCGATTTGTAAAGCGAATTAGTGTGCTTAATTTTAAGAAGTTATTTGGCCACTTCAGTTGTGATACAAACCTTATCAAAACATATAGGCAGGCCTGTGGGCTAGGCTACATGAGGTGTGGGACTATGATTTGAAAAAGGAATACGCTGTTTCTTGCCTTACTGCACATCATTCACAAGTGATAGGCTAATATTGTCACCCATCAGACTATTTTTTTTATTTAATGTTGTCTTTACATTTTATAATGGACCATATATCATGCATCTGTCTCAGAACAGGGGCTTTTGAAAAAAAGTACATGTCATCTATGCACTTAAATAGCAAATGGAGGACGCTTTTCCTGTGGTTCATTTTCATGCCAGCCAGGTAGGCTATACTCCTACTGTAAAGAGAAGCAATGTGCTTAATATTAGGAAAGTAGATAAATAAATATAGTAGGCCTAGCCTATAGAAAGCTGATGGGATCCTCCTCTTTTTAATAGAGGCCATCACTCTGTTTTCTCGTGCAATTGCATAGGCCATAGAAATGATGTGCAACATGAGCTCATGGGCTCTCGTGAAGTGTTTGATTAGAGTTTTGAAAACATTTGCACTGATGTCAGAGTGATTAGAGGGACAATAGTGCTGAGTACCAGGCAGTTAACAAGTTTGGTAGACTACTAATGACCACCAGCAGCATCAGAGCTTGGTGAAGCCTAGTTACTGTGGAATTTGACTGTGGTCATGACTCGTGACCGCCGGTGTGGCGATTAATAGGGTCACCGTAACAGCCCTAGGTAGGCTAAATAAACACGTCCTGTATCACACCTTAGTCCAGGTGTTTCACCTATAGGTGGTCATAAGGAAGAGATGCAAAGAAAGGTAACTGTTTTGAAGGGATATTTAGCATTCTAGCAGATACCCATAGACTTCCAGTCATTTTGCTAATGCAAGTTAGCATTGGTTTGCAAAACTACCTCTAACTTCCTTCATACTGGACACGGAGACATAAAAATGGTATCCACAAGTTTATCTGACACTGAGGAAGTAGTCATTGCCAAAATCCCAACATATTCCTTTAAAGTATTAGGATATACTATTGCCCTACAGCAGCTTAATATAAATAAATAGATGTTCTCTTGATCTGTAGGTCAGTAAAAGGATGGAACAAATGTAATAACCGTAGCTAAGGGAATTCATTTCAATGTAGACTATTAATCTTATATTTTCTACTTCTTCGATTTACCTTAAAATTGTCTTTTTGAACGACTACACAAATCCATGACTTAATGCAACACTATAAAAGAGACTGCTTAAGCCAGTACCAAAAATATGTTTTATCAGATCTAAATCCAATCTCCAAAATGTTGCTTATCATCTTCTTGTCTGAGATTACAAGCATTGTTGCCTTGTGGATCTGAGGCTATTCTTGGAAAATGTGGAGATTTTCATAGAAAATATTATTAGTGGAATTTCATATCTAGTCAACCGCTGTGCTAAAGCACTACTTGGATAGCGAATTGGTTCAGAATGTCTAGGACAAGGCCTCAACCACTTTAGGTTTGTTTGTTTTGTCATAGTCCAGACTTGCTGTGTTGCATAAAATCATCATTTATTGGCCCAGTCTACTGGTGCTGGAAACTGGGTTTTTGAGATGCATTGCTCTCACACCCAACATAATACAGTATTCGGAAGATCTAGTAGAAGTTGACAAAGTTGCATGAGGTTCAAGTGAGGTTACTCGTTCCTGTTTGACAGCTGAAATCCTAACTTGGAATTTGTGTGCCTAACCTCAGCCTTCACCTGAATAATACATTAACGTCAACTGAATATTCTTGCAAGTCTAATTCTTGTTTATGTCAAGAACTTGTTTAACTTCAGTTAAATGTCATCAGTGGTAGGCCTATATTCACTGAAGTAAAACCCTATCTTACCCAGAATGAGACACAGGAGAAGCAGATCAAGAATCACTTCAAGTTAGAGGTTATACAATCAACACTAGTGCTCTTCCAATATGTTTATTTATAACCTTAGGTGTTTCTGTGTTTGTTGGTTGATATTATAATGGACAATATAGTGTCCATTTCATCCCAATCCCTCCCCTCCTGTGTATCCCGGTGGCGGTGAGCTGCTCTTGCTCCTGGTGACATACTCACTGTTGCAGGTTCACCCCCCGGTACTGGTAACGGCTCAGCCTCGTCCCCTCCCCCAGCCCTCGGTGACAACCGGCCAGCTGGTGACAACCTGGACACCATCCTGTTCCAGCTGCGCCAGGTGACCCGCGAGAGGGATGAGCTCCGCAAGCGCCTGGCCCTGGCATCACCCGGCACCACCTTCGACGACTGCAGGTACAGACAACCCACACCCCCCACATGACTGAGGAGAGGGAAGAGCAGAGCAGAACGTCTTTGTTCTGTAAATCAATGTATTAATCCAACAATTGGTCAAATACAACATCTAGACATAAGTAGTGTAGATAATCTATACTGAATGTCTCTATGCAACAAGGAGTCAAAACACAAGATTTAGACATAAATAGACAGAGAATACGCTCTAGCGAAACATACAATTCAAGGTAGCCTATTCCACCAACGTTGTGTTATCCCTAAGCATCTGATTTAAATCGCACGGTCTGTTATGATACACTAACATTTTGATAATTTCTCTCTGTGTCATTATTATTGGTCATGTTTACAGACATTTTTATGAAGCATTCTGTTTCCTGAAGCCAGTGTACAGAATCAAGAGGGATGCACAATAGTGAGTTCATCTCTCATAAGTAGACGTGCTCTCAGGGAAAAGTGATATTAGTCAACAAACTGCAAACACTGCTATGAAGCGTGGTCTCTAGAAAGTTACAAAGTAGCCCTGCCTCTGACTGTGTGTATTTAAGGTCCCAGTCTATTGCCCTCCATGTCATCTGGCTTTATGATCAGTACTGTTGACAGAAATTGATAGGTAACCATGCGGTAACCATCCTGTTCAGTTTCTGAATGCCCTTTTGAGTTCCGGGTACCAGGTTCTTAAAAAGGCAATTCAGAACAGGGAGGGACGCCTAGTGGATTTGAAGTGTGAGAGAAAGCACTGACCCAGAGATGGAGATATATGCATGCATTTACATACACTTAGGTTGAAGTCATTAAAACTAATTTTTCAACCACTCCTCAGTCCATTTGGAAGACCCATTTGCGACAAAGCTTTAACTTACTGACTGATGTCTTGAGATGTTGCTTCAATATATATCCACATACTTTTGCTTCCTCATGATGCCATCTATTTTGTGAAGTGCACCAGTCCCTCCTGCAGCAAAGCACCCCCACAACATGATGCTGCCACCCCCGTGCTTCATGGTTGAGATGGTGTTCTTCGGCTTGCAAGCCTCCCCCTTTTTCCTCCAAACATAACGATGGTCATTATGGCCAAACAGTTCTTTTTTTGTTTCATCAGACCAGAGGAAATTTCTCCAAAAAGTACGATCTTTGTCCCCATGTGCAGTTGCAAACCGTAGTCACGGTTTCACAGTCAACTTAGTGCATGTAAACTTCTGATCCACTGGAATTGTGATATAGTGAATTATAAGTCAAATAATCTTGTCTGTAAACAATTGTTGGAAGAATTACTTGTCATGCATGAAGTAGATGTCCTAACTACTTGCCAAAACTATAGTTTAACATTAAATCTGTTGAGTGGTTGAAAAATTAGTTTTAATGACTTCAACCTAAGTGTATGTAAACTTCCGACTTCAACTGTGTGTGTGTGTATATATATATATGTGTATATATATATATATATATATATATATATATATATATATATATATATATATATATATATATACACGTGTGTGTGTGTGTGTGTGTGTGTGTGTGTGTGTACAGTAAAGTTTGTCTCCACAAAGTTTGCTGCCTCAGTGTTGATGGCAATTTGCATATACTCCAGAATGTCATGAAGAGTGATCAGATGAATTGCAATTAATTGCAAAGTCCCTCTTTGCAATTGTCTCGTTAACACAGGTGAGAGTGTTGACGAGGACAAGGTTGGAGATCACTCTGTCATGCTGATTGAGTCAGAATAACAGACTGGAAGCTTTAAAAGGAGGGTGGTGCTTGAAATCATTGTTCTTCCTCTGTCAACCATGGTTACCTGCAAGGAAACACGTGCCGTCATCATTGCTTTGCACAAAAAGGGCTACACAGGCAAGGATATTGCTGCTGGTAAGATTGCACTTAAATCAACCATTTATTGGATCATTTAAAACTTCAAGGAGAGTGGTTCAATTGTTGTGAAGAAGGCGTCAGGGCGCCCAAGAAAGTTCAGCAAGCGCCAGGACCGTCTCCTAACGTTGATTCAGCTGCGGGATCGGGCAGGTGTGAGTGCAGACTTTTGGAGGATGGCCTGGTGTCAAGAAGGGCAGCAAAGAAGCCACTTCTCTCCAGGAAAAACATTAGGGACAGACTGATATTCTGCAAAAGGTACAGGGATTGGACTGCTAAGGACTGGGGTAGAGTCATTTTCTCTGATGAATCCCCTTTCCGATAGTTTGGGCCATCCGGAAAACACCTTGTCCGGAGAAGACAAGGTGAGCACTACAATCAGTCCTGTGTCATGCCAACAGTAAAGCATCCTCAGACCATTCATATGTGGGGTTTCTTCTCAGCCAAGGGAGTGGGCTCACTCACAATTTTGCCTAAGAACACAGCCATGAATATAGAATGGTACCAACACATCCTCTGAGAGCGACTTCTCCCAACCGTCCAAGAACAGTTTGGTGACGACCAATGCCTTTTCCAGCATGATGGAGCACCAACTAAGTGGCTTGGGGAACAAAACATCAACATTTTGGGCCCATGGTCAGGAAACTCCCCAGACCTTAATCCCATTGAGAACTTGTGGTCGATCCTCAAGTGGCGGGTGGACAAACAAAAACCCACAACTTCTGACAAACTCAAAGGATTGATTATGCAAGAATGGCCTGCCATCAGTCAGGATGTGGCCCAGAAGTTAATTTACGGATTGCAGAGGTCTTGGAAAAAAAAGGGTCAACACTGCAAATATTGACTCTTTGCATAAACTGAATGTCATTGTCAATGAAAGCCTTTGACACTTATGGAATACTTGTAATTATACAGTGTACCATAGTAACTATTGACATAAATATCTAAGAACACTGAAGCAACAAACTTTGTGGAGACCAATACAAAACATTTGGCCACGACTGTGTATGTGTGTATATATATATATATAGTTCATAACTCAGTTTTGACATTTTACCATTTTAATTAGTCACTTTGAATTTAACCAAATGTACCAAGACAATTACAAGACAATCACATTCCACTCAGAGTACTAATTAGCAACCCTTCATACAGTTTGCTGAACTACGCGGTTCTGGGTTGATGCAGATGGATGCAGTTTCCATGGGGTCCTCTGCATTTCAATGCAAGGCAAAGCAACTGCATGCCTTTTTTCTATCTAAACTGACATTGGGCTGCCCTTGTAGACAAGGTCTGTTTGTAGTTCTAATATATCTTATTGTCTCCTTGTCTCCCCAAAGGCCAAATTCCAAAGCCAGCCATGACTACGATCGTCTGAAAAGCCAGTGTATGAGGGCCATGGCAGATCTCCAGTCTCTACAGAACCAACACACCAAGACTCTGAAGAGGTGTGAGGAGGCCGTCAAGGAGGCGGACTTCTACCAGTGAGTAACACCCCTCATCATCACATCACATCACTGGTTGGGTTGGTCGACTGACTGACTGGGTTGCATGTAGTGTCTGGGGAGAGGTTTTAGTTGTGCTGGACTACAATGCCCATCCTAATGTCAGGAATCCTCTGTTAGTCTACTAACTGTTTCTGAATAGACTAATTAGATGGGAATATTGAGAGGTTTTCATTGTTTTACTCACTTACAGACTGGAGAAGTGCCTGGTGCTACAGTTACGCTAATTGAAATAACCTTTATGTGCTAATGGTGTGTTTCTATGAAATATAATGGGGATGACCTAAATCTGAATTAAGGAGTTGTACAGCTATATAGTTTATAGTCAACTTGATATGACTCGATGATCGTTTATGTTCCGCAGGCCCAACAAAAGCTTCACTCAACCTACAAGATGTGTAGGTTGCTTTTAATAATTTACTAGAGTTAACATCAACTCTAACAGAGTACCACATGTACAGCTTTGCAAAGTTCTATATGGACAATATGTTGTAATACATGGCATTAAGTCCAGGCATGGAAGGTGTGCTTGCATGCGCTTAAAGGGATAGTTTGTGGATAAAAGTTTTAAAAGTCTCTTGGTCCAGTATGAAGGAAGTAAGGGCTCGTTTTGCGAGCCACGAATTTCTGACTCTGGGGAAGTAGATACAGGGCTTCATTGCCAAAATCCTGAACAATCATTTTAAGTGTGTGTCCGTGTGTGTGGTTAGCAATGGAACTTGGGCTTACAAGTGTTTTATCGATGCATCGTAAAAATAACGGCCGACGTCATACCCGTTTCCCAAAACACTACGCAGTGCACTCGTTACAAAGTGAATCGTAACTGTCATTACAGGAGCTGTCCCGTTCTGACTATGATTCCAGAAGATAAAGAGCTCGCTGTAGTGCTTAAATGATTTATGGATATTCAAAGTAATCTTCTTTTTATTATTTTTTTTGATAACAAGAAATGTTCTGTAGCCTATTATGTACAGTATTGAAGTGTTTGCCATGTGTTACGTATTCTGTGTTTTCTATTGTGTACAGTATTGAAGTGTTTGCCATGTGTTACGTACAGCGGGTGAAATAAGTATTGAACACGTCACCATTTTTCTCAGTAAATATATTTCCAAAGGTGCTATTGACATGACATTTTCACCAGATGTTGGTAACAGCCCAAGTAATCCATACATACAAAGAAACCAAAACAAATAAGTTCTGAAATTAAGTTATGTGTAATAATGTGAAATGACACAGGGAATAATTATTGAACACACTTACTGATATTTATTTAATACTTTGTACAAAAGCCTTTGTTGGTAATGACGGCTTCAAGACGCCTCCTGTATGGAGAAACTAGTCGCATGCATTGCTCTGGTGATTTTGGCCCATTCTTCCACACAAACAGTCTTCAAATCTTGAAGGTTCCGTGGGCCTCTTCTATGAATCTTGATCTTCAGTTCTTTCCATAGATTTTCAATGGGATTTAAGTCAGGTGATTGGCTGGGCCATTCTAGCAGCTTTATTTTCTTTCTTTGAAACCAATTGAGAGTTTCCTTGGCTGTGTGTTTGGGATCATTGTCTTGCTGAAATGTCCACCCTCGTTTCATCTTCATCATCCTGGTAGATGGCAGCAGATATTTGTCAAGAATGTCTCGGTAGATTTTCCCATTCATCCTTCCTTCAATTATGTGAAGTTTGCCAGTACCATTTGCCGAAAAGCAGCCCCACACCATGATGTTCCCACCTCCAAACTTCACTGTTGGTATGGTGTTTTTAGGGTGATGTGCAGTGTCATTTCTCCTCCAAACATGGTGTGTATTATGACATCCAAACAGTTCAATTTTGCTCTCATCTGACCACACTATATTCTCCCAGTATTTCACTGGCTTTTCCAAATGTTGTGCAGCAAACTTTAAACAAGCTCACCACGCACCACAAGACTTGCGTGGTGAGCGTGCATACAGGCCATGGCGGTGGAATGCATTACTTACTGTTTTCTAATTGCAGGTCTTTTTGAAGCTCTCCACAAGTGGTCCTTGGCTCTTGGACAACTCTTCTGATTATTCTTTTCACTCCTCTGTCAGAAATCTTGCGAGAAGCACCTGGCCGAGGCAAATTTATGGTGAAATTATTGTCTTTCCACTTCCGTATTATGGCCCCAAAAGTGCTCACTGGAACATTCAGAAGCTTAGAAATGCGCCTATAACCAATGCCATCATTGTGTTTTGCAACAATTAGGTTGCGAAGGTCTTGAGACGGCTCTTTGCTTTTACCCATCATGAGATGTGTCTTGTGTGACACCTTGGCAATTTTGTAGGCAATCAGTTGGGACTGAACCAGCTGATATTAATTTGCACTGACGGGGCTGGATTGCTTTTTAATTACTGATAGTTTTCAGCTGTTGTCTTTGCTTTCCATGCCTTTTTGCACCTCCCTTTCTTCATGTGTTAAATACTTTTTCCCTGTGTCATTTCACATTATTACACAACCTAATTTCTGAACTTATTTGTTTTATTTTCTTTGTATGTATGGATTACTTGGGTTGTTACCAAAATCTGGTGAAAATTTCATGTCAATAGCACCTTTGGAAATATATTTACTGAGAAAAATGGTGACGTGTTCAATACTTATTTCACCCGCTGTATTCTGTGTTTTCTCATGCTATTTTGTATGCCATGTTGGATTTATGTAATTCAGCAATTCTTCCGTTTGTGTAAACTCTGAGCAAGAATGAATAAAGCCAAAGCCAAGTCACTCGTTCCCTCTAGAAAATATCAACGTGACATAAAAATAGTATATACTACGATGCAATGTTTTTCGTAATTGCTCAACAAATGTAGCCTAATGGCAGGCAGGAATGGAGCTTCAAGTAGGCCTGTAGCTATTCCGCAATTAAATAATGAAAGATGATGTAGCAAGTTAAGCGACGTTGCCAATATGTTGACCTTTTAGGTTATTGGTTACTCTACAGGGTAATAGTAGCCTATAGGCCTAATAGATACAAATATTGAAGCGGCTCAGATGTAGCCTAATGGCTTAAAACTAGGTAGCTCTATCAATACATGAAAGTGATGTCAATCTTTAGACTTATAATCTAGCTATTATATAATTGATCAGTTTTCATTAAATAAATGTATCCTTGCTTCGCTTGTCTAAATAACATTAGGCTATTTCTATTAAACTATTTGTGTTTTTCCCAGAGAAACCGAGAGGATGAAGACTATGTTTAGCTGAGGTCTCCTGTGTGTAAAGTGACCTGGGAGGGAAAATGGTGATCTAACAATTCACTTAGCTGTTCAAGTGCAACGTTAATAAAGATGTTTTTGGGAAACGGCTCTGAAATTTTAAGATGCTCTATTGAAGGTTCTAACGATGAACTTAGCCTTGAGGCTTTTGGGATGCTGGGCCCTGGACAGGAGTCCGTTGTAAATGCAGTATTGGCGCAATAATGGGCTGATCTTTCTCACGTTGTTTAGTTTTGAAAATCCAACAGTTGTATAGGAAGGGGGCGGTGCTCGGGAGCTGTGTGTGGTTGGCCATGTTGTTATTTGAGTGAGAATCGTAGAGGAGAACCAATCAGTAACAAAGTAGAGCCCTCTTCATTATGGACGCATCCTGCCGACAACACCAAGCAGCCTGGCCAGACTCTGAAGTCAGGAGGACCATTTGGTGTTCTTTTTGGACTGTGTTAAGAGATGTCTTCCTTCTCCCCCAGTTTTGACCTCTCCCCCTCTGTCTCCAGTATGCTCCACAGCCGCGTGTTAGGAGACCAGTCTCAGCTGAAGGAGGAGTTGGAGGTGCTGAGCAGAGACAACACTCAGCTGGTCAGGGAACACAACCACCTGAAGCAGAGCTGTGAGGAGCTCCGCAGGATGCACAGTGGTGACCAGAAGGAGGTGGCTGACATGAGGCTGCAGCAGCAGGAGGTACACACACACACACCGCACCACACCACACACAAGGTTGCTGTGACCTATACTTGGTTGCTGTGCTTTCACACACCTACACATCCCCGGAGAAGACTGCTGCGGTGGACAGGACGCACACACTGCTGGGAGATGCATACAGAGCACTTGTGTTTGAGGACAAGGTCACTGGCTCATGTAAAGGGTATGTAGACACATCCCCCTGGTACGTAGTCCTCCTGTGTTCAAAGATCTGATGGTCAGGGGAGGTGTTTGAACTAAGCAGCATATAGGTCACCATCTCCTGTCACACTCATACACATACACTTCTAGTCACCTACTCATTCCAGGATTTTCTTTATTTTGACTTTTCTACATTGTAGAATAATAGTGAAGACCTCATATCTATGAAAAAGCACATGGAATCATGTAGTAACCAAAAAAAGTGTTAAACAAATCAAAATATATTTGAGATTCTTCAAAGTAGCCACCTTTTGCCTTGATGACAGCTTTGCACACTCTTGGCATTCTCTCAACCAGCTTCACCTGGAATGCTTTTCCAACAGTCTTGAAGGAGTTCCCACATATGCTGAGCACTTGTTGGCTGCTTTTTGTTCACTCTGTGGTCCAACTCATCCCAAACCATCTCAATTGGGTAGAGGTCGGGTGATTGTGGAGGTCAGGTCATCTGATGCAGCACTCAATCACTCTCCTTCTTGGTCAAATAGCCATTACACAGCCTGGAGGTGTGTTGGGTCATTGTCCTGTTGAAAAACAAATGATAGTCCCACAAAGCGCAAACCAGATGGTGTACGCTGCTGAATGCTGTGGTAGCCATGCTGGTTACGTATGCCTTGAATTCTAAATACATCACCAACAGTGTCACCAGCAAAGTACCCCCACACCATCATACCTCCTCCTCCATGCGTCACGGTGGGAACCACACATGCAGAGATCATCCGTTCACCTACTCTGCGTCTCACAAAGACACAGCGGTTGGAACCAAAAATCCGGTCTAATGTCCATTGCTCGTGTTTTTTGGCTCTTCTTCTTATTGGTGTTCTTTAGTAGTGGTTTCTTTGCAGCAATTCGAGCCACGAAGGCCTGATTCACACAGTCTCCTCTGAACAGTTGATGTTGAGATGTGTCTGTTACTTGAACTCTGAAACATTTATTTGGGCTACGATTTCTGAGGCTGCTAACTCTAATTAATTTATCCTCTGCAGCAGAGGTAACTCTGGGTCTTCCTTTCCTGTGGCAGTCCTCATGAGCCTGTTTCATCATAGCGCTTGATGGTTTTTGCGACTGCACTTGGAAAAAACTTTCAGAGTTGTTGAAATTTTCCGTATTGAGTGACTTTCATGTCTTAAAGTAATGATAGACTGTCATTTTGCTTATTTGAGCTGTTCTTACCATAATATGGACTTGGTCTTTTACCAAATAGGGCTATCTTCTGTATTCCACCCCTACCTTGTCACAACTGATTGGCTCAAATGCATTAAGAAGGAAAGAAATCCCACAAATTAACTTTAACAAGGCACACCTGTTAATTGAAATGCATTCCAGGTGACTACCTCATGAAGCTGGTTGAGAGAATGCCAAGTGTGCAAAGCTGTTAAGGCAAAGGGTGGCTACTTTAAAAAATATATTTTGATTTGTTTAAAACTTTTTGGGTTACTACATGATTCCATATGTGTTATTTCATAGTTTTGATGTCTTCACTATTATTCTACAATGTAAAAATAAAGAAAACACTTTTAATGAGTAGGTGTGTCCAAACGTTTGACTGGTACTGTACATGCTGTGATGTAGTCTGGATCAATACAGCTCTGGGGTCACACCTGCTCCTACAGTAATTACCACAGAGTCCAGCAAGGCTGGCATACAGAAACCGCCGGGAGGTTATTACATTTTAATGATGAAGAGGTGATTTTACAGGCCGGCAAAAGTGAAACCTAGGGGTAGTTAGTTACACTATAATGCCTAAGGCTGCGTTTAAACAGGCACTCCAGTTTTGATCTTTTGCCTAATTATTATTATTATTATTATTATTATTAGATCCTTTGCCAATAATCGGGCAAAATATCGGAATTGGGCTGCCTGTGTGAACGCAGCCTAATAGTCTTGAATAATCCATACTGCATCTGCTCACTGTCGCCCTCTGCTGATTTAACTGGTGTAAAAATGAATTATTGCTCGTTTTGGCTTGTTAAGGTTCCGGTGGCTTGGTTGTTCAACATGGTGCTTTAGAAGAATAACACACTATCATTCCAAAGAAATGCATGTATTATTTTAATAAAGCAACGTTTTTTTTTTTTATGTATCACCTGTGTACAATAAGCATTAAGTCATAATTTTCAAACAGAGAAGGCAACTGAAGATTCACAAATTGTATGTGTAGTTAGAAAAGCTCCAGCTGAATGACCATCTCCTTCCTCCAGTTGATGAGAGAGAACAGTTCGTCAGAGGTTCTCAACAAGGTGTACGACACTGCCATGGACAAGCTGGAGGGGGTGAGGAAGGAATACGAATCTCTGAGCAAACGCTACGTTGAGAAGGTAGCCAATCACAACACGGACCTGAGCAGGCTGGAGCAGGCAGAGGAGGAGAACCGACGACTGCAGAAACAGATGGGCACGCTGCTGAAACAACGAGACAAGGCCATACACTACCAACAACAGTGTTCTACGTCCATGAGGAGGTAAACACTGCACAATCCACGAGAAATGTCTATACACTACACACACACACACCTATACAGTACTGCACACCTCTCCCTCTCTCCCTAGGTTTGACTCTGTACAACAGGAGCTGAACAAGTCTTCAGCCCAGAACAAGGAGCTGCAGAGAGAAATGGAGAGGCTTCAGTCGGAGGTGACTCGCTGTAAGAACTTCCAGCTGAAGGCAGTAAAGGACTGTGAGAAGTACAAGGAGGACAGGGACTCTGTGTTCAACGAGTACAAGCTCATCATGAGCGAGAGGGACCAGGTCAGAGAGATGCATATATTCAATTAAAGTCCGGTTTCCCAGATACAGATTAAGCCTAGTCCTGGACCAAGAAGCTACTTTCAATGTATAATCACCATTGAGTATGCTTCTTTTGTCCAGGACTGGGCTTAATTTTGTCCAAGAATTCAGCCCATTATTATTTTATAATAATACTATAATAAAACTGTAGTAATAAAGTGGTTTATTAAATTCTGGAGAACAGGTGATGAAGGACATGGAGAAGCTGCAGACGGAGCTGGAGGCAGCAGAGGCCCGCCTCAGAAACACCTCGTCTGAAAGGATGGTGGCCAGCGAGGAGATGGAGGCTCTCAGACAGGTACAGATCAATTTATAAATTAATCAATCAATCAGTCAACCAACCAATAAGTCAATCAAACACCTCTTCTGAGAGGTTAATCCATTATTTAATCAATCTATCGATCAGTTTAATAATAGACCTGAGAGGATGATATACAGAGAAGATATTGTGGCTCTCAGACAGGTAATCATCAGTAGGTTAATCAATTAATATAATTTCATTAATCAATCGAAAACGCCTCATCTGAGCGGATGATGGCCAGTGAGGCTCCCTGACCGCTGCCTGATCAATTAGTTAAATTTGTTGCTGCTGAATCAACCAAGGGATTTGTTGATTGTGTTATGGCATTCAATATGATTTGATTGTTTGTTTTTAGGAGCTGAACTCATCGTTGGTGGATCGGGACAGAGCAATCTGTGAGAGGAACGAGCTGTTAGAGAAGTACTGCCACGAGGTGAAGGACAAGGCCGAGGCCCAGAAGGAGCTGAGCCAGGCCTGTAAAGACATCGAGACGGTCCGGGAGGAGAGAGACGTGGCCCGCAAGGAGAGGACCGAGGCTATCATACAGAGAGAACAGCTACTGAGAGAATACTACCAGGCTAGACAGGTAACACACACATCTTGCAGGTATAATACACACCTGTATTAGAGAGAGGACCGAGGCTATCATACAGATGGAACCGTTACTGAGAGAGTATTACCAGGTTAGACCTCGGAATAACCAACACACACACACCACGTTTTCTGAAACAACGGTATGGCCAAAGTACATAGCCATTGAAATACAATATACCCAGTTATCAGCACCATCCTGTCTGTCAAAAAGTGACAGCTCCCAGCCACAGGTTAGACACATGATTAAGTGACAGCTCCCAGCCACAGGTTAGACACATGATGAAGTGACAGCTCCCAGCCACAGGTTAGACACATGATGAAGTGACAGCTCCCAGCCACAGGTTAGACACATGATGAAGTGACAGCTCCCAGCCACAGGTTAGACACATGATGAAGTGACAGCTCCCAGCCACAGGTTAGACACATGATGAAGTGACAGCTCCCAGCCACAGGTTAGACACATGATGAAGTGACAGCTCCCAGCCACAGGTTAGACACATGATGAAGTGACAGCTCCCAGCCACAGGTTAGACACATGATGAAGTGACAGCTCCCAGCCACAGGTTAGACACATGATGAAGTGACGGCTCCCAGCCACAGGTTAGACACATGATAGAGCTTAGAGTATCCCATAAAGTGTCGACCATTGGATTATGTCAGTGGAATGACCCTAAAGCAGATTTAGTCCCCTAGATAAATGCTGCTGCTGACACTTCCCTGTTTCGACCACTAGATGGTCCTCCTACTGCGGTTTTACACTACAGTAGGCAGGATGCCTAAAGGTGGACTCAGCCAAATGAGGTTGCCACGAGCAGCACAGCAGATATTGAAATTAGCGAGATGCAAGACTTTAGCATGTGCACTGTTCACTTCATGCTGTTAGAGCGTGGTAGCCAGGGAACCAAAACAGCGGAGAAGTTGAGCCTCACACTTCAACGCTCTGTTTCGGAAATTGACCCACTATGCTGTTTAGTTTCTGCATCTACGGCATATCGCTGAGTCTACCTTTAAAATCTGTGATAGTAATACCAGTTGGATAGTAATACCAGTTGGATAGTAATACCATATAATAATACCAGTTGGATAGAAATACCAGTTGGAGGATTCCCTCCCTGGTTATTACTGAGAACCCTGGGAATGTTTGGAAAGTTTCTGGAAATGTGGGTTTGATCTGTTGAAGTTGCATGTACTAAAAGTGACTGACTAACGTGTGTGTCTCTCGTGTGTGTGTGTCTCTCGTGTGTGTGTGTCTCTCGTGTGTGTGTGTCTCTCGTGTGTGTGTGTCTCTCGTGTGTGTGTGTCTCTCTCGTGTGTGTGTGTCTCTCTCGTGTGTGTGTGTCTCTCGTGTGTGTGTGTGTCTCTCGTGTGTGTGTGTGTCTCTCGTGTGTGTGTGTGTCTCTCGTGTGTGTGTGTGTCTCTCGTGTGTGTGTGTGTCTCTCGTGTGTGTGTCTCTCGTGTGTGTGTGTGTGTCTCTCGTGTGTGTGTCTCTCGTGTGTGTGTCTCTCGTGTGTGTGTGTGTGTGTGTGTGTGTGTGTGTGTGTGTGTGTGTGTGTGTGTGTGTGTCTCGTGTGTGTGTGTGTGTGTGTGTGTCTCGTGCGTGTGTGTGTGTGTGTGTGTCTCGTGCGTGTGTGTGTGTGTGTCGTGCGTGTGTGTGTGTGTCTCGTGCGTGTGTGTCTCGTGCGTGTGTGTCTCGTGCGTGTGTGTCTCGTGCGTGTGTGTCTCGTGCGTGTGTGTCTCGTGCGTGTGTGTCTCGTGCGTGTGTGTCTCGTGCGTGTGTGTCTCGTGCGTGTGTGTCTCGTGCGCGTGTGTGTGTGTGTCTCGTGCGCGTGTGTGTGTGTGTCTCGTGCGTGTGTCTCGTGTGTGCGTGTGTCTCGTGTGTGTGTGTGTCTCGTGTGTGTGTGTGTGTCTCGTGTGTGTGTCTCTCGTGTGTGTGTGTCTCGTGTGTGTGTCTCTCGTGTGTGTGTGTGTGTGTGTGTGTGTGTGTCTCTCGTGTGTGTGTGTCTCGTGTGTGTGTGTGTGTGTGTCTCGTGTGTGTGTGTGTGTCTCTCGTGTGTGTGTGTGTGTCTCTCGTGTGTGTGTGTGTGTCTCTCGTGTGTGTGTGTGTGTGTCTCGTGTGTGTGTGTCTCTCGTGTGTGTGTGTGTGTGTCTCGTGTGTGTGACAGAAACAAGATTCTGCCACGCTGGACATAGAGCGGGTCAACAAGGAGATGGAGGTGTTGAGGAAGCAGTATGAAGCCATGTCCCTGGAGCTGAAGGAGGCTACGCAGGAGGCAGAGGTGGCCAAGTGTCGACGTGACTGGGCCTTCCAGGAGAGAGACAAGATGGTGGCAGAGAGAGAGAGCATACGGTGAGTACAGGGTGAGAGAGAAGGGGGATGACGACAGGAAAAGGTGGGGTAGGCTCTTTCTTAACTAGTCTTACTTACTTAAGTAAAAGGTCAGAGAGGTGGAACCTCGGATCTTAATCCAATGCATTTTGAAAAGGAAGCAAGGAATATCAACGGACTAAACTGTGCTGATTATTGATGATGTCATATCCTGCCCTTCCAGGACGCTGTGTGACAACCTGCGTAGGGAGCGGGACCGGGCGGTCAGCGATCTGGCCGACGCCCTGCGTAACCTTGACGACACAAGGAAGCAGAAGAACGACGCAGTGCGGGAACTGAAGGAACTCAAGTGAGTCCCTGAGTCTTTATACACACACACACACATACACACACACTTTCAACTTTCTGTATTGATGTGAAAATCTCCCTCTACTGGTCATTGTGTGACTGCCATATTAAATTCTCTCCGTTGCTTGTGACTTTGAGAAGTCGACCTCCTTCCCTGTGACGAATAGAAAACAGTAAGATTTAGGTTTTCAAGTCAGCGACCCCCTCTAGGCCTGCCTCATGAGGACATAATGTATCTTAGTGACAGTCAGCCACCGTAGGCCTATTTCTCCTTCAACCTTTCCTTTTTCACACTGCAGAATATGTCCTTGCTACTGCTTTTTAGACTTTGGTAATGCTGTACTTGCAGCACCTTTTAAAGGGTAGGTAGCATAAACGCAACTACATTTAACATATTGCGTTAGTATACGCATTAAAAGTCCAAATGCAAGTTACATCTCACTTTTCTATTTTCTGAATTCCTGCTAACGTTAGCCCTACCAGCCTGCTAACGTTAGCCCTACCAGCCTGCTAACGTTAGCCCTACCAGCCTGCTAACGTTAGCCCTACCAGCCTGCTAACGTTAGCCCTACCAGCCTGCTAACGTTACCTAGCTAGCCAAACACCACGGTCGACATGGCTGAGTAATAAGCCAGAGAACAACACCAACTAGTCTAGCACAGGCAGGAACCCACAGAACACATACAAAAAAAGCCAGCAGATATAAAGTAGAGAGAGCCGACATGTACCGATTGACGGCTGAGTTGGCTACCAAAGAAGAGCCTAGGAGTGAAGCCCTTCAGAGGGAGAGTCAGCTAATCCAATAGCAATATAGTGAGGTAAATCCAAAGCAGCTAGATTCCAGAGGCAATACTCCATTGGACAATGGAGATGAGGGGAGGAGTCAACAATAAGACTGCGATCGGAGGGAGACTCCAGGCAGATGGAAATGAGCATGCCAGTCAGCTAGCTACTGTAGCGTGCTAGTACTAAGCAAAGGTTGAAAAACCAGGAGAAGGTAGCCTACTTCACGGAGATCATGTGGCCTCCACGTGTGGGTAATCTTGGTTGTTTACATCACACCTCATGATTGCAGGATTGTAGCTCACCACTGCTAACAATTGTTTTGCATGGTTAGTGGCTAATGTTAGCCAGCTCTGCACACAATTCATGAAGTGTGATGTCACTTCATGATGTGTATGCAGAAGCGTCATGCCCTCAGATTTTTTTTTTTGTAATGCTACTAGCCACCTAGCAATTTTATAAAGTTGGCTTTAACTAGCCCACATATGTTCCCAACGTCATAACTAGCTACCAAGAAGACATTTTTAGTTTCTTTAATAAAGAACCACCAGTCAGGAGGACACAGAAGGCTTGGATATGAAGAAAATTTGACATATTTTTTTACATAGATTTAAGCATTATGATTGTGGCTCTAGATTGCAGGAAAAAGCTGTTTCTGGTGTTTGAAAAATGCTAAATACTCCAACTTCCAGATGGGGGTCCTAGACCCCCTTCGAAACACCCCCCAGCCACCCTCACATACTTTGTGATATCACTTCCTGACCTGTGTATTGTCACTGTGTTCAGAGAGAAGATGGAGAGCCAGCTGGACAAGGAGGCGAGGTTCTGTCAGCTGATGGCACACAGCTCCCATGACTCGGCTATCGACACCGACTCTCTGGAGTGGGAGACTGAGGTGGTGGCGTTTGAGAAGGACAGGGTCAGTCTGGAGACATCAACTACTGTTATTGATGAATCGATTGACTGATTTCATAATTTGATAAATTGATTTCCAAATCCTGGTAAATACAGTATCTGTACCGATAGATACAGTATGTATGTAGATGACCAGTGTACAGTATATTAAACATATCTGTTTTCCTGCAGGATGACATGGATTTGAAGGCACTTGGTTTTGACATAGCAGAGGGGCTATATGATCCGTATATACCAGGAGATTGTGCAATATTTGTGACGAGAGTTGACAGAGGAAGTATTGCAGATGGAAGGTTAAGGTAATTGTGTTTTTTTACATTTCTTTCTGTAACGTTTAACATTACTGAACACACCCTTGTTCTTTCCTCATCTTCATCATTTCCAATAACACGTTTTCACTTCCTGCTTTCCAGAGTGAACGATTGGTTGCTGAAGTTAAATGATGTGGATTTGACCAATAAGGACAGGACCCAGGTGGTGAAGGCGGTGCTTAATGGAGGCGGGCTGATCAACATGGTGGTGCGCAGGAGGAAGTCTCTGGGAGGGAGGCTGGTCACCCCCATACACATAAACCTGATCGGACACAAAGGTACCAGCTTTTTTGACATGCTCTTTTTATAGTTCTAGTTAGTTAGTTATAGTTAACGTTGGGAATGAGTGTTTTCTGTCACCTTCCATATTATATCCTTCTCTCTAATCCAGACAGTGGTATAGGTCTGGAGGGTGGTGTGTTTGTGACGGCCCTGGTCCAGGGGAGTCCTGCTGCCAGGGAGGGATCTCTGACTGTCGGAGACAGACTTATTGCTGTGAGTCCTCTCTTCTCCTGCTCCACCTCTTCTCATCCTCCACCTCCTCCTACATCTACTCCTTTCCCGCCTCCTCTCCTACTCTCTGATGTGCCCTTGAGCAAGGCACTTAACCCTAATTTGCTCCAGGGGCTGACTCTTTAGGTAGGCTGTCATTGTAAATAGGAATTTGTTCTTAACTGACTTGCCTAGTTAAATAAAGGTTAAATATATATATTTTTAAATGCTTCTTCTTCTAATCCGTTATCTTCCAACCTCTCTCTCCTTTTCCTTCACATGATTTCCCCTCTCTTCTGTTCCATGTACAGTGTGTCTCTAGTGACTTAGTGACAGACAGAATCATGGCCAGTCATCACTGTACCTAGCAGAATGACCTGCTCTCTAATCATGATCCACCAACTTCAGCAGAAAGCATAATCCTCCAGATCCTTACTGCTTAATAAAACTACAGGCCTTAGATGTCTCCCCACTCACCTCTAATGGCAGACCAGGGCTGTGTTGCAAAACTGCACCCTATTACTCCCTACATAGCACACTATTTTTAACCAGAGCCCATTTGGCCAAGGTCAAAAGTAATGTACTATATAGGGAATAGTGTGCCATTTCGGACACATCCAGTTGATACCCTCGCCTTTTAATAGTAAAATCAGGCTAGCTAATATGGGAGATGACCACTCAGTGTTAGTGATTAGCGAGCGTTGGATCAGATGCCTGCAGATGTCAATCATGGTTGTGTATCGTCTTATACCATGTCCTTGTAGTTGTTATTCACTGAATATAGCAGGTTATATTTCGCATATACAGTAGATTTTTAATTATGTTAGTAGGGAAAGGACTTGAACGCGCTGACCCTAGAGCGATCTGCAGTCAGTGCACAATCTGCATATGCTAAAGCTGCACTCTTAATGCTCATTACTCCAATGTCTCAGACTAAGCTGTCAGCCCCCCAGATGGAATAAAATGCTTCAAACTTTTTCATGCTAGGTGTTAAACATTCACTAGTCTGACCTCTTTTTAGAAAAGACCCAGGCTTGCATATATTACCAACTTTCCACTTCCCCTCCCTGTGCTCCTCTCCCCTCCCTCAGCTCCGTTCCTCTCCCCTCCCTCAGCTCCGTTCCTCTCCCCTCCCTCAGCTCCGTTCCCCTCAGCTCCGTTCCTCTCCCCTCCCTGTGCTCAGCTCCGTTTCTCTCCCCTCCCTGTGCTCAGCTCCGTTCCTCTCCCCTCCCTGGGCTCAGCTCCGTTCCTCTCCCCTCCCTGTGCTCAGCTCCGTTCCTCTCCCCTCCCTGGGCTCAGCTCCGTTCCTCTCCCCTCCCTGGGCTCAGCTCCGTTCCTCTCCCCTCCCTGGGCTCAGCTCCGTTCCTCTCCCCTCCCTGTGCTCAGCTCCGTTCCTCTCCCCTCCCTGTGCTCAGCTCCGTTCCTCTCCCCTCCCTGTGCTCAGCTCCGTTCCTCTCCCCTCAGCTCCGTTCCTCTCCCCTCCCTCAGCACCGTTCCTCTCCCCTCCCTCAGCTCCACTACTCTCCCTGCTCTCCCCTCCATGAGCTCCTCTCCTCAGTATTTTTTAAATAATTAATCTGTCCTATTGTCATTGAAATATGGGGATTGATAAATTAGTGTGGGGGTGATCTAGGTGTAAGAAAACCGATGGCCTACATTTCTAATAGTATCCCACTGCAGCAGGAAGGCAGACTCCGGTCTCTGGCACTGTGTTCTTCGGGGGCAGGGGATCTCTATTAGGGTTAGGTTCATTCTCAACCTAGCTGGAAAGCAAGAAGACCTAGCAGAACGTGTGTTTGTGTTTGAGAAAGGTGTAGTGTGTAAGTAGTGAGTTTCTGAGCGTGCCCTCTTTTGTCCCCAGATCAATGGCATCGCTCTGGACAACAAGTCGGTGACTGAGTCTGAGACTCTGTTGAGGAACAGCAGGGACTCTCTCAGCCTCTCTCTCATGAAGGTGAATCTAAACTAGCCCCCTGTACTAAGCTAAATCAATATGCACTACACTAAAGTCCTCTAGCCAATGTGGTTGCACATAACAACCTTATTTAGGATAGGGCCTGGCCTCAAATAAGCATTACATTTGAGTTCTCCTCAAGTCTATTTAGTGCCATACACTGCAACACCCTTGATTGATGCTATAGTGGGCATTATCTTTAGGACGGTAATTAGAATTTCTCAAGTTTCTCAATAACAAACACTTTAGATACTACTGCACTGCACAGGAGGTTGGTGGCACCTTAATTGGGGAGGACGGGCTTGTGGTAATGGCTGGAGCCATTCCATTTGCTCTGTTCCAGCCATTATTATGAGCCGTCCTCCCATCAGCAGTAAACACTGCTGCACTGCAGTGACTAGATTTCAGGATTGTGTAATATATTGTTGGAGTATTTAGCAAACACCTGAAACAGCTTTTTCCTGCAATCTAGAGCCACAATCATAATCCTTAAATCTATGTAAACAAATATGTCAAATTTTCTTCATATCCAAGCCTTCTGTGTTCTCTTGACTGGTGGTTCTTTATTAAAGAAACTAAATATGTTTAATATGTTTGTGCTAAATATATATGTTTTGGAATAAAGTAAATATGTTTACTAGTCCAGTGCTATTCCTAACACACCTATCTCTGTCCTCAATCCTCTTATTTCCACAGTTCTTCCCTCACAGTTCGTCGGGCCAGAGCATCTTCGAGAGCCTGCGGGAGTCATCGTCCAATGGCCGTCTCTCCGAGGTACACTCCAGGAACAGCCTCAAACACAACAGCTCCACACAGACAGACATCTTCTGCCCTGACACAGGAGAGGGGGGTAGTAATGTCAACATCCCTGGAGAGGGGAGGAAGGCCGGGGTGGGTGAACCTGAGGAGGGGATGGGGGTGTACGGGGACATCAGGAAGCCCTTCTCCATGGGGTCTCTCCACTCCACTAGCATCCGGCCGTCCTCTGACCTCGGTCTGGGTCCCCCGGGCCGCTACGGCCCCTGCACCTTCCAGGAGTGCTGCTCTGGATCCCCCTACGCCAAGGCCCCGTCACCCCCCTTGACCTATGACCCCTCTAACCCCCCTGACTGCATCACCATGGAGACCACCCTGGAGAGGAAGCACAGCGGTGGCACCTGGCCCAAGATGATTGTGGGCGGGATGTCCGTCGCCGTGGATATGACCACAGCGATGACTCCGACCAAGCTGTCCATCTTCAAGTCGCCCAAACAGAGGAAGTCCATCTTTGACCCGGATGCCTTCAAATCACGGCCTGTGACGGCGCCCCAGCCTTCCAAGATGGAGTACCTATCGCCCAGTCAACTGGTGTCCCACTCCCCGCAGCCCTCCAAGACTGAGTCTCTCTCCTCCTCCTCTACGGCCACACCCACCCCTCCGACTCCCCCCACCCGCAATGATTCGTTCAAATTCAAACACAAACAGCAGAGCAGCTCTGCCTCCGACTGCACGCTCACCTCCGACGGGGGCAAAGGGGAGGCCGTTGCCATGGTTATGGGGGAGGGCAGTGGGGAACGAGAAAGGGAGAGGGAAAGGAACGGGAACCACTACTTCCTGGACGGGAAGGTCCTGACATCGAGGAAGTCATGTGACGAGGACATTGGTCGCACCAGGAGGGAGGAGCATGAGGTGAAGAGGCCCCGTCCTAAATCGGCGCCAGCTCTCAGACGCAGGATGACCCCTCAGTCCATCACCCTGCCCTCCTTCCAGGTCAGTTTGATATTAATGTGATGCTATCTATAGTGCTTTTCACTAGGGCCGGTCACAATAGTCTACTCTAAAGGCTTCCTCTCCTGTCCTCCATCTACTGTGACGTTAAAGAACTGAACAGGTGACGGCATCCTCTTATGTTGCGTGTACCTTCCTAGTCTATGTTTAACATTAACTATGATCAAGTACAGGAGACAAGGAGAGGCCACTTAAGACTATAGAGATGCATCTTAAGTCTGAAAACACTAAATACAAAGAGAGAAACAGAGCTCCATGCAATAAGCAGGCCATGTCTCACAGTGCCAAGCTGTGGTCCCGTCCCAACACTCTCAAACGGTTCCATTCAGTCTCCTCCACTTCCTGTTTCTGCTCCTGGTCATTGAACTGTGGTTGTGGTCCCAACACTCTCCAACACTCTGAAATGGGTCCTTCTCCTTATTCTCCCGCTGTTTCCGTTCAACCAATTGGTTTCTGTATCTGTCAATCGCCAGAGCTACTCCAATGACGCTCACTCTCCAGAGCCCACAGAGATGCTTCGCTCCTCCCCCAACCGCTCCCACAGACACAGTGTGGGCTTCGTCCCCACAGTCTACAACGGTACCCTGCCTGCAAGTGAGTCTCTCTCTCACACACACACACACATGCATCAAAAGGGAAATGGGGATAATAGTCATTGTACAACTGAATGCATTCAACTGAAATGTGTCTTCCACATTTAACCCAACACCTCTGAAACAGAGACTGATTTTTCCACCTCACCGGCTTGGGAGTTCGAACCAGAGAATTTCTGGCCCAACACTTCTTAATTGCTAGGCTACCTGCTGGCCCATCACACACTCTTCTCTATCCAGAGCCTTTCTAGACAGTGTGTTCCTCTCATCTAACCTGTGGTTGTTGGTGGTGGCGTTGTTGTTTTCTCTAACCAGTGTGTGTGTTCTGTCAGACTCCGCCCATCGGGGCCTGGCCCCGTGTCCAGCAGTGACTGCTGTGATGAGGAACCCAGTCTACACAGTCCGCAGCCACAGAGTCCACACCAACAACTGTCCCTCTGTCTCCTCCCAGATCTGCCAACACCAGCACAACAACCAACACCCCAGGTAACTACCGCAGACTGAATAACTGCCCCGAAAACCAAGATGTTCCCATTCATTCTTAACGGGGGCTATTGACTGTTTTGTCTAAATTATAGTGGCTTGAAAATACGCTGCCGTTGCTGAAGTCGGCAAATAATTTGTAGGAAACAACTTTGTCATCATTATGATGTCGTCAAATTTACTTTAGACAGATGGCAATGTTGCTATTAGTAAGAATGTTTTTTTTTAAATACCTACCAATGCTAATGTTAGCTAGGTAAAATCCAGTGCTCTCCCCTCAATCTTAGCTAGCTAGCTAGCTAACGTTGTACTACATGTAAAGTCAATCTGACGACATTGAAATTATGACAAAAGGTTTTCCTACTAATTAGTTGCCTCCTTTTGAAATGTGGTCCTGTTTGAGAATGCATTGGGTAGAACGTTCAGTTGTGCACCAGACCTCAAGATACATTTCATAACAATGGTGTGAATGACGCTAAGTGCAACCCATGAATTATGTAGTGAGAGAGAGAGTGTGTGTGTGTCAGTCCGCAGCACCAGGGGCGTCTGAGCCTGGACCTGAACCAGAAGTGTCCAGCAGCAGACTACTCATCGTCCTCGTCACGCAGCAGCAGCACCTCCCATGGTACCAACTCACTACCCTCCAACGCTCGCCTGGGCCTTGGTCAGTCTCCCACCCACACCACACACACATGCACACAAAATACTCATTATGCTTGCACGCGCACACACAAACACACACGCAAACACACACACTGATGGACCTTTCCTCTCCATCAGGTTCGTCCAGTAACGTCCAGTACCGGACAGAGAGGATAAAGATCCCCTCCACTCCCCGCTACCCTCGATCCATGCTGGGCTCTGACAGAGGTACATACATGGATAGAGCAATGAATGAATGAACGGATGAATTTACGGATGGATGGATGGATGGATAATTGAACAAACAAATTGGTTAAACGGGTGGGTAAGATGAATGAATTTTACAAATGGCTGGATGGATGGATGAATGAATGTATTCACTTTTAAGATGCCTATTTCCTGAATACTGTACTTCTCTACCAATATTTCCTGACGCTGGTCCCAAGGAGCCTTTGGGACATTGACACTGATTTGTCAATCAACTAAAGAACTTTATTCCAACACTCATGTACTCTGAGGAGAATGAGACAGCCCTGTTAACAGCTCATTTAAAGGTGCTGTAATTTACTGCTGAAAGAGGTGGGACCCAAACAGTCATAACACTAAACACAGGGAAACACTTGGTTAATCATATAGATGTTCTGTCCTGGGCAGTTAAAGTTAACTGTTGTGAGTATTTGAATAGTTTTTACTATGGTTGTAAGAATGACAAACATGTTTCCCTGAAGTACATTCTCATCTCTAGTCTAATTTCATTTTAAGTCTCTTCCCCTCTTTTCTCCTTCCTCGCTCTCCCCGGCCCCTCCCCTCGTCTCCAGGCTCCCTGTCCCATTCAGAGTGCAGCAGCCCCAGCCTCATCACGCCACCCCACTCACCTCTCAACCTGGAGACCTCCTCCTTCGCCAGCAGCCAATCACAGAGCTCGATCTCCACCCTGCCCAGAATCTCCATCAGCCCAGTGCCAATAGGAGAGCGGAGGAAAGACCGGTAGGAAGGAAAAGATGAGAAAAGGGCGGGAAAAGAAGAAGAACGGGTTTGATAAGAGAGTTAAGGCCGGAAGGTCTAAAACACTGTCTGGGGTACCTCTCTGCCCCCAGCTGTTCTATTTATTTGTTCTATTCCAATACTATCACACACGATTAAATTGGTCAAATAATCACCAAGCCCTTTGTTAGTTGAATCCGGTATGTGCAAGGACTGGGATAGGCTGAGAGTACTCGAGGAGAGGTTTGGGAAACACTGGTCTAGAATAATACAAATAGGAAGTGTGTGACGCATTGATTATAAATCAGTTATATTGCTGTTGGTAAATGCAGTATAAAGGTCAGTTGAGTGTTGCTGTCTTTCTCCTTGTAGCCTGGTATCAGATCTGTTTGTGCTTTAACCAACTCCTCTGGCTATGCCAGTGGAATGACGATGTTAGTCAGAACGTTTTGCTAAAGCACACACAGAAGGAACCAGGCTAGTTTCCTTGTGCATTTTTATTATTTTTCTTCTCACAGCAGACCTAACGGTTTCCTTTTGCTGTCTGTTCATCTGTTTTTCTTCCTCTGCCCTGCCTGTTTTTCTCTCCATCTCCTCCCTCGTTTCTCCTCTTCCATCTGCCATGTGTGTAAATGTCTCCAGGTTTCTGTACCGTAACAGGTATTTTCTGAGGATCCCTCTGGCTGCTAGGCCGAGGTTCTCCTCTCTCAGGAGCCTCAGGTTCGTTGGATCCACCTCAGACACAGATGGTCTTACTGTTAACATGCTTGAGTGTTGGATAGAAATACTGAAATAAAGATATCGACCCAGGCACCTCAAGAAACCACCCCCCACCCTGAGGCACTTACCTAGTGTCTAGGGGCTAGGAGAGAGCCTATAGAGATCTAGTGCAGACATCTGGAATGTATAAAGCATGTGTTGTGTGGTATTTCTCACCCCCGAACAAAAGTTAGGCCTGAATCCCACTTTCAAGTCGAATAGGTCTGTGCATGCTAGGTTTGATAGATTGAGGTGTGCTGTGTCTCAATTGTGTTTGATTGGACTTGTTTCATGTGTTATGTCTTCCTCAACGAAGCTGCATGCTACTGAACGTCCGTGGCCTTTTGCAGATGGCATGGCATTCTGTGTGTGTTTGGGTCCAATCCTAGTCACCTTGCTGAGTGTCAAGCTACCTCTGAGTCCACCTCTGGATCTTTAGCTTGTCTTCATCTTTTAGCACACTGTCTGTCCCTTCTATTACTGGCTGTTGGTACTCCCTGTGATATTCCTCATATATGAAATATGCCTCTGTATTGTGAAAATCAACTTGTGCGTTTCACAGCACCCTAGGCCCTATGTAGTGCACTACTTTTGGCCAGACCCTGACTACTTTTGTTGTTTACTCCCATCCCTCCCTCCCATCAGGCCGTACCTGGAGGAACCTCGGAACGTGATCGTTCACAAAGGGGCGGAGCCTCTGGGCATCTCTATCGTCGGTGGTGAGAACGGCGGCATCTTCGTCTCCAAGGTGACGGGAGGCAGCATCGCCCACCAGGCCGGCCTGGAGTACGGAGACCAGCTCCTCGAGGTAACTTCCTGTTTCATTGCTTCCTGACAGGGTTAAGGATCAAATCCATTTCAGCTCAGGAGGAAATTATCAGTGTGATTCTGTGATAATGTAGACTTGAGCCAGACCAGTCACTTGCACCCGCTAATTCCCCATTAATGGAATAAAACATTTACATTTTACATTAGACATTTAACAGACACTCTTATCCGGAAGGATTTAGTGTCACATTCATACATGAATATGATCTGTAGAATTGAGAAGTGCTGTTTATTTTCATTGAGGATTTTTCAATAACATCTTAACTTTCTATCTCCCCCTCTCCTTTTCCTCCCCTCGTAACGCTCCCTCCCCTCTCCTCTCCCTCTCCAGTATAATGGTATTAACCTGCGTAATGCCACAGAGCAGCAGGCCAGGCTGATCATTGGTCAGCAGTGTGACACCATCACCATCATGGCTCAATACAACCCCCATATGTACCAGCTGGGAAACCCCTCCCGATCCAGGTAATACACGCAGCTGGGAAACCCCTTACAATCCACATAAACAATGATAATTCTTCCCAGTGGTCAATTTACATAAATATAAGAGTAATCAAAGATAGAATGTCACTCTTTCATACTTCAAAAGTGGTGTAAAATCAACCTCGGACCATGACATTTTATTATTTATTATGTAAATCTCGTGGTCATCATTTGGAGAAATATACAGGCCTCATTTGGCGCCATTGTATCCCATTTTAAATAGATGGCAGCAATTAATCTCCCATTAATTTGTCTGAGGTACTAAGGTTTGTCTGTCTGTCTGTCTGTCTGTCTGTCTGTTGTCCCCCCCCCCCCCCTCCAGTTCTCGTCTGGAGCCGGTGAGCAGCCAGTCGACGCCCCAGGGCAATGGAGCAACCACCCCTGACAACCACTCAACCATAGACACTCTGAGTGAACAGGATGAAGGATCACTCACCCCCTCCTCCAAAGAGACCACCCCTACAACTAGTCCTCATAGCTTCATCAGGTAACCCACACCTCTCCAACTTAATGTGGATTTGTGTATATTGCAGGGGTTGGGTACCGCACAAAACCCTTTTCCGTTTCGTGAAGTATTCTTATTCCCTCCCCCAAACACAAACCCCCCCCCAGGGTGTCGTCAGAGGGCAGTCGTAAGGTGGGTGAGCCGCGGGTGGTGACGGTGCGCAGGGCCCAGGGGGCAGAGCTGGGGCTGGGGCTGTGTGGAGGGAACCTCCGGGGGATCTATGTAGAGAGTCTGGAGGAGGAGAGCCCTGCTAGGGGACCAGAGGGGCTGCAGCCTGGGGACCTCATACTGGAGGTGGGTTATACATACCCCAGCATGTAGGTGGACACACACACACACACGCACACACCACAAACGCACACACACACAATGTCTATAACTTTTTTTATGAGTGAACATTTTTCACTGTGCAGCATCCCTGCTAAAGCCTGTTTTCCATGCCTGTCTTTGTTCCTTCATCGATTGCTGCTCTCCTCTGTTTCTCTCATTGTACGCTGTGGTGTACCTACACGGCCAATCTGTACAGAAAGACGCAGGAAGCTAACTCGTACTATCCCATTCCTGTCATGCTCCCACTCTGTCACTTTAATCTCTGTTCTCCAGGCCTAGAGCTTTGTCATCAGATCAGAACTCACAGTAGAACGGTTCCCTTTCATCTCCCTGGCCGTTCTCCTCCTCCTTCCTCACTAATCAATAGACAGACACTTCAAACAGTCAAGGGGCTTCTGTCATCCCCCTCCTCCTCACTAATCAATAGACAGATATGCAACCAAAAACCAGATGCTGAAGGAGTCAGTGTTTACTCTCTGGACCAGCCCAGGGCTTTGAAATGAATGTATTGATTGGTCTAGACACTGCCAAAATCTATTACTCATCTCTCACTCTTGATTTCCCTTTCTCTCTCTCTCTCTCCCCATTCTCCTCTCTCCTTTCTCTCGCTCTCTCTCCCCATTCTCCTCTCTCCTTTCTCTCGCTCTCTCTCCCCATTCTCCTCTCTCCTTTCTCTCGCTCTCTCTCCCCATTCTCCTCTCTCCTTTCTCTCGCTCTCTCTCCCCATTCTCCTCTCTCCTTTCTCTCTCTCTCTCTCCCCATTCTCCTCTCTCCTTTCTCTCTCTCTCTCTCCCCATTCTCCTCTCTCCTTTCTCTCTCTCTCTCTCCCCATTCTCCTCTCTCCTTTCTCTCTCTCTCTCTCCCCATTCTCCTCTCTCCTTTCTCTCTCTCTCTCTCCCCATTCTCCTCTCTCCTTTCTCTCTCTCTCTCTCCCCATTCTCCTCTCTCCTTTCTCTCTCTCTCCCCCCATTCTCCTCTCTCCTTTCTCTCTCTCTCTCTCTACTACTTTTTTAGATGTTTGAAAGTTACTATTATTTATATTTTTCATTTGTTTGTGTAATGGATTATGTTTGGTATTTTGGTATTTTATTAGGATCCCCATTAGCTGTTGTGAAAGCAGCAGCTAGTCTTCCTGGGGTTCAACACAAAACATGAACCATGACATAACACAGAACATTAATAGACAAGAACAGCTCAAGGACAGAACTACATCAATGTAAAAATGAATAATAAAAGGCAGACGTAGCCTACATATCAATACCAATACATACACAAACTATCTAGGTCAAATAGGGGAGAGGCGTTGTGCGTGAGGTGTTGCTTTATCTGTTTATGTTGACCCAGTAAAGGGGATTGTAAATTCCAATTCTCTCTCTCAGTATGGGTCAGTGAACATGAAGAACAAGACGGTGGAGGAGATGTATGTAGAGATGCTAAAGCCTGCCGAGACGGTGACTCTCAGAGTCCAACAACGACCGGACGACTTCAACATGGTCAAAGACACACCAGGGGATGGCTTCTATATCAGGTAAACGCACAGCCCGTCTCCAAAATGCTTATTCCATGATGCACCGGTGAAGCCCATGGAGAGGAACCATCTCTTCATCTAAAGCAATTATGTCCTTATCATCCTCTAGCTGTTTCACTATAGAGATACTATCTGTCTGTTTCTCTCTGTCTCAGTGTCGGTCTGGCTGTCTCGGTCTGTCTGTCTGTCGGTGTCTCTGTCTGTCTGTATATATAATCTCTATAGTAAGATGTATATCTATCGATTGATATGATTTATTTAAGTGTCATACACCTACCAGTGCTCAGCCCACATGGGTTTACAAAACACTACAGAACAAAATTATATTTTACAAATTATATGCATACAATAATCTTGGCCAGTACAGCTACCATCTAGCCCCGCTACACAGCCAGCTACCATCTAGCCCCGCTACACAGCCAGCTACCATCTAGCCCCGCTACACAGCCAGCTACCATCTAGCCCCGCTACACAGCCAGCTACCATCTAGCCCCGCTACACAGCCAGCTACCATCTAGCCCCGCTACACAAAAAGTAAATTTCTCATTTTCCAGGCATTGTGAAAAAACTGAGCAAACTCAAACATGCCCTGTCTGAAACGAATTCACGCCAAATTGTCTCCGCTTCAGGCACTCTGTTAACTCTACCCATCACTATAGCCAGAGGGAAGGTGCTGGATCTGAGTTGTGGACAAACTGACTTTTGGCTTTTTGTTAGGTTTCTCTTTGAGTGTATGTTCTAAGTTTAGGTTTAAACCAAACATCAACTGCCCATTTTTATTCTTTGTGAATCAGAAAAGGCTTGTCCTAGATTTGGTTAACACCACCTGGTAATTTGTTCCTGAATATACTGCAAATCAGTTTCACAAAACATCGATAGTTATGAGTAAGGTCTCAGGCAAACATTTTATTTGGGATTCTGTGATCTGGCAAATGGCCAGGTTTGGAGTCAATTTGTGCACACCAAGAAAGCAGCGGATTGCTCTGTTTTGAACATTGTTACAATCTTAATATAGAGATTCTCTCTGTCCTGTTTGTCTCTATAGAGATTATATCCATTTATCTCACACAGCAGGAATCGTGTAGCTACAGACACAAAAACACAGGAGACTTGCCCTCTCCATTGGTCCCTTGCTAAATTCCCCTGTAGAGAGTGTGTGCCTTGTCCTTGTTCGTGTGTGTGTGTGTGGCCCACCATTGTTAAGGAATAGAATGCCATTTGGGACGCAGCCTGGGTCTCTGCATGGCAGCAGCTGCCTGCCAAAGTCACTAGTCATACAGACCGAGTCCAAATGTCAGCCCCAACTCTGACACAGCCTTCACACACACACCACAGATACGCTGAAGAAAAGAGCTATGAGGCTCTAACCTTACTGGTCTAGATTGTAAAGGGGAACAGGGACGCATGTACACTCTCATAGGAGCACACTCACTCTCATAGGAGCACACACTCACTCACATAGTAGCACACACATAGGAGCACACTCACCCTCTCCATTCCACCCCTCCTGTCGCTCTCTCCATCTCTCCAGAGCACTTTATGAACGGACAGCGGAGGCAGAGCTGGACCTGAGTTTTCAGAAGGATGACATCCTCTATGTGGATGATACTCTACCAAAGGGCAGCTTCGGCAGCTGGATGGTCTGGCAGCTGGATGAAAACGCTCAGCGGATCCAGAGAGGGCAGATCCCCAGCAAATACATGTAAGACACACACACACACTCCTAGGCAGACATACACACAACTAAGTCAATAGCTGCGATTAGTTAGTCCCTCCCCATCCATTGGGAAACTTGCGCGTGTCATGAGTCTTGTGTAATTATATTGTGTGCCTGTGCAGGATGGACCAGGAGTTCTACCGTAGACACAGTATGACAGAGCTGAAGGACGATAAGAGTCTGTCTGCTGCCGCCAGGAGATCCTTCTTCAGGAGGAAACACAAACACAAACGCAGTAGCTCCAAAGATGGCAAGGAACTTGTGGCTCAGGACGCCATTAGCACAGACTCCATACCATTCCTAGAGGGTGAGGACACACCTTTACATGGATATTAGGCTGTAGTGTGTAACGCTACCCCACTGACTGTGTGTGTGTGTCTGTGTCTCTCTCACTCTCAGACTGTGTGAGCCTGGCATACCAGCGTGTCCAGAAGGTAGAGTGTGTTTCTCCCAGGCCGGTCGTGATCCTCGGCCCTCTCTCAGACCCCATCAAGGACATGCTGGTCAAAGAGTCCCCCGGGAAGTTCTGCAGATGTGTCCTGGGTACGTTAAGTACAACAGTACCACAATATAATATGCCAAACTGGTTGAGTAGGGATCAACATACAGTACCACAATATAATACTAATAATACTGGTTGAGTAGAGAACAACATACAGTACCACAATATAATACTAATAATACTGGTTGAGTAGAGAACAACATACAGTACCACAATATAATACTAAGTCAGGAAATACTGGTTGAGTAGAGAACAACATACAGTACCACAATATAATACTGGTTGAGATCAGCACTGTATTCAGACCGCATTAATTTTTCAACGTTTTTACGTCACAGCCTTATTCTAAAATTGATTAAATTGTTGTTGTTTTTTCACATCAATCTACACACAATACCCCATAATTACAAAGCAAAAACTGTTTTTTTAGAATTTTTTGCAAATGAACAAAACTGAGTTGATATCACTTGATAAACTGATATCACATTTATATAAGTATTCAGACCCTTTACTCTGTACTTCGTTGAAGCACCTTTTGCAGCGATTACAGCATTGAGTCTTCTTGGGTATGTTGCTACAAACTTTACACCTGTATTTGGTGAGTTTCACCCATTCTTCTCTGCAGATCCTCTCAACCTCTGTCAGGTTGGATGGGGAGCGTTGCTGCACAGCTATTTTCAGGTCTCTCCAGAGATGTTTGATCGGATTCAAGTCCGGGCTCTGGCTGACCCTTGAGTGCAAGGACATTCAGCGACTTGTCCCGAAGCCACTCCAGCGTTGTCTTGGCTGTGTGCTTAGGGTCATTGTCCAGTTGGAAGGGGAACCTTCGCCCCAGTCTGAGGTCCTGCTCTGGAGCAGGTTTTCATCAAGGATCTCTCTGTACTTTGCTCCATTCATCTTTCCCTTGATCCTGACAAGTCTCCCAGTCCCTGCCACTGAAGAACATCCCCACAGGATGACGCTGCCACCGAAAAACATCTCCACAGGATGACGCTGCCACCAACATGCTTCACTGTAGGGATGGTGCCAGGTTTCCTCCAGAAGTGATGCTTGGCATTCAGGCCAAAGAGTTCAATCTTGGTTTCATCAGACCAGTGGGCTGTCATGTGCCTTTTACTGAGGAGTGGCTTCCGTCTGGCCACTCTACCATAAAGGCCTGATTGTCCTTCTGGAAGGTTCTCCCATCTCCACAAAGGAACTCTAGAGCTCTGGCAGAGTGACCATCAGGTTCTTGGTCACCTCCCTGACGCCGGTGGTTATAAACTTCTTCCATTTAAGAATGACTGTTCTCAGAGACCTTCAATGCTGCAGAAATGTTTTGGTACCCTTCCCCAGATCTGTGCCACGACACAATCCTGCCTCGGAGCTCTACGGACAATTCCTTCGACCTCATGGCTTGGTTTTTGCTCTGACATACACTGTGAAGTGTGGGACCTTATATAGACAGGTATGTGCCTTTCCAAATCATGTCCAATCAATTGAATTTACTACAGTTGGACTCCAATCAAGTTGTAGAAACACCTCAAGGACGATCAATGGAAACAGGATGCACCTGAGCTCAATTTCGAGTCTCATAGCAAAGGGTCTGAAAACTTATGTAAATAAGGTATTTCTGTTTTTTTTATTTGTTTTCACTTTGTCATTATGGGGCATTGTGTGTACAGTAGATTGATAAGGAAAACAAGAAGTTTACATACACTAAGTTGACTGTGCCTTTAAACAGCTTGGAAAATTCCAGAAAATTATGTCATGGCTTTAGAAGCTTCTGATAGCCTAATTGACATACTTTGAGTCAATTGGAGGTGTACCTGTGAATGTATTTCAAGGCCTACCTTCAAACCCAGTGCCTCTTTGCTCGACATCATGGGAAAATCTAAAGAAATCAGCCAAGATCTCAGAAAAAACATTGTAGACCTCCACAAGTCTGGTTCTTCCTTGGGAGCAATTTCCAAACGCCTGAAAGTACCATGTTCATCTGTACAAACAATAGTACGCAATATAAACACCATGGGACCACACAGCCGTCATACCGCTCAGGAAGGAGACGCGTTCTGTCTCCAAGAGATGAAAGTACTTTGGTGTGAGAAGTGCAAATCAATCCCAGAATCACAACAAAGGACTTTGTGAAGATGCTGGAGGAAATCGGTACTAAAGTATC
Organism: Thymallus thymallus; assembly: GCA_023634145.1. NCBI lineage: Eukaryota > Metazoa > Chordata > Actinopteri > Salmoniformes > Salmonidae > Thymallus > Thymallus thymallus. The sequence continues at coordinate 9,024,447 of CM042389.1, forward strand.
TATATCCACAGTCAAACAAGTCCTATATCGACATAACTTAAAAAGACCACTCGGCAAGGAAGAAGCCACTGCTCCAAAATCGCCATAAAAAAGCCAGACTATGGTTTGCAACTGCACATAGGGACAAAGATTGTACTTTTTGGAGAAATGTCCTCTCGTCTGATTGGCCATAATTACCATTGTTATGTTTGGAGGAAAAAGGGGGAGGCTTGCAATCTGAAGAACACCATCTCATTTTGTGCACTTCACAAAATAGATGGCATCATGAAGGAAAATTATGTGGATATATTGAAGCAACATCTCAAGACATAAGTCAGGAAGTTAAAGCTTGGTCGCAAATGGGTCTTCCAAATGGACAATGACCCCGAGAATACTTCCAAAGTTGTGGCAAAATGGCTTAAGGACAAGAAAGTCAAGGTATTGGAGTGGCCATCACAAAGCCCTGACCTCAATCCTATAGAACATTTGTGGGCAGAACTGAAAAAGTGTGTGCCAGCAAAGAGCCCTACAAACCTGACTCCGTTACACCAGTTCTGTCAGGAGTAATGGGCCCAACTTATCGTTGGAAGCTTGTGGGAGGCTACCCGAAACGTTTGACCCAATTTAAAGGCAATGCTACCAAATACTAATTGAGTGTATGCAAACTTCTGACCCACTGGGAATGTGATGAAAGAAATAAAAGCTGAAATAAATAATTCTCTCTACTATCATTCTTTTTTCACATTCTTAAAATAAAGTGGTGATCCTAACAGACCTAAAAGGGATTTTTTTACTAGGATTAAATGTCAAGAATTGTGAAAAACTGAGTTTAAATGTATTTGGCTGTGTGTGTAAACTTCCAACTTCAACTGTATATAAATACAATCACTGAATGTAGCCCTTCTTGTAATTTATATTTCTTTGGATAGACTACTGGGTGGTATTCATTAGGATTAGGGCACATTGTAGCAGATAGTTTTCTGACTTCTGTCTGACTCCATGTGGTTTCCTCAGAGGTGATGAAGGCGTCCCAGCAGGCTATAGAGCGCGGAGTCAAAGACTGCCTCTTCATCGACTACAAACGCAGGAGCGGCCATTTTGACGTGACCACTGTGGCCTCCATCAAGGAGATCACAGAGAAGGTACAACGTCAGGGCTGATCTAGGATCAGTTCAATCTTTTGAATAAGATTATATGAACAGGGGGGGACCTGATCCTAGGTCAGATCCTTGTCTCTTTTATCAAATAAAAGTGTTCCCCTTTTGTTATTTCACAATTAAAAGCACATTTTAATGTTACCTCAAAAGCACTCCTCAGGTTTTTAGATTATCACAATTTACAACGTTCTGTCGTAAGAGTCGAGTCTCTTGCATTTGATCCTTTCTGAAAGCAGTAGCATCATGTGGATCCTTTCTGAAAGCAGTAGCATCATGTTATATCATGTGGATCCTTTCTGAATTCAGTATCATCGTGTGGATCCTTTCAGAAAGCAGTAGCATCATGTTATATCATGTGGATCCTTTCTGAATTCAGTATCATCGTGTGGATCCTTTCAGAAAGCAGTAGCATCATGTTATATCATGTGGATCCTTTCTGAATTCAGTATCATCGTGTGGATCCTTTCAGAAAGCAGTAGCATCATGTTGCTTGTCATCCCAGTTGTTGTACATAGAACAGGACTGAACTGAGATGTCCTCTTCTCCCTCTCTTAGGACTGTCACTGTCTGCTAGACATCGCCCCCCACGCCATCGAGAGGCTGCACAGTGTTCACATTTACCCTATTGTCATCTTCATCCGCTACAAGAACGCCAAGCAGATCAAGTAAGTAGCCAGCCAAACCCATCACCTTCATGGACTTTCAGTGTTATAAACATTCTAGATCTTTTAAATGTTATGTTCCATTTTAGGAGTTCTCTTAACTAGACTACTCAGGTCTGAGATTAAATAATTCCATGGAGACTCATCTTTAGTGTTTTGTTTGTTTCTACTTGGTGGTTGAGTTCACCGAAAGCTTTTGTGTGTGTGTGTGTGTGTGTGATGGTCCCCCGGGTGAGTAACTCATTTGAGAAATGAATGGGATGTTAAGGGATTTAGCAGGAACATTACAGTATTATAATAATAATAGCGGTATAACGCTAAGCAGTCAGAAATCAGCGCAGTCCTTTTCTTCTTGACTTCAGACAGACAGACAGACAGACAGACCCATCCATCCATCCATCCCCTGGCTGTATCCAAATGTTATTTGATAATGTCCAGTCAGTAATGAAAAGGTTGGATAGATTTCCTCTGTACCATGAGATTCCCCCGCAGACACACTGCCGTGCTGAACATGAGTGTTTGAATGAGGTATGTGTGTGTCAGTTTACATTAGGAAAATTTGACGCCAGACAACGTGCCCTTGGAAGATTTTAATTTACCCGACATTTGAGAAATCTACCGGGCATCCAGGCGCAATGAATGAGGGATGTTGGCCAAATGAGACACATTTACATGTCCTTAAAAACTGCCTAAATCATATTACTTGTGTTTCGATTTGTAGCACATGCAAAACGTTATAGGCAATTATTTTTATTGGTTTTTATTTTCCTAAAACAACAATTGTCCACCTCACGGTTCAACTGTCAGCTATTTGAGCACTAAATGCATCAGGGCAGTGCGTGCATAGGCATCCACTGTATGACATTTTATATAGATCTATCTATCTAATCTAACATTCTTCCTCACCTATCTCGATAGATGGATAGGAAGGGAAGCTTAGGCCCTAGCCCCAGAGATGGAGGGCTAGAGATATGCTGGTGGCATGCTATAACACTGCATCTGCTACACAGATATAGGCGTACAGAACGAGGCTAATTCGTAGATTTTCTCTCTGAATATTTTGTATAAAGATAAGCATTATATTGTTAGATTATAGGAGTAACTCTGGTAGGCCTGAAACATTCTTCCTCACCTCAAGTTCAACTGTTGGAGAATATTAGGCTAATAGCCACACCACACAACTTTCAAAAACTTAAATAGGGTAATTCAAAAGTAAGTCAAGCCATTGTTTATAGTGAAAATACGAGCAGGCAATTCTATTGCGGCAAACACCGCATTAGTTTATTTGGCCAAAGAAAATGGCTGAACAGAATGAAACAATCTTTCAGTAGCCTATTCAGAGCCAAAGCCGGCAATTGCCGGCTAATGGAAACCATGGTGTGTGTGTTTTGCTGGTGCAGCAGGATTAACTCTTGAGTGTTGCCCCACACACACACCCTTGCGTAATCCCAAACAGCTGGAGATGCTCTTCCACTTTTTTTCAGCCAACTTTTTATGTAATATAATTTGGTGTAGCCACATCTTCTCTGCGTGTGGTTATATTGCTGGGTCCTACAGTTACCTAGTAGCTAGCCTGTGTGGCGTTTGTATCCATTTTTGAAACCATTAAAAACATTTTAAAATGGAGTAGTTACACATCATTCATATTTGTTTATATTGAACTGTTTATCAATTATAAAACATAATGCAAGTCCTTTATAGTGCAAACCTATTTTTATGCATGGTTTAAAGTACTCAGGGCAAGCAAATTGGCTTGTCCCAGGACTGGTGAGTAGAGTTGTAGTGACATGTTTTGGGGATTTTAATATATCTATTATTTAGAATTTCAAGAATGTAAACAAAAGTATTTAATATATTTTACTCTGCCAACTTCTGGGAGAAGATCTTTGTCTAAGGACTGTCTGTTCTTTCGACCAATCGATTGGTCAACTTTTTTAAAATATATATTTCTCTATATATAGACACATCCTACATGTTTTAATCAAATCAACTATATGCACAGAGTTTGTCTGATGCTTTAAGCGCACTGTTTAATTAAATAATGAAGACACAGATGACTAGAGGGAGTCCGACCGACCGCAATTGATTTGAAAAAATGTCAGGGAGTGACTGGGTGACTAGCACCCGTTGTCTCTCTCTCCTCCCTGCTGCAGCGACCACCACAGAACATCAAGTGTTTATTGCGCTGTGTGTTGCTGAAGCTGCAACATAATTAGCTATTTCTGACAAACGTTCTGTTACCCAAATCCCTCATTTGTTTAGGAAAAACATTCCACATTCCCTCAACCCTTCCTCTCTTTACGTGACACATGTATGCATCGAATTCACGTGACCTATAGGGCCTGACCTATAACATATCATAATCATATCAATAAATTGGTTATAAAAAACTCCAAAATTGATGCAGATGATGTGACAAATCAACTGGAAACGGGGGAATGTTTACTGGTTGCTCAGGAGGTAAACAATAAATAAACTGTACCACGTCAGCAATTGCATGCGACTGTTTTTAGTCAAATGTATTCCCTACATCTGACTTCCCCTTTACCTCCTGAGCAACCAGTAAACATTCCCCCGTTTCCAGTTGATTTGATTTGAAATATTACTGTGTCCATCAGTTATTTGATAGATCAAAATGAAATTGCTGATCCAAAACACCCAATTATTTATAAATGGAAATCATGGAAATTGTCAGGGGTGCCCAAACTTTTGCATATGACATTACATACAGTGGGGAGAACAAGTATTTGATACACTGCCGATTTTCAAGGTTTTCCCACTTACAAAGCATGTAGAAGTCTGTAATTTTTATCATAGGTACTCTTCAACTGAGTGACGGAATCTAAAACAAAAATCCAGAAAATCACATCGTATGATTTTTAAGTAATTAATTTGCATTTTATTGCATGACATAAGTATTTGATACATCAGAAAAGCAGAACTTCATATTTGGTACAGAAACCTTTGTTTGCAATTACAGAGATCATACGTTTCCTGTAGTTCTTGACCAGGTTTGCACACACTGCAGCAGAGATTTTGGCCCACTCCTCCTTCAGGTTTCGGGGCTGTCGCTGGGCAATACGGACTTTCAGCTCCCTCCAAAGATTTTCTATTGGGTTCAGGTCTGGAGACTGGCTAGGCCACTCCAGGACCTTGAGATGCTTCTTACGGAGCCACTCCTTAGTTGCCCTGGCTGTGTGTTTCGGGTCGTTGTCATGCTGGAAGACCCAGCCACGACCCATCTTCAATGCTCTTACTGAGGGAAGGAGGTTGTTGGCCAAGATCTCGCGATACATGGCCCCATCCATCGTCCCCTCAATACGGTGCAGTCGTCCTGTCCCCTTTGCAGAAAAGCATCCCCAAAGAATGATGTTTCCACCTCCATGCTTCACGGTTGGGATGGTGTTCTTGGGGTTGTACTCATCCTTCTTCTTCCTCCAAACACGGCGAGTGGAGTTTAGACCAAAAAGCTCAATTTGTCTCATCAGACCACATGACCTTCTCCCATTCCTCCTCTGGATCATCCAGATGGTCATTGGCAAACTTCAGACGGGCCTGGACATGCGCTGGCTTGAGCAGGGGGACCTTGCGTGCGCTGCAGGATTTTAATCCATGACGGCGTAGTGTGTTACTAATGGTTTTCTTTGAGACTGTGGTCCCAGCTCTCTTCAGGTCATTGACCAGGTCCTGCCGTGTAGTTCTGGGCTGATCCCTCACCTTCCTCATGATCATTGATGCCCCACGAGGTGAGATCTTGCATGTTGCCCCAGACCAAGGGAGATTGACCGTCATCTTGAACTTCTTCCATTTTCTAATAATTGCGCCAACAGTTGTTGCCTTCTCACCAAGCTGCTTGCCTATTGTCCTGTAGCCCATCCCAGCCTTGTGCAGGTCTACAATTTTATCCCTGATGTTCTTACACAGCTCTCTGGTCTTGGCCATTGTGGAGAGGTTGGAGTCTGTTTGATTGAGTGTGTGGACAGGTGTCTTTTATACAGGTAACGAGTTCAAACAGGTGCAGTTAATACAGGTAATGAGTGGGGAACAGGAGGGCTTCTTAAAGAAAAACTAACAGGTCTGTGAGAGACGGAATTCTTACTGGTTGGTAGGTGATCAAATACTTATGTCATGCAATAAAATGCAAATTAATTATTTAAATCATACAATGTGATTTTCTGGATTTTTGTTTTAGATTCCGTCTCTCACAGTATAAGTGTACCTATGATAAAAATTACAGACCTCTACATGCTTTGTAAGTAGGAAAACCTGCAAAATCGGCAGTGTATCAAATACTTGTTCTCCCCACTGTACATAAGACCGATCCTGCTGCTTTTGCCTGTTTGAGTGTTTAATAGCCTACTGATTCCGTGATCACCAAGCCTCACGCAACCACATGTCAGATAAACAATTTCACAAATTCGGCTGTAACATAAACAGTGTAAACAGCACAATAAATACGTTTTTTTTTAATTACAGCATAGCAAAGATTAAAAACAGCCGAATTTGTGAAATTGTTTATCTGACATGTGGTTGCGTGAGGCTTGGTGATCACGGAATCAGTAGGCTATTAAACACTCAAACAGGCAAAAGCAGCAGGATCGGTCTTATTTATGTACAGTCATATGCAAAGGTTTGGGCACCCCTGACAATTTCCATGATTTACATTTATAAACAATTGGGTGTTTGGATCAGCAATTTCATTTTGATCTATCAAATAACTGATGGACACAGTAACATTTCAGTAGTGAAATTAGGTTTATTGGATTAACAGAAAATGTGCAATATGCATCAAAACGAAATTAGACAGGTGCATACATTTGGGCACCCCAACAGAAAAATCACATCAATATTTAGTAGAGCCTCCTTTTGCTAAAATAACAGCCTCTAGACGCTTCCTATAGCCTCTAATGAGTGTCTGGATTCTGGATGAAGGTATTTTGGACCATTCCTCCTTACAAAACATCTCCAGTTCAGTTAGGTTTGATGGTTGCATTGACAGCCCGCTTCAAATCATCCCACAGATTCTCAATGATATTCAGGTCTGGGGACTGGGATGGCCATTCCAGAACATTGTACTTGTTCCTCTGCATAAATGCCCGGGTAGATTTTGAGCAGTGTTTTGGGTCGTTGTCTTGTTGAAATATCCAGCCCCGGCGTAACTTCAACTTTGTGACTGATTCTTCAACATTATTCCCAAGAATCTGCTGATATTGAGTGGAATCCATGCGACCCTCAACTTGATGGAACCCCTACCAAATCTGACTGTGGGTAGCAAGTGTTTTTCTTGGAACGCTTTGTTCTTTTGCCCGCCATGCATAACGCCCCTTGTTATGACCAAATAACTAAATCTTTGTTTCATCAGTCCACAGCACCTTATTCCAAAATGAAGCTGGCTTGTCCAAATGTGCGTTAGTGGCGTGTGTGCAGAAAAGGCTTCTTCCGCATCACTCTCCTGTACAGCTTCTCCTTGTGCAAAGTGCGCTGAATTGTTGAACGATGCACAGTGACACCATCTGCAGCAATATGATGTTGTAGGTCTTTGGAGGTGGTCTGTGGGCTGTTTTTGACCGTTCTCACCATCCTTCGCCATTGCCTCTGATATTTTACTTGGCCTGCCACTTCTGGCCTTAACAAGAACAGTGCCTGTGGTCTTCCATTTCCTCACTATGTTCCTCACAGTGGACACTGACAGCTTACATCTCTGCGATAGCTTTTTGTAGCCTTCCCCTAAACCATAATGTTGAACAATCTTTGTTTTCAGGTCATTTGAGAGTTGTTTTGAGGCCCCCATGTTGCCACTCTTCAGAGGAGAGTAAAAGAGAACAACAACTTGCAATTGGCCACCTTAAATAACTTTTCTCATGATTGGATGCACTTGTCTATGAATTTCAAGGCTTAATGAGCTTACCAAACCAATTGTGTGTTCCAATTAACCAAATTTTTGCATAGCCTATTTTTCACATCTGATTTAATTTCATACAACTTAATATTGCAACACTAAAAATCTTTGTCTGGACAATACCCCAGTACTCAGCTTTTATTAGAAAATGAATGGCATGCCACTGTTATCATTTTATGTGACGACAGAGTAAATTATTATGCAGCCTCAGAGGGTTGCCCAAACTTTTGCATACGACTGTAGATATCTATGGACGATTGAAAAAGCCAGGCACATTTAACAGATAGGCTATTGATTATAGACCTAATGAAGTACATTTTCTTAGACATTTAAGGCAAGGGCTGTTTTCCCATCTCATTCTGCTGCCGCATTGTTACTCAACACCAATATGCTGGTTAACTTTGCTATAATGCACATAGCAACATGGTCTAGGAAAAGGATAAGAGTGTCTGCTAAGTGACTAAAATGTAAAAGGCGCCAGTTCAACAGCGCGCGGGTGTTTCAGAACTGTGGACAGCGACTGCTATCCAGCACGGGAGAAAGCGCATTTTGTTATCAAATAATGTTATTTCTATTAGATAGATAGATAGATAGGTACTTTATTGATCCCCCGGGGGGGAAATTTCATTGTCAAGCAGCTACAACAAAAACACAGGGCAGGTGCAAAATGCCACAACGAAAGTACACAAAAGACAGATACACGGTACATGATACATAGAGCGGCAGTATGAAAAAGTATAGAAATACAAGATATCTGGAGTGCAAAAAAAAAGCTATAAAAGGACATTGCATAGTATGAGTGGTTGGCTGAATATGTACACTATACATTGGTGGATGTTGGATGGTTAACTATACTATACAGGTCGATGGCAGAGAAATACTTCAGTAGCTAAAAATGCGTATGATATGAGCGAGGGTAATAATAGTTTACTTAATAGACAGACTGGGTAAATGAACAGGTAAGTGAAAATTTTGCATGGTTAAATTAGCTGTACAGTTAGGTATACAGTTATATTTACAGATAAGTGAATACTTGCATGTTTACACAAACTGTACAGGTAAATGACAGGAAGAGATACTTTAATAGCTAAATGTGTGTATGATATAATTTGGGGTAATAGTAATTCCCTTAAAATACAGTCCTTAGTGCGCAGGGTTTAATTACAGACAACTGCACTTATTGCACATTCGATATACTAAAAGCAATGAGAAAAGATACAACTGACAGGATACTAATATGCATTCCTGAGTGAATGCCTACGTAAGTTAGGTCCAATAATTACTTACAATATTGCATGTGATATAATATAACAACTGTACATGAGTATGTATATACAGACCTGTATGAATAAATAGGTCCTGAGTGGATGAGTGCTGACGGACCAGAGTTACTCACGGATGGATGCATAATTGTTAAACTAGGTCCTAGCACCCCAACAGTTCCAGATCTATGTTGCCGACGGCACGGCACCCCGGTGAGGCATTATATAGTCTCATAGCCGCCGGCAGGAAGGACCTCCTGTAGCGCTCTCTGGCACACCGTGGTGGGATCAGTCTGTGACTGAAAGTGCTCCTCTGCGTGCAGAGGGTGGGTGACTTAGTGTTGCATCATTGTTCTTATGTAATATAACCATATACAATTTCAGAAACACAAACACGTGTTTTAGTGATGGACTGTGCCATCCCCACGGTCTCCACAATGGATCAGTCCACTCAGACTGGTGTCCTGTACACCATGATAATGGATCAGTCCACTCAGACTGGTGTCCTGTACACCATGATAATGGATCAGTCCACTCAGACTGGTGTCCTGTACACCATGATAATGGATCAGTCCACTCAGACTGGTGTCCTGTACACCATGATAATGGATCAGTCCACTCAGACCGGTGTCCTGTACACCATGATAATGGATCAGTCCACTCAGACTGGTGTCCTGTACACCATGATAATGGATCAGTCCACTCAGTCCGGTGTCCTGTACACCATGATAATGGATCAGTCCACTCAGACTGGTGTCCTGTACACCATGATAATGGATCAGTCCACTCAGACTGGTGTCCTGTACACCATGGTTATTTAGATTTTTCTGCTACTGCTCGACTAAAGAAAATCTCGACCAACAGCCTATCGACCAAATAATCGACCAGTCGACTAAATGGGGTTTAGTCGGGTTCTTTTTTTATTTTTCTATTTAACCTTTAACTAGGCAAGATGGATAGATAAATTCTTATTTACAATGACGTCCTACCCCGACCAAACCTGGGCCAATTGTGCATCGCCCTATGGGACTCCCAATCACGGCTGGATGTGATACAGCCTGGGTTCGAACCAGGGACTGTAGTGAAGCCTATTGCACTGAGATGCAGTGTCTTAGACCACTGCGCCACTCGTGAGCCCGGTTCTAGTGGCTCTTATTATGTGGGGGTGCATTTTCCTGGCATGGTTTAGATCCACTCAACCCCTTAGAGGGCAAGGTAAACTGCAATAAATACACAGTAATTCTGAGTGATGACCTTCAACCTATGGGGAATCATCCACAGGGCACGAGGGGTCACAATGGTTTCCGTCACCAGATCTCAACCCAATTGAACACTTTCTGGAGATTCTGGAGTGGCGCCTGAGATGCCGTTTGTCCACCACCATCAACAAAACACCAAATTATGGATTTGCCCATGGAAGAATGGTGTTGCATCCCGCCAGTAGAGTTCCAGACACTTGTAGAATCTATGCCAAGGCGCATTGAAGCTGTTCTGGCTCATGGTGGCTCAACGCCCTATTAAGACACTATGTTAGTGTTTTCCTTTATTTTGGCAGTTACCTGTCTGTGTTAGTAGTGAGGCTGTGTTAACTCTATATTGGTTTGTCTGTGTTAACTATTGGTTTGTCTGTGTTAGTAGTGAGGCTGTGTTAAATCTATATGGGTTTGTCTGTGTTAGTAGTGAGGCTGTGTGTTTATTCTGTGCTGATTTCCTCTCCTCAGGGAACAGAAGGATCCAGTGTATCTGCGGGACAAGGTCTCTCAAAAACATTCCAAGGAGCAGTTTGAGGTTGCACAGAAGATAGAGCAGGAGTATAGTACATTCTTTACAGGTTGGTATTCAGCGCATGTTGCACTGTGGGGGTACGGAGGGTGGATGAGTGTGTGCATGCGTACGTGTCATCTTCCAACCTAGTTAACCCTTCACTTCCTGTATCTTTCCAGGTATTGTCCAGGGTGGCACTCTGCCCTACATTTGCACTCAGATCATGACTATAGTTGACCAGGAACAGAGTAAGGTCCTGTGGACTCCCCTTGGCTGCCCCTAGAGGGTGGAGGCCACCACTGCACCCTTCTCCCCTAGAGGGTGGAGGCCACCACTGCACCCTTCTCCCCTAGAGGGTGGAGGCCACCACTGCACCCTTCTCCCCTAGAGGGTGGAGGCCACCACTGCACCCTTCTCCCCTAGAGGGTGGAGGCCACCACTGCACCCTTCTCCCCTAGAGGGTGGAGGCCACCATTGCACCGCGCCTTTCCACTCACAACAAACACAAAAAAAAACTTCCACCACTATACCTATAGGTACACTAGTGAGCTACTACACATGTAAACTATATATTTGAGTTGTATTGTTTTTAGGATGTTGATTTGTACCTTAACCAGAGCCTCTTCTCTGTGTAATCTGAGGCAGGTTGATAGCACTGACAGGTGGTGTTACACTTCATTTGGTCTTCCCTAAGGGTTTTAAGGTGGTGTTTCTGTAAAGCTGCGTTGTATGCAGCCGTCTACAGTTAAAAAATGAGTCTTTCAGTATTGTTGTTAAATGTTCTGCTGGAATGTGTGTTAAACCCCCCTGACCCAGAATCAGCCCTTAAAGCAAACCTGTGTACCAAATGACATCACCTTGTTTTACACCCCATTCAATGACTGACAACTACTAATGTGGAATAATAATGTGTGTGTGTGTGTGTGTGTGTGTGTGTGTGTGTGTAGGAGCGAGAGAGTAATATTAGTGATCAATTGAAACATGGTCTTTGATATTGGTATGAAGTTGACGCCATAGAAACGTTACCTGTAGAACAGATAAACCTCTCCAAGCGATATCGGTCTTCTGTCAAAAAAAAGGTTTTATCCAAAAGATGATTTTGGATGGGTCAAATCAATTAATATTTTACAGCTTTCAATCAGACCAAACTTCGATGTGTGTAACTGTCAAATTTAAATTGTGTTTCTATAGCAAAGCCATGAAAATCACACGACAGTAGCGAATGGTGTCTGGTCTACTCGTTGCGTTTCTATGGTCACTGCACGCGAGTGGACAGTTTACGGGCTTATCGGAAGTGCCTTCCGTCGGAGACAGGCCCCCATTCTTTACCCTTTCAGGTCTGATGGAACAGGATAAGTAGAAGCAATATGGCGGTAGAAGCTCCCCACTGGAAGGCTAGCTGGAGCCATCACCATGCTGTTTACACCCATCTGGTACCTTTCAGATCTGCCAACACCATAGAGTTAACGTTAGGGTTGCAAAAGTCCCTGGTTTTCCCGATTCCCGGAATTGTGAGGGAATAAGCAGGAAATCCGTAATCCTCCAACCAGGATTTCTGGAAAACCAGGGAATTTATTTAACATTCCCGTAATTTTGCTACCCTAATTAACACTATAGAGCAGGGTTTCCCAAGCTCGTTCCTGGGGCCCAGGGCTTATGTGACGGGATAGTACAGAGCGTATGACAATGGCAAGGTTTTGAGGGTAGGCCAGACAGACCACTGTCTCCATCACATTATCCATCAATATAGAATACACAGTATATATGTGTGTGGGTGTATATGCCTCAGGCACTTGAGTACCTGTATGTAGGGCCTATGGACTGTACAGTATGCAGATTAATTATTCTATAGTACATGTATTTTGACTAGGTCTCATGCCTATGGAAGTTCAGTAGTCATGTCTTAGCAGTTTTTTTTTTACTGTTATTTTTGTTTTGTCTTTGGTTGTCACCTTTTTTAAATATACTCACAAACCAGAAAGACACCATGGAGCAAATGTGCAGGGTAAACTTTTTTTCACTCCTTAAAACAGTTAATGTTAATGATTTTTTTATTGTTATTTAATCTTTTTTTATATATATCTAAAAGGTACAAACACATTCTCCTGCATCCTAATGTGCCAAAATCCACCACGTCAGTTTTATATTTTTTGCACTTGTTATTCTGTGGACCTTAACAAGTTTCCCAGTAGACTTTATAAATAAATAGGTACTGTATTATAATTTTTACTGTAACAAATTCACAATCAATGTATCACCTCAGTTCCTTACATTTCATTTATGGCCTTTTTATTCTTTAACCTTTTGATTAGAAAAGACAGATTGCTCCTGCATATTTGCATTCTCAATGAAAAAGGGATTTCTTCTTGCACAGTTTTTCAAAGGAAAATCGGATCTGAAGTATGACTTGGGCTATATTATTAGACATATTGAGTAGATAGAGATATGGTTTAAAATAAGAGGGATGCCATGTGAAATGGTTGTATTTCTAAGAAGAATGACTAGCAGCCAGGTACTGTTCTGCAGTTTTTATTTTTGAAAATGTGATATGTATCAAATGTTGAGACATTAACATGAGAATAAAAGTCATTTTCTCTATCACAACGACATGGCTTCCGTGTCAGGCTCATTACTGGGGACTTACACTTGGCGAGCCTATCAGCGACCTAGCTGCTAGTGACCAGTTATGTCCAATGGAAGAAGACACGAGGAGACACACAGCAACTTAACGGTTGGTGACCAGAGAGCTAGCTACCAGTGTTAAACATTTCACAAGTTTATGCAAATTTCAGCAATGTGACTGCAGCTCTTTCAAGCAAGATTTGACATTGGCTAACAACCAAACTGCCGTCATTCTGCATGCTGTTAAGGATACAACCACCTGGGGAGATCTCGACGACTTGATCGCTGATTATCTCTGCAAGTGGGAGTCGCCAGTTGTGTCTCACTAGCTCTCCCTGTTCTTGAATGAGTTAGCAACCTTGTTTCATTCAGTACTAGGAAATATTAAAATGTAGACCACTTAATACTTTTCAACCATCCCCGTTTGGAAATTAGATGTCCAATTATGTCCATTTTGCATTGAAAAGGTATCAAACCAGATGCCACACCCAGTTGCCTAAAGAGCAGCTTTGGCCCCTGATGGTCTGGCAGCTGGATGAGAATGCCCAGTGGATCCAGAAAGGACAGATACCCAGTAAATACATGTAAGACACACTGCACAGGGGTTTCTCTTGATTTTTTATATAAAGAAGGTTATGCTCAGGAAAACGCAATTATTCACATTCCGAAATATCTGATGCCCCTACAATCTGCCGTCCTTCAGAAATGCACTAAAATTAAATAATTCAAATTTAGCTGAAAGCAGCAGAGAAAACGACATGGCAGATAAAACAAACATCGATACAATTTTCTGTGCAGAGAATGAGATATGGCCGTATCTCTGAAATGACAAAGCTCACTACCAATTTCTCTGCATTCAGACAAACATCCCTAACCAAGACATACAAGTAGAGCAACAAATCAACCAGGTGTTCCACTCTTGGCCCACACATCACACTGAGACAGGACTTTCACCTGTCTAGTCCTCTGACTTCTCTCCCATCAGTATATAGGATGGGAAAGACTGAATGGAGATGGCGAACAGGGTCTTGTTCTTTTATTGAATGACTTTGTTCTGGCCAAAGAGTTTGCCAAAAGTGTCATATGGTCATACACTGATCATTATAATGGATTTAACAATGAAAAATGGCTCCATTTTGTATTCAGTTTGGGATAATTATTAAATTACGATATTCTCACTCCTGATAAACTACAGTATCTTCACTGTCAGTAAATCCAAGAAACTTGTTTTTCTTAGACAACATTTCTATACAGTCCAGTACCAGAAATGCATGCTGTGTGATTCCCCATTCCATCAAGTTATGCAGCCTCTAGCTACACCAGATCTGATTGGTGGATTGGACTTCCAATGCTCGAGGTCACTTCCTCAAAGCTGTAACTAAGGTCACATGGTCTTCTTCACATGATATTCATGGAAATAACTGGCCTCCAGCTCCCTAGGCTGCTCATTGGGGCAAGAGATCTCCCCATGACCCACCTACCCATCAGACCCTATCCCACTTTCCATGCCCTTGGATCGACCGTCAAGCACAATTCTCTTGCTCCCCCTTCTCCCCAAAGTGTGCACTCTTTCACTCAAAGATTTGAAAGAATAGAATATTATTCACAGTTATGTACGCAATCAGACTGATGTATTAGCTGGAGGAAGTTTCCCACCATATCCCATAGAATAGGAATACTGTTGTTGTCATAGAAAGCTTGGTACCCAATTGGAGACCAGTTTGTCAAATAAGTCTATGGAATACATATTATGAACTGTGTAATTCCTCCTCAGACCTCAAACCTCCCCTAGCCAAGCGTCACCCCTCCTCCTCAACTCTCAAACATCCCCTAGCCAAGCGTCACCCCTCCTCCTCAACTCTCAAACATCCCCTGATTGTTTCAACCCTGCATTAGTAAAGTCTCATCCTCCTTCGTCTATGGGATGTCACACTATTTTGTGTGAAATCCTGCAAAAGGTATTCCTGCATTATTTTATTTTAATTTCACCTTTAGTTAACCAGGTAGGTCAGTTGAGAACAAGTTCTCATTTGCAACTGCGACCTGGCCAAGACAAAGCAAAGCGACAAAAAAAACACAGAGTTACACATGGGAAATAAACAAACGTACAGTCAATAACACAATAGAAAATCTATATACAGAGTGCAAATGTAGTGCAAAATGCAGTAAGGTTAGGAAGACAATAAATAGGCCATAGTGGCAAAATAAATTACAGATTAGCATAATCACTGGAATGATGGAATGTGCAAATAGAGATTCTGGAGTGCAAAATTGAGCGGAAGTAAAAAAAACAAATATGGGGATGAGGTAGTAGGATTGGCTATTTACAGAAGGGCTATATACAGGTGCAGTGATCGATAAAGAGCTTTGACAGCTGATGCTTAAAGTTAGTGAGGGAGACTGGAACCTCTAGCTTCAAGGGTTTTTGCAATTCGTTCCAGTCATTGGCAGCAGAGAACGGGAAGGAATGGCGGCCAAAGGAGGTGTTGGCTTTGGGGGTGGCCAGTGAGATATACCTGCTGGAGCGCATGCTACGGGTAGGTGTTGCTATGGTGACCAGCGAGCTGAGATAAGGCGGGAATTTACCTAATAAAGACTTATAGATGACCTGGAGCCAGTGGGTTTGGCAACGAATATGTAGTGAGGGCCAGCCGACGAGAGAATACAGGTCGCAGTGGTGGGTAGTATATGGGGCTTTGGTAACAAAACGGATGGCACTGTGATAGACTACATCCAATTTGCTAAGTAGAGTGTTGGAGGCTATTTTGTAAATGACATCGCCGAAGTCAAGGATCAGTAGGATGGTAAGTTTTACAAGGGCATGTTTGGCAGCATGAGTGAAGGAGGCTTTGTTGCGAAATAGGAAGCCGATTCTAGATTTAATTTTGGATTGGAGATGGTTAATGTGAGTCTGGAAGTTGAGTTTACAGTCTAACCAGACGCCCAGGTATTTGTAGTTGTCCACATATTCTAAGTCAGACCCGTCGAGGGTAGTGATGATAGTCCGGTGGGCGGGTGCGGGGAACGTTCTATTGAAGAGCATGCATTTAGTCTTACTATTATTTAAGAGCAGTTGGAGGCCACGGAAGGAGTTTTGTATGGCATTGAAGCTTGTTTGAAGGTTAGTTAACACAGTGTCCAAAGAGGGGCCAGATGTATACAGAATGGTGTCGTCTGCGTAGAGATGGATCAGAGAGTCACCAGCAGCGAGAGCGACATCGAGAATAGGGTTGGCCCAAGAATTGAACCCTGTGGCACCCCCATAGAGACTGCCAGGGGACCGGACAGCAGGCCCTCTGATTTTACGGGAGAACCAGGCGAGGCAGTCACTTGAGAAACCAAGGCTGTTGAGTCTGCCAATAAGAATGCGGTGACGGCTGCACAGTACTGTCTTCTATCGATGGCGGTTATGATATCGTTAAGTACCTTGAGCGTAGCTGAGGTGCACCCATGACCAGCTCGGAAACCAGATTGTATAGCAGAGAAGGTCCGGTGGGATTCGAAGAAGTCAGTGATCTGTTTGTTAACTTGGCTCCCCCTTTGAAGAGGGGGAAGACCGCGGCAGCTTTCCAATCTCTAGGGATCTCAGACGATACAAAAGAGAGGTTGAACAGGCTGGTAATAGGGGTTGCAACAATGTTGGCTGATAATTTTAGGAAGAAAGGGTCCAGATTGTCTAGCCCAGCAGATTTGTAGGGGTCCAGATTTAGCAGCTCTTTCAGAACATCAGCTGTCTGGATTTGGGTGAAGGAGAAGCGTGGGGGGGGTTTGGGCAGGTTGCTGCGGGGGGTACAGAGCTGTTGGCCGGGGTAGAGGTAGCCAGGTGGAAAGCATGGCCAGCCGTAGCAAAATGCTTGTTGAAATTTTCGATTATTGTGAATTTATCGGTGAAGTATTAGAAAAACGAACAAATGCAACGAGCAGACAAGCCTATGGAACTAGCCATGTATCAACCCTGCATTACTCAATCCTCACCTCTCAAGCTAACTTTGATTAACGTTCAGAAATAACTCATTCATTATGAATATAATCACTGTTACAATATGGCTACATTAGGTTAGGAGCCTCAGCCTCAACGGGTGTGTTCATATGCTATCTGGGGGGGCCTCGACCTTCAGGGGGCCCTCAACGGATGTGTTCATATGCTATCTGTGGGGGCCCCAACATTAATCAAAGTTAGCTTGAGAGGTGAGGCTTGAGTAATGCAGGGTTGAGACATGGCTAGTTCCATAGACAATCTGATTGCGTACACAACTGTGAATAATATCCTATTCAACAGAACCACCGGAGAAACAGAACCTATTTAACTAGGCAAGTCAGTTAAGAACAAATTCCTATTTACAATGACGGCCTACAATTGTGCGCTGCCCTATGGGGCTCCCAATCACGGCCGGATGTGAAACAGCCTGTATTCGAACCAGGGACTGTAATTAAGGTGCCAACAACCTCCTGTGAAGGCAGGATACATAAAACTAGCTACCAGCTCCCAGGAAAAAAAGCCTACATGGTGCCGCTGCGGATCACAGGAAGAGGCCAGTACTCACCACACACAGCAGCTTGGAATGACAACCCTGTTGCCAGGTCCCACACCTCCAGGCTACAAACGTATGTGCTGCTCCTGGTTCCCACCTGGTGTAGCAGGATGAACGTCACAAGGGTTAAGATGTTGGTCATCATCTATGGCTGATATTTCCTCCATCCAACAAGTCCAAGATATCCTTTGCATTATAGGTTGACATTGGAAAAACATGAAACAATCTTACTTCAATAGGACACAGTAAAATGCAGTGTCATATTCCTGCATTCAAATCAAATTGTATTTGTCACATGCGTCGAATACAACAGGCATAGACCTTACATGAAATGCTTACTTACAAGCCCTTTACTTTACTTCTTAAGAAAAAAATAAAAGTAACAATAAAATAACAATAACGAGGCAATATACCACTGGTACCAGTACAGAGTCAATGTGCGAGGGTAGAGGTTAGTCAAGGTAATGGAGGTAAGGGGGTGGGGGGTCAATGCCAAGTGGACATTTGATTAATTGTTTAGCAGACTTAAGCCTTGGGGGTAGAAGCTGTTAAGGAGCCTTTTGGACCTAGACTTGGCGCTCCGGTACCGCTTGCTGTGCGGTAGCAGATAGAACAGTCTATGACTAGGGTCACTGGAGTCTTTGACAAAAAGGGTCGGATGCCGAGTAGTTGCCATACCAGTTGCATCACATACCAGGCGGTCAGGATGCTCTCGATGGTGCAGCTGTAGAACTTTGAGGATCTGGGGACCCATGCCCAATCTTTTTAGTCTCCTGAGGGGAAATAGGCGTTGTCATGCCTTCCCCACTGAATCCTGTGCAAATAAACGTTGATTTTGATAACATAATATTGATGGAATGTGAGTACATTAATAGTGAGAACGTACGCACTGTTTATAAATTCAACCACATTTTCTTCAATATTCTCCAGGGTTGTACCACCACAACAATGTCCTTTACACACTTTACATAGGATGTGGCTTCATGCTAATGTAACCATACTATGACTTGATGGCCCATAGTCCACCAATATGTCATGCAGATCAGACATTGTTTACTTGACTGACCACACTGGATATTCATCCAGTCATTCTGGTGGGTAGGTAGAAATCAATGTTGTATATAGGTAGGCAATTTGCTGAACAGGCAAACATAGCTAACTATTTTGGTCGATTACCAACCCCAAAAATGATTGAATCACAAAGCATTAAAAATTCATACAGCATTTCCTACCTCTCGTTAAGTGTTGGTGTTTGCACAACCACCGCCTCAGGTTCCCTCGAATCAGACCATCCCCACCCGTATCTCCCTGAGAAATAAATGTTTGTGTGATGTTACTGTACCAAATTTTATAGCTAGATGCATTTTTTGGGGTGGTCCTGGGCCGAAAACACTGTCGACCACCTAGCTAACTAGCATTATCATCTGCAAACCAAACACACTAACGTTATCATGGCAACAATCTGCATATCTTGTTTTAGCTAGTTAACATTAACTAGTTGAAATAAGGGCATTGTGCATCTTGTGGGTTTATGCTGTGTAGTCTACAAAACAGTCAGAATATAGGTGTTAGCAAGCTAACTAAGTAGCTGTGTTAGCTCGCTTGAACATTGAACACACTAAGGTTAGCAGCTAATGTAGCTAGCAGGCTAAAAATGCAACCCAACACTTACCTATCAGCCCACGAGAATAGTAGCCATTTCAGCATCATTCTTATACCTTTCAAAATTAATTTCAATGTTTATCCGGTTTCTGGATTGGCCAGTATTTTTTATCGCTTCTTTTTATCTTTTGGGGTCGAGTTTATTCAGCTCCAAGAACCGAGAATGATGGTTTCTTTTGCTCTTTGGTCTTCATTTAAAGGTTGGGCATACGCTTAGCATTGTGATTAAGGTTATTATGGTTGAGGTTACGGTTAGGTTTAATGCCTCCTTCATGGGCTAGTCATAACTCAAGACATCTCCGACTTTTGTAACTGGTTATAGTTGTACACAGATTTAAGAAGAGAAATAGGCAGGGTTTATGACTTTGTGGCTGTGGTAACTAGTGACGACCGGATCATGGCAGCAAGTAGGCAAGATTTAACACAAAGACACACCTTGCCCAGCAGCCTGGTCTCATAGACTAGACGTAACATAGTACACGTAAATCCGGGACACACTCAAATTAGTAGGATATGTTACAATTGGTATGGTATGCTCCCTTCGGTCTCAACATAGTGATTATTGTGATTTTGCTATTCATTGTAAATGTTTGTAGGCCTATGTAGCTAAATTGTATCTATGATCGTATGATAGGTAAATAGGTAAATAGGTAAATAGGTAAATAGATAGATAGATAGATAGATAGATAGATAGATAGATAGATAGATAGATAGATAGATAGATAGATAGATAGATAGATAGATAGATAGATAGATAGATAGATAGATAGATAGATTGATTGATTGATCCCCCGGGGGGGATTTCATTGTCAAGCACCTACAACAAAACACAGGGCAGGTGCAAAATGCCACAACGAAAGTACACAAACGACAGATACACGGTACATGATACATAGAGCGGCAGTATGAAAGAGTATAGAAATACAAGTTATCTGGAGTGCAAAAAAAAGCTATAAAAAGACATTGCATAATATGGGTGGTTGGCTGAATATGTACACTATACATTGGTGGATGTTGGATGGTTAACTATACTTTACAGGTCGATGGCAGAAAAATACTTCAGTAGCTAAAAATGCGTATGATATGAGCGAGGGTAATAATAGTTTACTTAATAGACAGACTGGCTAAATTAACAGGTAAGTGAAAATGTTGCATTGTTAAATTAGCTGTACAGGTAAATATACAGTTATATTTACAGATAAGTGAATACTTGCATGCTTACACAAACTGTACAGGTAAAGAGATACTTTAATAGCTAAATGTGTGTATGATATAATTTGGGGTAATAATAGTAATTCCCTTAAAATACAGTCCTTAGTGTGCAGGGTTTAATTACAGACAACTGCACGTATTGCACATTCGATATACTAAAAGCAATGAGAAAAGGTGCAACTGACAGGATACTAATATGCATTCCTGAGTGAATGCCTACGTAAGTTAGGTCCAACTAGCAATATTGCACGTGATATGATATAACAACTGTACATGAGTATGTATATACAGACCTGCATGAATAAATAGGTCCTGAGTGAATGAGTGCTGACGGACCAGAGTTACTCACGGATGGATGCATAATTGTTAAACTAGGTCCTAGCACCCCAACAGTTCCAGATCTATGTTGCCGACGGCACGGCACCCCGATGAGGCATTATATAGTCTAATAGCCGCCGGCAGGAAGGACCTCCTGTAGCGCTCTCTGGCACACCGTGGTGGGATCAGTCTGTGACTGAAAGTGCTCCTCTGTGTCATAACCATAGCGTGCTAGTATGCTATCCATTCATGTTTTTTGTATGTTCTATTTATATCTGTAAATTAACCAATGATATCAAGCCACACCCAGCCATGATTATAGACACCTGTGTGTGTCTTTTGGCACTATAAAAACTTGCTACTTTGCAACTACTTAGCATGTTAGCTAACCCTTTCCCTAACCCTTTTAGCTAACCATAACCCTTTAACCTAACTCCTAACCTTAACCCTGTGCTGCTAGATTATGTAGTTTGTGTTTTCACATCGTGGCATCAGTTTGTGGACTTGAAATATCTTCAGCCATTTGAAAACCCTTTAACCTAGCTCCTAACCTAACTCTTAACCCTAACATTAGTGTTAACCACGTAGCCGTTCACAACAACAAATTGAAATGTGTAACATATCATACGTTTAAAAAATGTGTAACATTGTATGTTTTGCATTTAGTAACGTATTGTACGAATTGCAATCCATAACATATCATACAAATTGTAATTTGTAAAATATTATACTAAATGGATGATGGTCATCTACAAATGAATAGATACCATACAAAAAAAATGGGCCGGTATGTTAGAAATGCCAGGGGTTTTTTTGGTCCCAGTTCGCCCCTATCATCAACACAGATCTGAGATCAGTTCAACAGTGTAGTTAGTAACCAATATGGTGAAAAGTCATTCCAGGCTTTCACTGTAGGTAACAGTGGAGGTGTTGCGACAGTGTTGCACACTATGACTTTTGTCAAGACGAGGTCTGGACCTTTATGGCACATGGTAGGCCTAGTGTACTTTCCCTGGAAGGGTGAGGTCACTGGTTCCAGTCCAAGTCCCAATCCCAGCTGTGGGTCCACATGCGCCCCCTGTGACCGTCCTGGGACACAGCCATGTCTTTCCATAGGCCACTGATGTATCTGTCTGTGGGTGGCACCTGTTCCTGTCTTATCCTCTGTCTAATTGTCTTCAGAATGTAGATGCTAATTGACTGGGGGCAGAATAAGGGTTTTGGCATTGGAAACACCTGTTATGGTGAATGATTGAAGGAGCCTCCTTCAAATAAAGATGAAAATAAGCCAATGTAATTTACAGATAACAGAGAATGAGAAGATATCATTATAGTGACAGAGGCCTGTGTAGCAAGGGAAACTCCCATCGGATTCAGTTCTGAGAATGAATGAAAATGGGGACAACTGCTGTGTTGTATGAACTCTGTGGTCAATCTAATAACGGTCCTAAAATGGCAGCCTTGGCATCTCAAACCGAAGCTGCAACACAGTAGGAGCGTTATTGTGGGCTGCTGTTCAAATGAACATGACAGTCACAATGCATTACACATTAAGAGCGAAATGTAGGCTATTGCCTAATGCCGCGGTTCAAGACAACTGGGAACTCGGTTGGTAAAAACGTGCTCCGACCGGGAAAAATATTTTTTAACGGTCATCTAACTCGGAATTCCAAGTCGGAAACTCTGGGGATCTTTCTAGATCTCCGACTTTCCAACCTGAAGTCATGACTTGATCTAGTTTTTACCTAGGTTCCAGTGGTCTTGAAAGCACCATAGGAACTGACTGAGACAAGAGGCTGGCTGGTTGGCACTTTGTATATTACTGCTTTCTGCCCATCTTTGAGCGGTGTGTGCTGGGCCCCGCCCCCTTCTACCTGTAAATCTCTCCAGCATTCACTGGAGCGAGCGGATCTGACAGGCGCTATCAACTGGCCGATCTGCGCGAGCCTGGGCTGGATGTAGGGAACAGTCAGTTGCGAAGGCGACATCAACCAAGCGCTTGTCATTGTATGCTGAATTTAGAAGGGGAAATAGATTATGTCGTTTGTGTTTTCGCGTCGTGGCAACAGTTTGGGGACTTGAAATATCTTTAGCCATTAAAAAACACATCGAGGCTATCGATTAAATTGGCGTTTAGAAAAGTGAAATCGATTTTCCGGCGTTAATCGACCGAATCCCTGGATGGAAGACGGCTTGAGGTCGGACATAAACTGTTTGAAGAAAACAGCCCATTTTCAATGTCGCTGCGCCTATCATAATCTGAAACAACATTGGCAGACTCGACAGCTGCTAGATGAGACATACCATCTTTGACATGGCAATGGTACTGAAAGACTCAAATCTCTCAAAATGAAAAGCGCTCAACCTTCGTCATTACTGCGGATTTAAATGCCTCGCGAATGGACACCGAACCGCTATTTCTGCCCAGTTAGTGCGTGCGGCGTTTTCCACTGTCGCGAAAATCTGAAATAGATTGAAATAAACAAACAATTAATTAGGTGTGGGTGGGAATATAGAACGCATCGTTTTTTTTTAAAGCAATATGGCTGGTGAGTGGGGCTGGGGACGCTGGCATAGGCTCTCCAAGGCTCCTAGATGCTAGCTGAGACGGACACCACCGTTCCCCATGGAAGCGGCAACTCTATAATGAGTAGAAATAACTATTATAACAAAAATCCTGACTCCTCGATCTCTATGTCCAAGATGGACGTGATCATCCCCTTCTTACCAGACGTGCCCTGCGACAACAATGGCCAGCGCATGTGGTGGGCATTCCTCGCCTCCTCCATGGTGACGTTTTTCGGGGGTCTCTTCATCATTCTCCTGTGGAGGACCCTCAAATACCTGTGGACCGTCTGCTGCCACTGCAACATCAAAAAGAAGGTAATGACAAACACCTCAACCAACGGGTGGCGGTCGTAATATAAAAGGCATCTTGTGCGTAATGTCACCTTTACGGTGATCGATATTGCGACACTGTCTGTCTTGACAGGTTTTATTGTACACCCTATGACCCGATGTTGTCATCCATTGTTTATAAAAGCGGCCGGGGTGCTTGATTTACCAATAAATATTTACTTGAGAGTCCAGCTCGTGTTGTTACATTGGCCTTCACTGGGATAGTGACTCACTTCTATTTTTGATTTACATTTGGTTAAGTTGTCAACTAACGTGAATTCAACGTAAAATCAACCAAACATGTCACCATTTTATTGGATTTAGGTTAAAGGTTGGGTGAAACAAAAATATAGGAAAGTTTTCCACGTTGTTGAAATGACGTGGAAACAACGTTGATTCAACCAGTTTTTGCCCAGTGGGTAGGCGGTCTACTACCCTATAGCTAGAAAACTGTGACCAACTTACAACAACAGGCCAGTCTATGCGGTAGGGGAGAACACCTAATACAGGCTGCAAAATTCTCTATTTTATCATATTTTATGGTAATATTCCAGACCCCTGGGAAACCAGTTATTACGTTTTTCAGTAGAATCAATGCTTAGTATATTTCATTATTCTGTGTCTGTGAAAAGCTTGGTCATGTTGCTTGATGAATGTAACCTGGATGGCTGATCTAAAAATAAACTGTATGGATGCCCCCTGCTGTGCTGCCTGTCTAGTTGTTTTTTTCCAGTGCTACAGTAGGCTAGGGGTGGCCCACATAAAAAAATTAATCATGTATGAATCACCTGTGGGTAAATGCCTGTGTTCTATAAGGCACAAGGGATCCTCTTGTTGGTTTAGCTGGCTAGTTATAGACCTCAGAGGTGGGCACGTCACAGATCAAATCACATTGCACACGTAACATAACATACACCGCTGCAACACCAAGAGCATTTCATTGTTTGCTCCAGTCTCTGCACAGATGATGCGGTCAGTAAAAAAAAGAAGGTTTTAGGAGGTCAGTCGGAGTCTCAACTTACTGTTAGTTAGCATAATATAATACATAACGTGCCATTTTGAAATTTGGTATCAGCTGTTTTCCTCATGTCAGTCACTGACTTCCACTAACATTTTCAGCTAACAGTAAGTTGGTCTTGCCAGCTATCTATGTGCCCAGGGGCCAGCCCCCATTGATTTTGTTAGTCACTCTCGCTCAGATATCTTATGAACGTGGCATAAGTCATGGCAAAATGTGTAGAATTTAATGAAATTTGTTTTAAAATTGCACCCCCCAAAAAAGGTTGAGAGATGGAGAAAGAGAGACATTTCTGCTCGTCTGCAAAGTCCTCCTGGCATAGAGTGGGGGACGGCCCCTTTCTGCCCCTCTCTGTTGGGCATTGTATCGTGACAGCCAGGGGCATCAGGGGGATAAGGACAGGGCATGCAGAGGGCACTCTTCCCACCCACGCTCCTCCTATCCTCCAGCCTCCACCATCCCTTCATTTCAAATTCAAGTTATTTATTTTTCACATGCACAAGTACAGTGTAATGCTTAACTTGCAAGCCCTACCCAACAGTGCAGTATACAATATCTAAAAAGTATATATTTTTTTAAAACCCACAAGAAATAAGAGAGGAAGCTACACTACTTGGCCAAAAGTATGTGACATCTGCTCGTCAAACATCTTATTCCAAAATCATGGGCATTAATATGGAGTTGGTCCCCCCTGTTCTGCTATAACAGCCTCCACTCTTCTGGGAAGGCTTTCCATTTGATGTTGGAATATTGCTACGGGGACTTGGTCCATTTAGCCATTAGAGCATTAGTGAGGTTGGGCACTGATGTTGGGCGATTAGGCCTGGCTCGCAGTCGGTGTTCCAGTTCATCCCAAAGGTGTTCGATAGGGTTGGTGTCTGGGCCCTGTGCAGGCCAGTCAAGTTGTTCCACACTGATCTTCACAAACCATTTCTGTATGGACCTCGCTATGTGCTCGGGGGCATTTTCATGCTTAAACAGGAAAGGGCCAGCCCCAAACTGTTGCCACAAAGTTGGAAGCACAGAATCGTCTAAAATGTCATTGTATGCTGTAGCGTTAAGATTTCCCTTCACTGGAACTAAGGGCCCTAGCCCGAACCATGAAAAACAGCCCCAGACCATTATTCCTCCTCCACCAAACTTTACAGTTGGCACTATGCATTGGGGCAGGTAGCGTTCTCCTGACATCCACCAAACCTAGATTTCTCCGTCGGACTGCCAGGTGGTGAAGCGTGATTCATCATTCCAGAGAACCCCTTTCCACTGCTCCAGAGTCCAATGGTGGCAAGCTTTACACCACTCCAGCCGATGCTTGGCATTGCGCATGTTGATCTTAGGCTTGTGTGCGGCTAATCGGCCATTGAAACCCATTTCATGACAGACAATTTCTACACGCTACACGCTTCAGCACTTGGCAGTCCCGTTCTGTGAGCTTGTGTGGCCTACCACTTCCCGGCTGAGCCGTTGTTGCTCCTAGCCGTTTCCACTTCACAATAACATCACTTACAGTTAACCGGGGCAGCTCTAGCAGGGCAGAAATTGACGAACTGACTTGTTGGAAAGGTGGCATCCTATGATGGTGCCACGTTGAAAGTTACTGAGCTCTTCAGTAAGGCAATTCTACTGCCAAAGTTTGTCTATGGAGATTGCATGGCTGTGTGCTCGATTTTATTCACCTGTCAACAACGGGTGTGACTGAAATAGCCAAATCCACTAATTTGAAGGGGTGTCCACATACTTTTGTGTATATATAGTGTCCTGCTTCTGTATTATATAGTAGTAGGATGAAAATGGAGAGCCAGATCACTCTTTAGGGGATGGCAGATTGCATTGAACCCATTAAGCCGATTTGGGCGATGTGAAACTGGGCATTATGATGTTTGTTGTTAACGTGACGATAGTGTGTCCCTTCTGGTTGGGAGTAATTAAAGGATAGAAACCTAATTTGAGAAACTACTTCACCAATGATCTCAATGGGAAATTCGCACTAAGATTTAAATTGCATGCATTTTCCTGCATCTCAAGTTAGGATTAGGCCAGGCAGAGCTTTAGGGCTAACAGCGTTTCTGAAGTCTCTTTCCTTCATTATCTTTTAATTACCAGCATGAACACCTCACCCAGGCCAGCCAGCCAACCAGGCAGCCCTGCTGAAACACACACCCAAGATGGGGCTTTGTACCTGGGGAGAGGTTCTAACACAAGCATGCCTGACCTGGGTCTTTGGATGGATCACCTGCCTTTCTCAATATAATGTATAAAGATATTCAGGGTGAAGGCAGGGTAGAGTGGGGCTGGTATCAGGGGTGACTTTGGGGGGAGGGGTTAGTTTGACACTTGGCCACAGAGGGAACATTCTTGTTGGGAGCATTA
>CM042389.1:9056801-9119301 GCA_023634145.1 Thymallus thymallus
AATCATTGTACCATCTAAAATCACTGTGAAATATATTTTTCATAACCAAACATTCAGCCGTTTGAAGCTGGTGTATAAAACTGAAAGTAAAAGATGCCATAACGAAACTTAAGAACGGGAAGCATAGAAGTAGCGCACATAGAACAGATATACTGCTTCTTAGACTTGGTTTCAATAAGAATGACATATCTATAACGCACATTTCTATGTGAATTTGGTCAGGTCGTGCAAAAAGTTACATATTGTAGCTTTAATGTGGGTTGGATTATGGAGGGCCCTACCCTGCAGAGAGGAACTGATGTGTGGCTGTGTATCCCCTCGTGCTTGGCAACCAGCTGGTTGCATTTTGCCAGAACAGCAGAGAGCACACACCCTGCCTTCAGCTGTCGCTCTTGCTAAACCCTGACTAGCCTAGCATATTTCAGCCGTGGCCCAGCCTAACCATGACCAGCCTTACCAAGGCCAAGCACACCCTAGTTTAGCCCAGTCCACTGTCACTTTAACTAACCCCTGACTAGCCCAGCGTAGTTTATCCTCAGCCTCAACTCCAGCTTCAACCCTGCCCAGCTCAGTTTAGCATCTTGTCAGTTACCAATGGCTTCCAATAACAAGAACAGAATCAAATGAAAATGTATTTGTCACATGCTTTGTAAACGACAGGTGTAGACTAACAGTGAAATGCTTACTTACGGGCCCTTCCTAACAATGCGCAGAGATAGAAAAAATAGAAATAATAGAAAAGTGAATCACGTAATAATAATAAATATCACATACGGACTGGGAAGTGCCTTTTCAAAATGTGCAGTGGTCCATTCATCTCAGCTGTGTACGGGCACTGGGCAGTCTCCTGACCTGTCCTGTCCACTGTAGCCTACTGTATGTGTTGTCCCTCCCTACGGCCTGGCT
Organism: Thymallus thymallus; assembly: GCA_023634145.1. Classification (NCBI taxonomy): domain Eukaryota; kingdom Metazoa; phylum Chordata; class Actinopteri; order Salmoniformes; family Salmonidae; genus Thymallus; species Thymallus thymallus. The sequence continues at coordinate 9,057,708 of CM042389.1, forward strand.
ACTACAGTAGGTTGACTTCAATGCGTTGTGTCATGTGTTGTTGATACTGGCATGGAGTCGGCAGTGTGCCTCCTAGCCATCCATCCAGGGCGTGATCAGTTTACTCACTGACACACATGCTCCTCTCTCCTGCTCTGATGTCCTGGTAATAACATGCTCCTGCTCTGATGTCCTGGGAATAACATGCTCCTGCTCTGATGTCCTGGGAATAACATGCTCCTGCTCTGATGTCCTGGGAATAACATGCTCCTGCTCTGATGTCCTGGGAATAACATGCTCCTGCTCTGATGTCCTGGGAATGACATTCTCCTGCTCTGATGTCCTGGGCATAACATACTGGGAATAACTTGGCTGTCTGGCACGCTCAAGTCCCAAAATACAGCAAGACAGTACAAGTTGTGTGGCGTTATATAGAGCTGTATGGTTCAGACAGATATAGGACAAGGTGTGTGTGTGGCTTGATATAGAGCTGTATGGTTCAGACAGATAGGACAAGCAGAAAGTGTGGTTTAACTTTATTTCATACTCCACTGTGTTTTGCTTACAGGATATTATTTCATCCTGTAATTCTTTTGGATTTGATTGAAAAGAGAACCTCATACAGTACAGTCCTAATGTGGTACCTGGTGCTTTTGAAAGAAGTACCTGAAAAGAAACATGGCCAAAATTAGCTGCTGATAAAGGAGTGTAGAATGTAGAGCATGTGCTTTGATTATTATTATTTTTTTCTAAATGGTTAAATTAGTGAGAACTAGATGTAATTGTTGCAACACATACGATCATCCAATGTTACATTATTTTTCCATATTTATAATGCACTAATCTCACATTTTCACCTCATAAAATTGAGTGAAATTACACAATTTTTTACCTCAGATTGTTGATGATAATATAAACATTTGTAGTCAACAAGAGGACACTAAATTGATAGATTTAAACTAGAAATGTCAAATGATTAAAATAATTTAATATCATTAAATTCTGTAGTTAATGGCGAATAATCACACATTTTATATATGCTCAAATGTGGTGCTAAATAAGTGCTCCATGTTGATGCTGGGCTCTGCTTTGTAACGATCCACACATTCCAAATGGACTCCTCCTCTTCATCAGACTCAGAAGAATTCAATAAAAGGGTAGCTTTATTCTTTAGTGGCTCTGACTCTGTTGCTTTATACGGTTGCTGTGCAGGCCTCTCTTCCTTCAGCAAGTTGCTGACCAAAGCCTACACCTCACCCCTTTCAGGTCTTGGAAGGCACTTCAGGTCGTTAAACCTTGGGTTGAGTGCTGTGGCGATCTTCAGCCATGTGAGGCTGGTGTTTTCCTTGCGTTTCTCCAGGTCTGTTGTGATTGCCAGCTTGAATCTTACCACATAGGCAGGGTCATCATCGGAGCTCTCCATCACCGGAAGGAGATGGCACAAAGCAGGCAACACCACTGAGCAGGAAATGTACTTCTCTCCTCCCAGTCAAGTTCCTGCAGTGGAAGATAATTCAAAATCACTTCAGTCAATTTTGAGACTTTCTATACACAGACACATTCCCTCACTCACACACACACACACACACACACACACACTCTCTCTCTCTCACTCAAACTCTTCACTCACTCACACACACACACACACTAATAGTGTGATTAAATAATATTACCAGCAGGGCTCCAGTAGTTCCTCCAGTTTCTTCAGTTCAGCTGTGGTTGTTGGTTTCTGTGGACACACTTTACCATTTCCAGAGTAGAATTCCTACTTCTTTTGCCGATTTGCAACTTGCTGTTGTCCAATGTGCAGCGTTTGGTGGGCTGGGGGTTATATGGGAATTAGCTGGGCTTGAAATGGCCACATTTTGAGGGGATTTTGGCTCAAAGGGTAGATGTCTCACAGCTGCAATCATGTTCCGTGCACTGTCTGTGCGAACTGTGGTAACTTTGTTTTCAATGTTTCACTGCTTTGCTAGATCCATGAAATGACCGGCGCGCGTTTCAGCATAGTGCCTCCCTTGGTCTTCTTTACCGCCAGAGCGGGTTAATGCATTTTCCAGTTTGCATATATGTGGAAGAAGACAAAAGAAGACAAAAATATATGTTACCAATTTAACGACATCTATTGCGGGATAAATCAGTGTTACATTTTATATAGCTGGCCATATATGGATTTTCCATTTTACTTTATGGCATGACCCCAAAACTAAGAACTTATTAGCCAGCCCTACTCTGTTGTTTATGATTTTGTTGTCATGGAGGACTGATTGGGCTCATTGATTCGAGTTGAAAAATAAATGATGCGCTCATGGAATGGCATGCATTGCCAAGAGTGTGCAAAACTGTCAAGGCAAAGGGTGGCTACTTTGAATAATCTAAAATAAAACATATTTACATTTGTTTAACACTTTTTTGGTTACTAAATTATACCTTGTGTGTTATTTCATGGTTTTGATGTCTTCACTATTATTATACAAATAAAATAAAATAGTAAAAGTAAAGAAAAACCCTTGAATTAGTTGGTGTGTCCAAACCTTTGACGGATACTGTATATATAATTTAAAAGTCCAAAAATTGATGTAGCAACTACAGATTGCACCTTTAAGTCTATCAAAAGTTTGAGCAATAAAAGCCCCACTTTTATTCCATAGGTTTGGATCCGCAATATGCAGCTGTTGCAAGAGCGCATTTTTCACTGGCTGTCCACTGGTTTCAAAAACAATGATTGATAGGCAGCTTAAACTTCTTGAATTCAACCATTATTAGGTTCAAATACACATTTAGATTTGTAAACAGCCATCCACAACAACCACAATTCGTAAGGCGCAAATAGCTAAATGAGAGAGCAGCAGTGTTATTCATATCAATGCGCTATGTAGATATCAATATTAAGGACGGCAGGTAGTCTAGCGGTTAGAGCGTTGGGCAATTAACCGAAAGGTCTCTGGTTCGAATACCCGAGCCGACAAGGTGAAAAACCATTCGATGTGTCCTTGAGCAAGGCATTTAACCCTAATTTGCTCCAGGTATTGACCCTGTAGTTATGTCGTCATTGTAACAATAACAATTTGTTCTTAACTGACTTGCCTAGTTAAATAAAGTAATCCTCGAAGTAATCATATAGTTTTTCCAAAAGTATCTGTCATCTGATTATAATATTTTAGCTGGTAACGTAACGGATTACAGTTACCGTTTTTTGTAATCCCTTCTAGTAGCTAGCTAGTAAAGTGGTTGTCAAACTAGCGAATCGGCTGCCTGGGGTTGAATTTGAACTATGAATGGGGGGGTGAGATCTGTTTCTCATATCGAAATCAATGACAGTGCACATAATGCACCCCTACGTGTTCTACAAAGAGAATATCAAACGGAGTACAGAGCGTGATGTCAGATGTCATATCAGAATGAGTGCTCCATCCAGTATCACGTGTAACCGCCAGCCGCATATCCCCTATCATATCCCCTATCAACCATCACCTGCTTCTCTCCGTTATTGGAGGCTCGCAGCTCGAGTGAAGTGAATACACTATCCATTCATTTTGCCTGTTAGAACCAAGAGCACAGGCCAGTCTGACTTCGCTGTCACTGCCATAGAGGAAGAACGGAGCACAGTGACAGTCATGTTTGTGCCTTTAAATTGCTGAAAACTCTAGCCCAAAACATTGAACAATTCTTCCCCATAATACCGGAGCCACCTATTCCCCCTGTCTACCGCAATTCATGCTGAACTTTGCTGAAATAAAAGCTCCCAGAAATGTTCAATATGCACTAAAAGCTTATTTAGCTTATTTACATCCCTGTTAGTGAGCATTTCCAAAATAAAAAAAAATAACCCATCATTTTGAGGAGGGGGTTCATCCTATGGGTAGACACACACACTACACTGTTGGGGGGATACCGCTGAAAGGTTGTCTGTATATGGAGATTTGAGGTGATTTCAGTGGAATGTGCTTATATAGGTTTGTTTTTATCAGTCACTGTTGTGTTTGCCACAATAGCAGCGTCATTGTTGGGGACTGATACTGGCTAGAGTGCCCTCCTCTAGATATCACAAGAGGAAAGATGGACTCTGCATTGTCTGCCAGGATATAGGATATGAGCCCCATTTTCACACTCTCAGAAGCCTGTGAATATTATGTCAGTGTGTGTGTGTGTGTGTGTACTGTTAAATAAAAGCTCCTCTATTCTGTCAGCACAGATCAACCCTGAATTCAAGCTGACTAGCCGAGACAGACATATTATGCACAATGCCATCCGGAGTGCCAGTTTGGACTCGTTGGAACAATGTGCCCATGGAAATGCCCCGTCTGTCCTCTCTGCTATCACACGGGAACACAGTGAACGGACACTGCTGGGACACGCAAAGCAAAGCAATAGCCTGCTGCAACTGCTCTCTTCTGGTGCTGCTGCTTATTATTACTAAGCTATAGCCAGCCATCATCCTCACCCTCTGCACCCTCAGTCTCCCCTCATTCCCAATCCCCTAGCAGTCAGGGAAGGGAAGGTAGCGAACCAGTGATCTCCAGACATCATAATTGCTACTTTGAGCTGTGTGCAGTGATGCAGTGAGTGGAGAGAGGATGAGAGGATGATAGAGAGAGAGAGTGGAGAGAGAGATGAGAGAGGGAGAGAGAGAGGAGGAGAGGATGAGAGAGAATGGAGAGAGAGAGGAGGAGAGTGTGTAGAGTGTAGAGGACATGACTGTGACCTCCAGGGATCTCAGTGATGCCTCCTTGGCTCTGTTTGCTCAGATATCAGACTAGCTGTGTGACGATAACAGGGCTCTGTTGGGTATCTAACTATCCCCAGAGGGCTAACATGCAGGCTGGGCTGTCATGTAAAAAGAAAAGGAAAAGCTTCACTCTCTAGTTGCTCCAATGCAATCATTGATTCATCAACGTCAGATTGCCTAGTGAATCTCAGGTGCTCAGAACAAGAGTTAAGAAAAGCATGGAATGGCTGCTGTTGTTCAACATTACTCTTCCATATAAATGAATATATAATCAATGTCCTTTTCCCAAATAATAATGTTAGACAACATTTATAATTACATTTTTTGAGAGGATTGAGAATTTACTGTTTCTCCATGTAACCCACATATAAATTATCATATGGGCTGTCATGTAAAAACACAGTTAGCCTCCCAGTGACATGCTAACAGCTAACTCGCTAATCGTTAGCCTCATGGCAAGACAGAAATTCTAGGTGCTAGTGCGGCCACCATGCTAATATGCTAATACTTTGTTTGGCAGCCAGCCAGCCGAGTGTTGTTAGCCTGATGAGATGGAGTGTTTGTTATGCGGGAGCTCAGGTGACAGACAGTGACTGACGGCTCGCAACCAGCGCAGCCCTGCTCAGGTGGTGTAGACGCTAACCGCTGCACCGCCGCACCACACAGATAGTGATTTACCTCCTTGACTTCTACTGACATTCTCCAAAGTGGCTACACAGAGCCCACACACCAGCTGTCAATTAAAGCCTTGTTAGGTGCCGGAGAGAAGTGATATTCCAGGAGATCCGACAGTTGCTCCTTCACCTGCCTGCTTAGGTGCAGCCCGCCCAGCTTGCCGACACTTCGCCGAAACGATGTATCTAGACCTGAGCAAAACGAGGAGGAGCAATTTGAGAGAGAGGGAGAGATGAAAAGGCTTTGTAACATGAACCGTATGAACTGTATTGTGTTGAGGGCCGTGTGTAGAAGGCGTGTATGATCCTGAACACTTAGTGCCAGGTTCACGGCTCAGAACTCATTAAAGATGGAGGATAAATCAGAGATGTGTTATTTAGTAACAGCTCTGGCCTATTGAGAGAAGACAAAGCATTAATCGGATCGATGGCTTCAACGCTATTAAGTTTCCCTCCTGCCCTCCATGGGAACCCTTCGGGTGTAGAAAGATTTTTCTTTATCTGATGGATAATGAAGTGTTACGAGGCCAACTGGGGATTGGCAGCCATTTTGAAGTGCATTCTAGATTTGAAAAGCATAGCGTATCTTCGATGCAGGAATTTTCTCCACAGTACTTGATCTGTCTCACAAGGTGGGTGGTGTGAGCTATGACATGCTGAAGCATTCCTTTAGGTAGCAACATCATGTACAACATTCCTTTAGGTAGCAACACCATTTACAACATTCCTTTAGGTAGCAAAACCATGTACAACATTTCTAGTAGCCTAGCGGTTCGAGTGTTGGGCCAGTAACCGAAAGGTCGCTGGTTTGAACACCCGAGCCGACAAGGTGAAAAAACCTGTCGGTGTCCTTGAGCAAGGCACTTAACCCTAATTGCTCCAGGGGCTGACCCTGTAGGTAGGCCGTCATTGTAAATAAGAATTTGTTCTTTACTGACTTGCCTAGTTAAATAAAGGTTAATTTAAAACACACAGACACTATGTACAGTATGTTCAAGTGTGTTTTCCAAAGAGAATGAATTAATGATGCCACCAATGTGTTCTTCTCAAGGCCATTTCGCCTGTTTCTGCCATTGCTCATAATGAGTCTATCCATTAAGGCTGTAATCATGAAGGCTAAATCCATGTCTCTAATAGCACCCTATTAGAAAACTGTCTTTAATTCTCCCAACACCACTCAATAGAATGCCTACTTCTGCAGGCCAGGCCTGCCTAGTTGTTCACTGCTCTACAGATGGGATTACATAAGACCTGGCTGAGGAAGTGGAGTGCCTGGGAGTATGCTCATTCTCTCCCACTCAGAACTATATAGATTCTATAGATTGTAGCCCTGAAGTACCCTTTATGTGGAACATTTATACTGGGATGTTCTAGAACACTGAGAACCTGCAGGGATGTTCTTGAACACATAAAAAAGCTGTAGGGATGTTCTTGAACACAGATAAACTGTTGGAATGTTCTAGAACACAGGGAAAGCTGCTGGGACGTTCAAGAACATGGAGAACCTTGATGTTCTAGAACGGGGTTTCAAACTTTTCTTGCCCAGGGACCCTCTCCCAGTCAAATCGGCGACCCAGGGAACCCCATCATAAATTTGTTTACATCCTTGTTGGTGAAAATGTCTCCTTTGCCAAGATAATCCATCTACCTGACAGGTGTGGCATATCAAAAACATGATTAAACAGCATGATCATTACATAGGTGCACCTTGTTCTGGGGACAATAAAAGGCCACTAAAATGTTTTGTCACACAACACAATGCAACAGATGTCTCAAATTTTGAGGGAGCGTGCAATTGGCATGCTGACTGCAAGAAAGTCCACCAGAGCTGTTGCCAGATAATTTAGTTTTCATTTCTCTACCATATGCTGCCTCCAACGTCGTTATAGAGAACTTGGCAGTACGTCCAACCGGCCTCACAACCACAGATCATGTGTAACCACTCCAGCCCAGGACCTCCACATCCGGCTTCTTGACCTGCGGGATTGTCTGAGGGAGGGTTCTGAGGAGTACTTCTGTCTGTAATAAAGCCCCTGCCCAGTCATGTGAAATCCATAGATTAGGGCCTAATTTATTTATTTCAATTGACTTTTACTGTAACTCAGTAAAATCTTAGAAATGTTATATATATATATAGTTTAATATATTTTCTGCATGGGTTCTATCTATCTGGTTTTGGTCGTTTAAGTTGACACTGAAACAGTTTTTCCATCTTAAGAATGTTCTATACAGAAAAAAAACTGTAATTAGCTCCAATGACCGTAATTTCTGCCATATTAAAGGGATAGTTTAGCCAATGAAGCCATGTATCTAATTCCCCAGAGTCTGATTAACAGGAGCTAATGCCAACTGTTCCTGTAGACGTCCAAGTCATTGTGCTGATGCTAGATAGCATAGGCTTGTGAAACTACCTCTAACTTCCTTCATACTGGACGCAGAGACATTAAAATGTTATCCACAGTGGTATTCTGTTATAGCTAACGATTTTCATTAAAATATTCGCAGACCTCCTGCATTACGTCCACTGACCACTGCCACTGACCCCCAGTTTGAAAACCTCTGTGTGGTGTCAATATGCATGTGTGTTGGAGTGTCAGTGTAGTATGTGTGGGTAGAGGCCAGTGAGTGTGCATAGAGCCATTGCAAGAATATCAGTGCAAAAAAAGGGGGGTCAATGCAAATAATCTGGGTAGCCATTTGATCAACTGTTCAGCAGTCATGGCTTGGGGGTAGAAGCTGTTCAGGAGCCTTTTGGTCCTAAATTTGGTGCTTCGGTACTGTTTGGGCCCAGCGGCTTGGAAACGTCTGAGCTAATCACACGAGTACTGTGTGCCTTTTTTCCCAAACACACAAACAGACACAAACCACAGACCACTATGAACTTTTACTGGGAACTTCAGTCAATTCTTGTGAACTTGCACATAAAGTCATCGTCTGCATGAATGTTATGCATCTGAATTCTGAACGCTCCACAGCGCTGTTCCGGGTGCCTGTTAAAACCTATGGTTCATTGATTAAGGGTTGGGGCCATGAACCTAGCAGGGGGTGTTTAAGATTCAGGTGCAGTGCTGCCGCTGTCTCCAGCTCATCTCTGATGCAAAATCCATTGGCCACGCTCGAGCAACAGCAGCACTTGTTTGAATCTCAGTGTTTGGGTAGGATGCATAAAACATGATGGCCAATGGGCCTCTGCTATCCTGCTCAAATTGAAATGTTCATTTAGAGAGAGTTTGAATCTCAGTGTTTGGGTAGGATGCATAAAACATGATTGCCACCTGGACTCTGCTATCCTGCTCAAATTGAGAGAGCGAGAGAGTGTGTGAATGTCTGTGTGTGCGTGTGTGAGTGTGCGTGTGTGTGAATGGTTGTGTGTGTGTGTAAGTGCGTGTGAGTGTTTGTGTGAGTGAGAGAGTGACTCTCCACACATCATAGGGTATTTTAGAAGCACCCTGTCATTACCAGGCATTACAATGACTTTGCTATTATCCCTTATTGTTTTTATTATACAAGCAGGGATAGGTTATATACCAATTTGTCATTTTTGTTTAAGTCATGCTGTATGGGCTATTCTATTGCCATGACCATATGTGGTAGTGAACTCTGATCAGGCTTCTGTAGCAGAGGAGCGGACACGGCAGCTCTGTAACTAATGTTGGGGGAATTCACTACCAGTCTGAGACAAGGGTTCTGAAAAGCAACGCTTAATTGGTTCCATTGAAACCCGAGGCCTTGTAAACGATGTGTAAATTGCTCACTCAATTCTGGTGTACGTAGAGATTATTGGGATTTATTAAACTGTTTTCATTAACCAAATCAGAGCCATACTATATTTCTGTGCTCATAAGCGAGCGTTGCAACCCCGCGTGGAAAACGCCCTCCATTCACCTTTTATTGTAACAAAAATGCCTTCATTTGCTGTATGATTTGGAGATGTTGGAACTGGGCCATGACAATTTCTAAAGCGCAATGACACATTCTAATGACATTTCTGTAGAGGTGTGGGTAGAATGTTTTAATCTTTTGCAGTTACTTCTTTAAACAAAAAATGCATGCTGCATGTAGAGAATACCAAACACTGGCCTCGCATTCTGCAAGACTGTCTATTGAACCATTTTAAAGTAAATGCTGCAGTCCACACTAATATAGACGAATTACTGTCTAATATTTAGTTCATCAATACATGATTGTGCTTCTATCTCCTGCCTTGGTTATACAGCGCATTTGGAAAGTAATCAGACCCCTTCACTTTTTCCACATTTTGTTACGTTAGTCTTATTCTAACATGGATTAAATAAAAATTAAGAATTAATCAAATCTACACACAATACCCCATAATGACTAAAGCCAAAACAGGTTTTTAGAAATGGTTGCAAATGTATTACAAATAAAAAAAACATACCTTATTTACAAGAGTATTCAGACCCTTTGCTATGAGACTTGAAATTGAGCTCAGGTGCATCCTGTTTCCATTGATTATCCTTGATGTTTACAACTTGATTGGAGTCCACCTGTGATAAATTCAATTGATTTGAAAAGTTTGTGGTCATACTCACATCTTTAAAAACATAGGTGCTGGGTTAATAAAGAATACTAGTATAGAACAAGGAGGGCCGCACACTGTTAAAGCTCCCAATTCACTGCTTTATTGACAACGTTTCCATCCGAAGTGGATCTTCGTCAGGTCAAACAAACTGAGTGCTCACATCCCAAAATATACACATTTCACCTCACATGACCATTGCGGACATGACGCATGGTGGGTGCAAAAAACGTGTATCGCTAATAATTTAATAACAAAGAGATGGGTACAAGTAGTGGTTCCAGAAAATAATATATATTTACAAAATGACAAGTAGGTAACCTGGAAGAAAAATCGAAGTCAAGTAACATATTCATGTAAGAAATGGTCTGATATCAAATTCTCTAGGAGACATGGTACACAAACGGTGAATCCAACAAATACACTTGATCAGGTATATCACATTCTTAATGGCGTTGCCCGTAATAGAGTGATTTGAACATTTGTTCGTAAAGTTACACTGGGTACATCGGCCACATCTATAATTACCGTCCGGCACATTGTCTAGGAAGGTTCTACGTGGCACTGGTGGAAGATCAGACCTCACCACCATTTGACTGATGTTAGGGGCGCGTCTGAAGACTACCTGCGGGGGTTCTTTAAACGTCTTTTCCAGTTGTGGATAAGTGCTCAGGTAGTACCAGTGTTTTTTAATGATGTGGTCGAACCGTTTACCAAGTGGGGAGTACTGAAGAAAGCATTGAACACGTTGATCAGTAGGGCGGGGAGGTTTGGGCGTGAGGCTGTCATCCTGGGTAATATTTTTATAACGTCCCCTTGCGTCATGCAGCCATTTCCCTGGTTAACCCCGCTGTCTGAAACGCTCATCCAGATGGTCGGCTTGTTTGTCATAGTCACTCTATGTACTACAAATCCTGCGTATGCGACTGTATTGGCTATTAGGGAGGCTCTTTTTTAGGGGAATAGGGTGGAAGCTGTCTCCGCGTAACAGGGAATTCCTGTCCTTTGGCTTCCTGTATAGGGCCGTACTAAACCACCCCTCCCTCTTAATTAAAATGTAAAGAAAACTTTTCATGCGCATCAAAGGTTAGGGTGCATTTCAAATGTTCATTGCTTGTATTGATGAAGGAGGGGAATAGATTAAGTTCCTCTGCTTCCTCTGAATAGAAGGAATACCTCACCAATGAAGCGTTTCCACAGTCTAATATGGAATAGAACGAATACGTAATCAATGAAGATTTTCCAGAGTCTAATATGGAATAGAACGAATACCTCATCAATTAAGATTATCCAGAACCTGATATGACGCAAGAATGGATTGTTAGGGCTAAAAATCAAAAAGATTCACATACAGACTGGCATAATTCATAAAGATCCGCATACAGACTGGCATAATTCATAAAGACCCACATACAGATTGGCATAATTCATAAAGACCCACATACAGATTGGCATAATTCATAAAGACCCACATACAGACTGGCATAATTCATGAAGATCCACATACAGATTGGCATAATTCATAAAAACCCACTTACAGACGTCCATAATTCATCTTTAGAAGTAAAGGTGCTATCTATAACCTAAAAGGTTATAGATAGCAACATAGGAGAACCCTTTGAAGAACCCTTTTTGGTTCCAGGCAGAACCTTTGAGTTCCATGTAGAACCCTTTACACAGAGGGTTCTACATGGAACCCAAAATAGTTCTGCCGGGAACCAAAAAGGGTTCTTCAAAGGGTTCTCCTATGGGGACAGCCGAAGAACCCTTTTTTTCTAAGAGTGTACTTTCATAAACTCTTTATTTTTGCATTTCTCCACTTTCCACAAGAGACTTCAGCTTGCAGTGAATCTCATCTTTGAACAGTGGTGTGGGGTCATGTGACAATTTCTGAAAGTGGTGTTGTTCAATTGTCCCCAGATCTCATTCACATAGTCATCATGGTTTAACAACACCCCAGCTCCGCCCTTGTCAGCATTACGCACTATCAAAGTGTAATATTTTTTATAACATACAATGCTTGCCTCTGTTCTTTAGGGAGATTATTGTAGAGTCTGTATTCTTATCCAAAAGGAATGGCAGACCAACATGCAGCGCTGATAAAGTTTCGACATACTTTATTATAACCAAACTTGAAAAAAACCAACAAAGACGGCTCTGGAGTGGGGCTGACGACCGGTTGCGGGCTGGGTACCGGTAGAGTGGACGGATCCGGCTCAGGAGCGGGCCTGACGACCGGTCCCGGGCTGGGCACCGGTGTGGCATTTATGGGGCAAAAGAACTCCCTACGTCTCAATGTACAAAATAAATTCAATTGATTGGACATGATTTGCAAAGGCACACACCTGTCTATATAAGGTCCCAGAGTTGACAGTGCATGTCAGAGCAAAAACCAAGCTATGAGGTCGAAGGAATTGTCCGTAGAGCTCCGAGACAGGATTGTGTCGAGGCACAGATCAGGGGAAGGGTACCAACAACTGTCTGCAACATTGAAGGTCCCCAAGAACACAATGGCCTCCATCATTATTTTATTATATTCGTTTTTTTTTTACTTTTTACCCATTTTCTCCCCAATTTCATGATATCCAATTGGTAGTTACAGTCTTGTCCCATCACTGCAACTCCCGTATGGACTTGGGAGAGGCGAAGGTCGAGAGCCATGCATCCTCCGAAAGTCGCACTGCTTCTTGACATACTGCTCGCTTAATCTCCTGTAGTGTGGGGTATGTTAAGAGTGTTTTTTAAAGATCGGGACCTCACCGATCCGAAATCGCAAATAATAAACATGTTCAATATTTAGGATCTGATATCCTGTAGTGTGGGGGGAACTCTGAGGACAGCCGAGTACGCCGGCAAGTGATTGTCACATGGGAATGACGATAGCCAATTGGGAGCCACGCTGACTTAAAGTAATAATCACGAGAACTCACAACAAGCCATGGCGGCAAAAGCGAAAGTTAGGTGGTCGTAATATCGCCTCTGACTCTGTCATGGTTAGTGACATCAAGTTCACTCACCTCCAATCCACGATACAGCATGTAGAGTCCATTTTCACGCCGTCCTCACGACTTCGTCCACTGTCTTTTAAGTTTTATTTCACAACTTTGAGATAAAAATATTGCGCAAGCTAGCATTGCTAGCTCCTCCTGTTTGTCGTCCACCATGTTTTGTTTATGCTGAAGTCACGATTTTTATTGCGAGAGATTTGCGAGATTTCCGGTTTTGAAAATTGTGACTGGGTTGTTCGGGAATGGAATCGTTTACCCTCCACACACTTAACGATCTAAACCGTAAAACATATGTTTATTTGTCGTTAAGTGTGTGGTCTGTTACGATTTGTAAATTCGAAAGATTGTGTAGTGTGTGCCCGGCATAACCCGGAAACTAGCCGCACCAATGTGTCCGAGGAAACACCATACAACTGCCGACCGAAGTCAGAGTGCATGCACCGGGCCCGCCACAAGGAGTTGCTAGAGCGCGATGTTACAAGGACATCCACGGCCGGCCAAACCCTCCCCTAACCCGGATAATGCTGGGCCAATTGCGTGCTGCCTCCTGGGTCTCCTGGTCGCGGCCGGCTGCGACATGGCCTGAGATCGAACCTGGGTCTGTAGTGATGACTCAAGAACATTGACCGCTGCGCCACTCGGGAGGCCCCATAATTCTTAAATGGAAGAAGTTGGAAAGTACAGAGAGATCCTTGATAAAAACCTGCTCCAGAGAGCTCAGGACCTCAGACTGGGGCAAAGGTTCAACTTCCAACAGGACAACGACCCTAACCACACAGCTAAAACAGCACCGGTGTGGCTTCGGGACAAATCTCTGAATGTCCTTGAGTGGCCCAGCCAGAGTCTGGACTTGAACCCAATGGAACATCTCTGGAGAGACCTGAAAATAGCTGTGCAGCGACGCTCCCCATCCAACCTGACAGAGCTTGAGAGGATCTACAAGCTTGTAGCATCAACAAAGTACTGAGTAAAGGGTCTGAATACTTATGTAAACATTTCTAAAAACCTGTTTTTGCTTTGTCATTATGGGGTATTGTGTGTAGATTGATGAGGTTGATTATTTAATCAATTTTTGAATATTGCTGTATTGTAACAAAATGTGGAAAAAGTCAAGGGGTCTGAATATTTTCCGAATGCACTGTGGGCTCTGAGATTAAATAGGCTATGATGTCGCGCTCCTATTGCACAGCAATACTGTACTCCCCCTCTCTCTCTGTCTACTAAGGAACACAATGGGCACTGTAAGGCTATGGGCAGCTCTGCTCGGCTCTGCTAGGGCATGATGGACAAACACTGAGCTGTGTTCTGCAACTGCTCTGCTGAACATTGTCTCAAGCAAACACAACCATGAGAAGATGTGTGCTGGCACGCTCTCAAAAGCCACAGGCTATCTCCCTCCATCTCCCTCCTCTCTCGCTCTCTCTCGATATTTATCTCTCTGGAGCCCTCTGTCTCTCCCTTTTTTCTCATTCTCTCTCTCCCAGAATTATCCTCCTCCATCTGTCCTTCAGATCTCCTTCATGGTTGTCCAGGCAGCTAGAGAGGCAGTGGTCTGTGTAGCCAGTGGCGATTTTAGCATGTAAATCTTGGTGTGGCAGAAAATAATAATACGTGGGATGCATGCCAGCAAAGCCACAACACTAAACAATACATTAATTGCACTATAACGGTGACAAACGGTGCCCACAAACTGTTAGGGCCTACATAAAGCTGTCCCAACAGCAGAGTCCCAACAGCAGTCCCAACACCTTACCAATGCTACACCTGGCTATCAGCAGTGCCTTGTCTGGCAGCGAAACAGTTAATTCAGCCTCATTTACTGCCTTGAAAAAAAATTAAATAAAGATAGCTGATATGGCTGACTTGCTTAAACAAATGTGGTTTCTACTGACAGTTGAGATGTACAAACTATGGCATAAGGGGACGACAAGCGAATAAGAGGAAATCCGTAATTTCGATTAAGACATTAATGAGCGAGCTAGGACGGACGTAGTCATTATAGCTAATTGTTCAGCACTTTTGAAATATACTGCGACAGAATTCAGATCATGGGCCGATCTTACTGTGTTCTCCCTGTACACCAAGTCAGAACCGCAGGATAAATAAAGGGGGCATTTAAGCAGACAATGAAAGCTCTTACAATATTGAATGATTACATTTCTCTAAAACAGGTTATAGGCTACATGTGCACCACCAAGTCAGAACAGTAGGTGAAATTAAGAGGTGAAAATATACCAAATTATTAGGGTGAGACACATGGGCTAATATCAACTTACATACACTTAGTATTACTTTCTTAGCTACAGTATACATATCTCCCTGGCATATTACATCACTTATGCAGCAGCGTACAATACATTTTTGTTGTGCTGTGCTCACTTGAACATGAAGGTGGCGCAGCAGTCCTTCGAAGGAAAATGATGTCATCGAACTTTATCATAAAAATCGGGCTTTCTCCAACTGGGAACTCTGGAAAAAAAACAAGGTTGTATCATGATGACGTCAGTGGTCTTCAGGTCGTAGCTCTAGAAAGAGGCCCGCTTTCCGGATTTACAATTCCGAGTTGGATGACCGTTGAAAACATATTTTCCCAGTTGTCTTGAAAGCACCATAAATCCAGAGCATGCCTCTGAAGTCAGATTTCGCAGTTCCGAGTTAAGTTGTTTTGAACGCAGCACAAATCATGCTTCATCGACAGCCTGGCCCATGTTGAATGTTTATAATTCTAAACTTGGAAAAGAGACCCTTAATCCCAGACTTGGGACCACACAGCCACTCCACTGAATAGCAGGCTAGTGATTGATTTGAAATGTTAGCATTTAGCCACTGATTCCTTCCAAACCACGCATTGTTGAATTTGCGATTTCCAACTTGTCGTGTAATGTTTATGTGCAATGGCCGATGAGCACGGATACGTTTTATCTATAATTTCTCTACATAATTTTTCTTCATATGACAAGGATTAAAAAGGATTCATGATGATGACTGCTAGCTAAGATGCTGAAAGTATGTTGACATGATCAGTCCAATCGAGGCTACTGTAGATATAATGTGATTTGTCCTCATTTTATCTGTGTCCAATGACCTTGAGCCTTTTTGGATGGGTACTTCTAATTGTAACTCTATGGCAGCACCCAATAGGTTTGCATTTTCGAGCTCTACCCTTAGACTTGGCAGTGACGTAGTGTCCCTATGAGTGACACTGAGCCAATCACGGCGCAACTAGAGAACATTACCAACACCTACGCTCCGTATTTTCCGCTGACTGCCCCACCACAGAAAGCACTGAGCTAGGCTGAAACACCTGCATTTTGGAGCTGCCTTACTCAAGAAAGCAAACAAGAGACCATGTTTGCATGCAGATTTATAAACTCAAGGATTTTTTCCTTTTACATTGTTTGCAAACTGATATGTGACACGTATTAATTCCATAATAGCCTTACGTTTTAACCTTAGCTGCACTCTCCGTTAGGGCTGCTGGTGGCTACCTACCAGACCCTGGGGCTAGCCAAGCCAAGCCAAAGCCCTGCTAGCTGCTAGCAACACACTACGCTAAGCTACTCTGTAATTACACAGCCACACTCATCACTCTGCCTCACACTGTCTCAGCCTTGCTCTCTGTCCATCAAAGCAACACATTCTTGGAGAGGTGTGTGTGCGTGAGATGCGAGCGTGTGTTATCGTGACTTTATGTCGTTTAAAAATGCATGTGTGGCGATAAGGACTTGCGATACACAAGGCGGCAGATACATATCCTCATTATATATAGATGGATAGGATTGGTTTTGTTAGCGCCGTCTGTCTGGACTGAAGGAGATGATTGAACGTCATAACGCCTGTTTCCACAAGATGATCGACTTACACTGGAAACAAAGTGCGATAGTCCCAAATCAATAGTTTGTAGATGATCAACAACATTTAAACTAACTATCCCCTAACCTTAACCATTATCCTAACCCTAACCTTAACAATTATTCTAACCTTAACCATTATCCTAACACTAAACTTAACCATTATCCTAACCCTAACCTTAACATTAACCGTTATCATAACCCTAAACTTAACCATTATCCTAACCCTAAACTTAACCGTTATCCTAACCCCAAACTTAAGCCCCCTTAAGTGCCCCTTCTCATTCACTGTCCCCATGAGAGGAAGCTGTAACCCTTCTCTGCTTTCCTACTGGAAAACAGACAGCTGGTCAAAAAAGGAAAGCCTTATTTATTCTACTTAAAGTAGCTGTATGTGCTTTTATATAACTGGAGTCAAATGCATTAATACACAAATATATGAATGCATTAATACATGAATACAAGAGGTGTGTGTCAGAGAGAGGGAGAGACAGACTGGGAGGGAGAGACAGACAGAGAGAGGGAGGAAAGGAGAGAGGGAGGGAGGGAGGGAGGGAGGGAGGGAGGGAGGGAGGGAGGGAAGGGGAGAGAGACAGAGAGAGTGAGACCGAGAGAGAGATCGAGAGACCGCAACAGAGGTAAATAGAGAGCAAGTGATCAACAGAAAACAGGGCAGTTTAATTCTCCCCATGAAGTTTCATGCTGTGTCGGCCATGGGGGTTGATGGCTGATCTGTGGCGGTTGATAGGATCATGGCTGACTGTTTCCAGTCTCAACTCTGAGATGTTTGGAGCCAATTGCATTTGTTATTTTGTCATGTCCATTACCACAGAGTCGGACGCTTTCTCTCTCTTTTCACTGTTCTGGAGAAACACACATCAGCTAGCTAGAGCTGGCTCTCAACATCAACTCAGGCAATATTAAACCACACAATACGTGGAAAATTTGCTTGTTTTATAAGCAGTGTGTATAACCGAGGGATATTCTTAATGCAGTAGGATTCTCTCTCTTTATTCAATGATTAGATACTTATGTATTTTTCTCTGCTGTGGAGTCTAGTCCTCAACTTTGACCTTACACTTAAATTACAGTATGATATGTAGCGCTTATCCTAGTACCTGAGATGATTGGGATCATTTCATTGTTCATTCTGTGTGGGCTCCATACCACAACAGTCATACTGCACAACATATCTGATGACGCTAACTTAGCATCTCAATGATTGTATCAATTGTTTTTGCTTAGTATTATACAGTGCATTCGGAAAGTATGACAATTGACTTTTTCCACATTTTGTTAAGTTACAGCCTTATTCTAAAATGGATTAAATTAATAAAAATCCTCAGCAATCTGCACGCACATATTGTATGTTCTATAGCAGTTCCTTCCCTTGGTCTTCCTCTGCCTGTTGATAGGTGTGTGTGTGTGCGTTGTTACTGAAAGTACAGTATTTTAGTGTGTCCTTCACTTTTAGCCTTTGCTGGACACTAACTCTTTAAGCATACGACTGTCTGTCCCAAACATCTGCTGGGGATGACAAAGTTGGGGATGGCACAATGTGCCTGGTGTGTTTTTTTTGTGTGAGACTGTAGGTGTGTGTGAGACTGTAGGTGTGTGTGAGACTGTAGGTGTGTGTGAGACTGTAGGTGTGTGTGAGACTGTACATGTGTGTGAGACTGTACGTGTGTGTGAGACTGTAGGTGTGTGTGAGACTGTAGGTGTGTGTGAGACTGTAGGTGTGTTTGAGACTGTAGGTGTGTGTGAGACTGTACGTGTGTGTGAGACTGTAGGTGTGTGTGAGACTGTACGTGTGTGTGAGAAAGTAGGTGTGTGTGACTGTAGGTGTGTGTGTGACTGTAGGTGTGTGTGTGTGACTGTAGGTGTGTGTGTGTGACTGTAGGTGTGTGTGTGTGACTGTAGGTGTGTGTGTGTGACTGTAGGTGTGTGTGTGTGTGACTGTAGGTGTGTGCGTGTGACTGTAGGTGTGTGTGTGTGACTGTAGGTGTGTGTGTGTGACTGTAGGTGTGTGTGTGACTGTAGGTGTGTGTGTGACTGTAGGTGTGTGTGTGTGTGACTGTAGGTGTGTGTGTGTGTGACTGTAGGTGTGTGTGAGACTGTACGTGTGTGTGAGACTGTACGTGTGTGTGAGACTGTACGTGTGTGTGAGACTGTAGGTGTGTGTGAGACTGTAGGTGTGTGTGTGTGACTGTAGGTGTGTGTGACTGTAGGTGTGTGTGTGTGACTGTAGGTGTGTGTGTGACTGTAGGTGTGTGTGTGACTGTAGGTGTGTGTGTGACTGTAGGTGTGTGTGTGTGTGACTGTAAGTGTGTGTGAGACTGTAAGTGTGTGTGTGACTGTAGGTGTGTGTGACTGTAGGTGTGTGTGTGACTGTAGGTGTGTGTGTGACTGTAGGTGTGTGTGTGTGTGACTGTAGGTGTGTGTGTGTGTGACTGTAAGTGTGTGTGAGACTGTAAGTGTGTGTGAGACTGTACGTGTGTGTGAGACTGTAGGTGTGTGTGAGACTGTAGGTGTGTGTGAGACTGTAGGTGTGTGTGAGACTGTAGGTGTGTGTGAGACTGTAGGTGTGTGTGAGACTGTACGTGTGTGTGAGACTGTACGTGTGTGTGAGACTGTACCTGTGTGTGTGACTGTAGGTGTGTGTGTGTGACTGTAGGTGTGTGTGTGTGACTGTAGGTGTGTGTGTGACTGTAGGTGTGTGTGTGACTGTAGGTGTGTGTGTGTGTGACTGTAGGTGTGTGTGAGACTGTACGTGTGTGTGAGACTGTACGTGTGTGTGAGACTGTAGGTGTGTGTGAGACTGTACCTGTGTGTGAGACTGTAGGTGTGTGTGAGACTGTAGGTGTGTGTGAGACTGTACGTGTGTGTAAGACTGTAGGTGTGTGTGAGACTGTACGTGTGTGTGAGACTGTAGGTGTGTGTGTGACTGTAGGTGTGTGTGTGTGACTGTAGGTGTGTGTGTGTGACTGTAGGTGTGAGTGTGTGTGACTGTAGGTGTGTGTGTGTGTGACTGTAGGTGTGTGTGTGACTGTAGGTGTGTGTGTGTGACTGTAGGTGTGTGTGTGTGACTGTAGGTGTGTGTGTGTGACTGTAGGTGTGTGTGTGTGACTGTAGGTGTGTGTGTGACTGTAGGTGTGTGTGTGTGTGACTGTAGGTGTGTGTGACTGTAGGTGTGTGTGTGTGACTGTAGGTGTGTGTGTGTGACTGTAGGTGTGTGTGTGACTGTAGGTGTGTGTGTGACTGTAGGTGTGTGTGTGTGTGACTGTAGGTGTGTGTGTGACTGTAGGTGTGTGTGTGACTGTAGGTGTGTGTGTGACTGTAGGTGTGTGTGTGTGACTGTAGGTGTGTGTGTGTGACTGTAGGTGTGTGTGTGACTGTAGGTGTGTGTGTGTGACTGTAGGTGTGTGTGTGACTGTAGGTGTGTGTGTGACTGTAGGTGTGTGTGTGACTGTAGGTGTGTGTGTGTGACTGTAGGTGGGTGTGTGTGACTGTAGGTGTGTGTGTGACTGTAGGTGTGTGTGTGACTGTAGGTGTGTGTGTGACTGTAGGTGTGTGTGTGACTGTAGGTGTGTGTGTGACTGTAGGTGTGTGTGTGCCCATGTATTTGTGAGAATCTGCATGCATCAGTGTGTAGGTCTCCCTTTCCCTACTTTATTTCCTATGTATTGCACTACTTTTGACTGGGGCCCATGCAATACATAGGGAATAGAGTGCCATTTGGGACGTATCTGTTGTCTCTTGGTAAATCCCTCTACCTTTTGGGCTTTTGCCCTAATCCCACCCGTAGTAAACAACAGCTGTAGATTTGGGAGGACCAGCATATTCTGATTAAGAGGAACAATACAAATATACCTTTCTTTCTTTCCCCGTGCATCCCTCCCCACAGCCATCCCTCCCCCACAGTCATCCCTCCCCCACAGTCATCCCTCCCCACAGTCATCCCTCCCCACAGTCATCCCTCCCCACAGTCATCCCTCCCCACAGTCATCCGTCCCCACAGTCATCCGTCCCCACAGTCGTCCCTCCGCACAGTCGTCCCTCCGCACAGTCGTCCCTCCGCACAGTCGTCCCTCCGCACAGTCGTCCCTCCGCACAGTCGTCCCTCCCCACACTCGTCCCTCCCCACACTCGTCCCTCCTACACTCGTCCCTCCCCACACTCGTCCCTCCCCACAGTCGTCCCTCCTCACAGTCATCCCTCCCCACACTCGTCCCTCCCACACTCGTCCCTCCCCACACTCGTCCCTCACCACAGTCGTCCCTCCCCACACTTGTCCCTCCCCCACAGTCATCTAGTTTTTCTGTTTTCCTCTTGAGAGAGGAGGAGGGGGAGCGAGGGATCTATCCCAGTCGGACACAGGCATGTGTGGACTCTGACCGATGGAGCACACTCATACTCATACCAGCAGGACTCATAACACACAGTACTAGGCCCTTGCAGTGTCTGGTTACTCTCTTTCTGCGTAATGTTTTTTCAGGCACGCCAGAGTCTTCCACTCCTGTCATTGTTAAGCCCGGTTTTAAATAGATGCTAGGTATTTGAAGTCAGCTTAGTTGCAATTGAAACGCACATGATTGAATTAGTGGCTGTCAGTTTGGGCCACTCTAGATATTTTCCGTCATGGAGTTAGTGAGTCGAGCCAGTGTCTCTAGTTACCGTCTCTGACTGTCTCTGTGGCTTCATCATCTGTGTGTTTGTTTGTCCATTGGTGGATCATCGATTGACGGGCAACACTGTAGAATTTAATTTTGCAAGCAGTTTACAAGTCACCGAATCTCTTAGTATATTCCATTCATTTGTGGCAGTGTAATAAATGTATTCGAGGAAACCAAACTGTCACCATGTACTGTAGAAATACATACACCATGTTTTCTATTAGATTCAACTAGGGCTGTGGTGGTCATGATTTTCAAGCAAATAACTGCCGGTCTCACGGTAATTGACCGTTAATGAACATAAACACCTTTAGCATCTCCTGGCTTCCACACATAGCCAACAAGCCACTGATGCAGACCTTTGGAACGACCATCCTAAAAAAAAATTAAAAAAAATACATTTAATATAGCCTACACCATCACAATAAATCCATTATTTATTTTAGACAGGTCTAAAGAAACATGATATGAAGAAAAGGTAGTCTATTTCAGAAGAACAGATTAGCATACTCTGACTTGTCCTTATGTTAGGCCCTGATCTGGCTATGCCATATGGCTGTGGGCTACGCTACATTATTTAGCAGACAAGATTGCTTAGAATTCTGTGGCATTATTTTATAGTATGAAGAATAACATTTTCCAAACGAGTGCGGACATGCGGCTATTCTGTGTTGAGCGGTTAACATAGAAACAGGTCCTCCTATATGCTTAATTTAGAGTTATTTATGCAACTTTAGTTGTGATACAAACGTTGGGCTTTATGTTTTGATTTTTAATACATTCTAAGGCTGCATGATGCGACTAATGATGATTTGAAAAAAGATGCATGAGCTCTGCTGTTTCTTGTTCTGGCTGCACACACTTCATCATTCTCTCATTCACAATTTGACAAGAACTTGATCATATTCTCACTAGTCCTCGACTTTCACGGCGGCATCCCCATTGTGTGGCCATAATTCCCCGTAAAGAATCTATGCCTTTTGCGGCCAAAATGTCTGTTTTGCCCTTGGGCTGAATATAATAATTATAATTTCCTTCTGCTGGCTGCCAATCGCCATGCTCTGAATCACCTCTCACTCACATAGCTCTCGCAGATATCTCATTTCTTATTAGCCAATGCCCTTTACGTAACCGGGTCCTTTTCACAGGTATCTCAGCTCCGAAGTAGGCTACAACTGCATGCGTCCTTCTTATCGAATTCTGAGACGCATTTTGAAGATGTTAGAGGACCTGTCCACATTTACTTTTCGTCAGCCAACAAGATGAGTAGGCCTAACGAACAGCAAAAGCACTAGCCTATGTCAATCTACTGTTCCCTCATAGTACAAAAGTTTACCTATTCTATTGGTCAACATTTCCTTCTGTGTGAGAAATAAATATTCCAAACATACTCTTGGACATTTGTGGGATGCGATAGACCCCAAATTAATACAACCCTTCGCATAAAAAAAATGATGCAATAGATCAGAACGTTAGCTTAAATGTTTCTTCACATTATAAGCGCAGCAATGTGCACACGGCAGTAGGCTATAAGCACGATTTTTTCAAAATGCATTCAATTAGCGGGAAAAGACTGTTATCAGATGTGACCGCAAATGTGATTGTGAAAGGTGCATTTTTATGGTGAAAATTATCTTTCCCAAACTTGAAAGTCATGTGCCGCATATGTATGCCAGTTTGGCTTTACACCGGTTGTAAAGCAGATTAATGTCTTTCATTTTAAGAACTTATTTGGCCGCTTTAGTTGTGATAAATAATCTCTCAACCCTCTGGTGACACCCTATTCACAGTCCCAAGACAGTTAACACCTTTGGAAGTGCTCCTACTGCAGTTACCAAGGCTAGGGTCGTCCACGTAATTATCAGCCACATGTAATTATCGTATTAAATCTAAATGTGAATTTTAGGAGAGATCTTAAGAGTCCCTGTTCCAGCTCTATCCCTAACACTGACATTTCCCTGGGACGGGGATGTTGATGGCGGGGTTGGGTGACATCACAGCTCCACAGCAGTAGGATAAGTCTTGTAAAGTCCAGGCCGGAGGCTAGAGTGTCTAACACCTGCATTTTTAGAATGTCCTTCTAAAAATGCAGGTGCACCTTCAACTGTTACTTGGCCCAGATACCGGGGAAGGAGAAGTCTGTATAGTGTAGTCACATAGTAGTAGTGTAGTAGTAAACTAATGTTGTAATATTATATTAATGTTGTAATGGTGTAGTAATGTAGTAGTAGTTTAGTAATGTAGTGTAGTATCGTTATTTAGTAATTGTGTAGTAGTAGTAGTATAGTAATGTAGTAGTGTAGTATAGTAATGCAGTAGTGTAGTATCATTATTTAGTAAAGTAATGTAATAGTGTAGTATTTTTATTTAGTAATAGTATAGTAATGTAGTAAAAGTGTAGTAATGTATCAATAGTGTAGTAATGTAATATAGTAATGTAGTAGTATAGTAATGCAGTAGTGTAGTATAGTAATGCAGTAGTGTAGTATCATTATTTAGTATAGTAATGTAGTAGTATAGTAATATAATAGTGTAGTAGTATAGTAGTATTAGTATAGCAATGTTGTGTAGTATAGTAATGTAGTAATAGTATAGTAATATAGTAGTGTAGTATAGTAATGTTGTAATAGTATAGTAGTGTAGTATATGTTGTAATAGTATAGTAATGTAGTAGTGTAGTATAGTAATGTTGTAACAGTGTAGTAACGTGGTGTATAGTAACATACTAATGTTGTAATAGTGTAGTAATGTACACTGAACAAAAATATAAATGCAACATGCAACAATTTCAAAGATTTTACTGAGTTACAGTTAAGGAAATATAAGGGAATCAGTCAAATTAAATGAATTAGGCCCTAATCTATGGATTTCACATGACTGGGCCTTGGAGGGCATAGGTCCACCCACTTGGCAGCCAGGCCCAGCCAATCCAAATGAGTTTTTCCCCCACAAAGGGGCTTTATTACAGACAGAAATACTCCTCAGTATTACTCCCCCCCCCCCTCCTAGCTGGCTTGGTTACTGTAATAGTGTAGTATTTTTATTTAGTAATAGTGCTCGGTTACTGCCAAATTCTATAAAACGACGTTGGAGGGAGCTTATGTTAGAGAAATTAACATTAAATTCTCTGGCAACAACTCTGGTAGATATTCCTGAAGTCAGCATGCCAATTACACGCCCCCTACAATACTTGAGACATCTGTGGCATTGTGTTGTGTGACAAAACTGCACATTTTAGAGTGGAACCAGGTTGCTGGTTCGAATCTCTAGGTGAAAAATCTTTCGGGGTCCATGAGCAAGGTACTTAACCCTGTAAGTTGCTCTGGATAAGAACGTCTGCTAATTGACTAAAATGTAATGTAGTAGCAGTATAGTCATGTAGTAATTGTGTAATATAGTCATGTAGTAATTGTGTAGTATAGTCATGTAGTAATTGTGTAATATAGTCATGTAGTAATTGTGTAATATAGTAATGTAGTAATTGTGTAGTATAGTCATGTAGTAACTGTGTAGTATAGTCATGTAGTAACTGTGTAGTATAGTCATTCCCTCCAGGATTTCGCAAGAGGGTTTTTTGTGATATTTGTGTAGGGGGTCTGGGGGATGGTCAGTAGTGTAGATGGAGGTCTGGGGGATGGTCAGTAGTGTAGATGGAGGTCTGGGGGATGATCAGTAGTGTAGATGGGGGTCTGGGGGATGGTCAGTAGTGTAGATGGAGGTCTGGGGGATGGTCAGTAGTGTAGATGGGGGTCTGGGGGATGGTCAGTAGTGTAGATGGAGGTCTGGGGGATGGTCAGTAGTGTAGATGGAGGTCTGGGGGATGGTCAGTAGTGTAGATGGAGGTCTGGGGGATGGTCAGTAGTGTAGATGGGGGTCTGGGGGATGGTCAGTAGTGTAGATGGAGGTCTGGGGGATGATCAGTAGTGTAGATGGAGGTCTGGGGGATGATCAGTAGTGTAGATGGAGGTCGGGGGGATGATCAGTAGTGTAGATGGAGGTCTGGGGGATGATCAGTAGTGTAGATGGGGGTCTGGGGGATGGTCAGTAGTGTAGATGGAGGTCTGGGGGATGATCAGTAGTGTAGATGGGGGTCTGGGGGATGATCAGTAGTGTAGATGGAGGTCTGGGGGATGATCAGTAGTGTAGATGGAGGTCTGGGGGATGGTCAGTAGTGTAGATGGGGGTCTGGGGGATGGTCAGTAGTGTAGATGGAGGTCTGGGGGATGATCAGTAGTGTAGATGGAGGTCTGGGGGATGATCAGTAGTGTAGATGGAGGTCTGGGGGATGATCAGTAGTGTAGATGGAGGTCTGGGGGATGGTCAGTAGTGTAGATGGGGGTCTGGGGGATGGTCAGTAGTGTAGATGGAGGTCTGGGGGATGATCAGTAGTGTAGATGGGGGTCTGGGGGATGATCAGTAGTGTTGATGGAGGTCTGGGGGATGGTCAGTAGTGTAGATGGGGGTCTGGGGGATGGTCAGTAGTGTAGATGGAGGTCTGGGGGATGATCAGTAGTGTAGATGGAGGTCTGGGGGATGATCAGTAGTGTAGATGGAGGTCTGGGGGATGATCAGTAGTGTAGATGGGGGTCTGGGGGATGATCAGTAGTGTAGATGGAGGTCTGGGGGATGATCAGTAGTGTAGATGGAGGTCTGGGGGATGGTCAGTAGTGTAGATGGAGGTCTGGGGGATGATCAGTAGTGTAGATGGAGGTCTGGGGGATGGTCAGTAGTGAGTGATTGGGAGTTCCATAGGGCAGCGCACAATTGGCCCAGCGTCGTCCAGG
This sequence comes from Thymallus thymallus, assembly GCA_023634145.1. Taxonomy (NCBI): domain Eukaryota; kingdom Metazoa; phylum Chordata; class Actinopteri; order Salmoniformes; family Salmonidae; genus Thymallus; species Thymallus thymallus. Next base: position 9,083,946 of record CM042389.1, read on the forward strand.
TTTGGTCGGGGTAGGCCGTCATTGTAAAATAAGAATTTGTTCTTAACTGACTTGCCTAGTTAAATAAAGGTTAAATAAAAAATATATTGTATTTTAAACATTGAGAGCGGGCTCCTGTGGTTGGATGTTTTAAAAACATATATTTGTATAAAAAAATAACTACAATTATTTTTCTGCCTCTCAGGCCTCCTACTGGCTTGGGCTTCAGCCCCTGTAAACCCCTGCATTAATCTGGCCCTGATGAGCAGTAGTGTGTTTTTATATGGGGGTCTGGGGATTTTGTATTTTGCAGCTGATTTTGTTCGGGGAAGAAGTCTGTAATTAGGGATGCCAGATGTTGCCTTTGGCCAGCCTGGCCAGTCACGTCTGAGCTGAAGGCCAGTCTGTTTTGTCTTAATTAAACGTCAAGGCCAGGAGAGATGATTAAGCCCAACATGGCAACCTCACTTCCCCTTTGCTGTCACATTGCCAGACACTTCATCATTTACTTATGAAATAAACTTTGAAAATTATTATTTTATTTAAATAAATAATATATATATATATATTGTGCTTCATATGAACAAATCACAATGGTTGTTTTTGAGGGTTTTTATGTACTGGTGTGTGAATCTGTGTTACACAGTATGTATATCATTCACATTTGAAGGTGGAGAAGTTATACGTTTGTGATCATTTTACTGTGTACTGGGCCCAGCTATACGAGCTAGGACTAGCTGCATTTCTCTTCAGCTGGGCCCAGCTATACGAGCTAGGACTAGCTGCATTTCTATCAGCTGATATAACACACATCTTTCTCTCTCACTCACTGTTGCTCTTTTTCTGTCCTTATTCCACCCATCTCCCTCCCTCCCTCCCTCCCTCCCTCCCTCCCTCCCTCCCTCCCTCCCTCCCTCCCTCCCTCCCTCCCTCCCTCCCTTTCTCTATCTCTATCTCTCTCTCTCTCTCTCTCTCTGTTTTTGTCCCCTCCTCTCGCCCCTACCTCTCCCCTTACAACTACTGTCTGCCTGCCAGGTCACTGTTGCTAGGAGACAGGCAGGAAGGGATGGACTGCTCATTCCTGAGAGCAACGTTTGTCCACCATGAACTCATCCTCCCCAGTGGTTGATTCTCACATAGAGTGAGAGTGAGTGAGAGTGAGTGAGAGTGAGTGAGAGTGAGTGAGAGTGAGTGAGAGTGTGTGAGAGTGAGTGAGAGAGCACACAGCACATATGGTGATACCTTCATCAACAGTGACATGGAGCACGCCTCTGCTCTCCACCTGCTGCAACAAGAGTATCCATACAAAATGGCCCTCTGCTACCCAACCACCCACATGCCCTGTGATCCATGCCCTGTTGCTCCAGCCCTTCCCATTGGTCCCCGGAGGCTTGATGGTGTGATGGTGAACACTAAAGAGCACTTACCCTGCATTGATCAGTAGTGTATTTTAGCTGGTGGAGTGAGAAGGAGACATGCCTACAGTAAACCTCCACTGTCTACCTAGCCTGTTAAAGAAGAGCCTATAAAACCAGGGGATTAGTCATGCAAATTTCTTCACTGCTGCATTTGAAGAGAGCAAGAGAGGGAGGAAAGCTTGAAGATGAAGACTTACAGTTGAAGTCGGAAGTTTACATACACCTTAGCCAAATACATTTAAACTCACTTTTTCACAATTCCTGACATTTAATCCTAGTTAAAATTCCCCGTTTTAGGTCAGTTAGGATAACCACTTTATTTTAAGAATGTGAAATGTCAGAATAATAGTAGAGAGAATGATTTATTTCAGCTTTTATTTATTTCATCACATTCCCAGTGGGTCAGAAGTTTACATACACTCAATTAGTATTTGGTAGCATTGCCTTTAAATTGTTTAACTTGGGTCAAACGTTTCGGGTAGCCTTCCACAAGCTTCCCACAATAAGTTGAATGAATTTTGGCCCATTCATCCTGACAGAACTGGTGTAACTGAGTCAGGTTTGTAGGCCTCCTTGCTCGCACATGCTTTTTCAGTTCTGCCCACAAATGTTCTATAGGATTGAGGTCAGGGCTTTGTGATGACCACTCCAATACCTTGACTTTGTTGTCCTTATGCCATTTTGCCACAACTTTAGAAGTATGCTTGGGTCATTGTCCATTTGGAAGATCCATTTGATTTGCACTTTTCGCACCCAAGTACGTTCATCTCTAGGAGACAGAACGCTTCTCCTTCCTGAGAGGTATGACGGCTGCGTGGTCCCATGGTGTTTATACTTGCGTACTATTGTTTGTACAGATGAACGTGGTACCTTCAGGCGTTTGGAAATTGCTCCCACAGATGAACCAGACTTGTGGAGGTCTACAATGTTTTTGTGAGGTCTTGGCTGATTTCTTTTGATTTTCCCATGATGTCAAGCAAAGAGACACTGAGTTTGAAGGTAGGCCTTGAAATACATACACAGGTACACCTCCAATTGACTCAAATTATGTCAATTAGACTATCAGAGGCTTCTAAAGCTATGACATCATTTTATGGAATTTTCCAAGCTGTTTAAAGGCACAGTCATCTTTGTGTATGTAAACCTCTGACCCACTGGAATTGTGATTTAGTGAATTATAAGTGAAATAATCTGTCTGTAAAGAACAACAATTGTTGGAAGAACAAAGTAGATGTCCTAACAGACTTGTTTGTTAACGTGGAATCTGTGGAATTGTTGAGTTTTAATGACTTCAAACTAAGTGTATGTAAACTTCCGACTTCAACTGTAGCTGCCACCACCATAGGGCTAAAGGCAGTGCTAGAGAAGATGGGAACAACGCTCATCCAAAGGCTTTGACCAGGTGCTGGAGATCATAATATATGAAGATCATAGTATACGTTCAGCAAATTTAGAAGGGACACTGTAAATGGTCATCTATGTGTTTTACTGAAACACTGGTTCAATCTCATAGGTCTTCATTAGGTCTGTAGAAACCAGGAATCTGCTGTCCTCCATACGAAGTGAGGGGTACTTACAGTAATCCTCTACATAGTGCATTATAAGCATGTTTATAACACTTCTATTTCGGTGATTGTGCATATGAACCAAGCACTACGCAAAAGCTGCTGTGGTTGTATTATCAAAGCATTATGAAGAGGCATTATAAAGCTGTCATGTTGTGCCCCATAAGAAATATTCATAGAGAATTGTGTCCAAAAAGATTTAGCTTAATCCTTACAGCAAAGTGACTGTGCTTCTTTGTCCATATGTTTCACAGCATTATATGCTATGTCTACATCCCAAATGGCACCTTCCTTATATAGTGCACTCTTTTTGACCATGGCCTTATGGGTCCTGGTCAAAAGTAGTGCATTATATAGGAAAAAGGGTGCCATTTGGGATGTAGCCATCACACCCTTTTCTGAAACCTGGCCGCGACACATCCGCGTGCCACACCTAATGACTTGCCCTTGGGACCCCTCTCTCCCTACGGCACTAGGCTGATTAAGTGTACATCCCCAGTGGGAGCAGCAGTCTCCCCCTCTCTCTCACCCCTCCCTCCCTAAGGCACTAGGCTGTAGCGTACATTCACAGTGGGAGCAGAGAAGAGGAGAGCTGATTCAGTGCACACATCATCCCATGTGAAGGCTGTCACCACCTCCTCTCTCCCTAATCCGACCTCACACATTTTGTGTTGATTCACCGTTCTCCATGATGTTGAACCTCATTCACTGTTCTCTATGATGTTGAGCCTCATTTCCTGTTCTCCATGATGTTGAGACTCACAGTAACAAGGCAGACTGAGCTGAGCCATGTGTTGTGGTACTGACTCCGGGGGCGGTGAATCCCCCCTCCTCACAGCCCCTCGCCCCGGGCACCATGTCACGTCTCGTCCACCCCCCGCAGACATCCAGGCAATCTCAGAATTCATTGTGTCGGTTCAGCCCAGTCCAAGCCAGCTTCCACAACAACAACAAGCCAGCAGAATCTCCACCAGAGCCCTGTTCTCTGTTTGTGACAAAAACAAATATGGCTGCCGGGGCTCTGCAGGAGGAAGAGGGGAGCTCCGTCAGTGTGTGTGTCTGTGTGTGTAGCCTATCCAGTCTCTCCAGTGGCCTGGTTTACACTGGCCATAACATGGAGCCTTAAAGCTGTGGAATACGGTCCAGCGTCTCGCCACTGAAGGCAATGATCTTTACAATAACACAAAGACTGGCTTTGCTGCTCTGCTTCGCCGTCTGGCATAGTTGCAGGGATTCTCTGTGCGTTTTGGATGGACAAGACGAGATGTAAAATTAAATGGCCTCAACTGTAGCCTAGTTCTTTTGCTCCGTCTTCTGGCTTAGAGGCTTTATCTGCCATTCAACCCTTAATTTGATTGTTAGCTGAAGCCTCAGTCTTCTCTGTTGTCTGCCTCTCTCCTTTCCTGGGGCAGAATGCATAGGATCAGGGTAAGTGCACCCCAAATGGCACCCTATTCCCTTTACAGTGCACTATTTTTGTACTAAAGTAGTGCACTATATAAGGAATAGGGTGCCATTTGGGGACACCCCAGTCTGTTCTCTCAATTTTTTTTATTTTCTTGTGCTTTTATTCTGTTTCCCTGTAGGGGAAAACATGCTGATTCTGTCTGAACAAAACTGATTTATTTTCCCTGGTGGGAGATTCCAAGTGATTAAATGAGCCTTGAAATATTTTTTTATATTTTTTTATGACTTTCATTTGTAAGCCCGAGTGCTCTTCTCAGACTAAGGGCAAGACTGTGATTAATTTTGCTCTGATGACTGGCTTAGCTGTACAGTACATTATCATCACTTGGTTTAGACACTAAGACACAAAATAGTCTTACTTACCTTTAAAGGGGAAGTTCATAACATTCTCTCATACTATTTGTAACTTGGACAATTTTTTCCATCTAGCACATATTTATTGTATATTTTACAATATATTTTGTATACATTAGGAACATCTGCTATTTCCAGACTGACCAGGTGAATCCAACTCAACATTAGGAAGGTGTTCTTAACGTCTTGTCCACTCTGTGTAAATTCCCTAGACACCAGCTACTGTATATTTTCAAACTGGGAGGAGGAGGAGGAGGAGGAGGAGGAGGAGGAGGAGGAGGAGGAGGAGAGAGAGAGAGAGAGAGAGAGAGAGGAGATGGAGGAGGGGACAGACATGGGGAGGTGTTATCTCCTGCCCTGCCAAGCAGTGGAGAGAAGAGAACCGAGATGGGTTGGAGGAGAGGAAGGGATAGGCAACAAGGGGAGGGAAGGAGGAGATGGATGGAAGGAGGAGATGGATGGAAGGAGGAGATGGAGGAGAGGAGAATATGGGGAAGAGAAGAGAAGAGAGGAGATGGAGAGTAGAATGGCTTACTGTGGCCTACCTCTTTAATTGCGCCTTTCTCTCAGTCCCAGGGTTGATTTATGGTGGGCCAACGGTAAAGGGGGATAAGAGGCTCTGGGGCGACGGGGAGATGGATGGGGAGGGGAAGTAACATCATCAAAGAAGATCATATTTTACTGGTGAAGAGGGTGTGTTAGTGTGTTTTCACTGGGGGCTCTGTGTAGCATGGGGCAATACTATCAGGAAGGGAGTTCAGTGTCTGTGTAGTGGGCTGTAAATGTACCACAGAAGAAGAATAGTCCAGGCAGATTAATTTACTATCTGTACTGATCTGAAAGAGCTGACAATGCAAAGAGCCCGTTCAGTTATGTGCCTCCTTCCTCCATGTTGCTTACACCTGCCAGGTAGTTTCAGATCAGTGCAGATGAAGGAGAGGTGACAAGGAAAGGAAGCCACTTTAGACTATTGGTATGCAGCCTCTTTGAAACACCATTGGAATAAGGAATGAGGATCGTGTAAAGCAGCAAATCCTACTCACTTCCAAAACTGGGCTCAAGTATTAATAATGATTTCACTCCAAACTATGTATTAAATTAATGTTAAGAAGGAACAAAAGCTGAACAAACCAGCACCATATCCCTCTGCTTCATCCACTGGATCTTTACTGACATGGCTGTTGCATCCTGGGTAATAGAGTCTGCAGGGTGAGTAAGTAAACAGTACTTAAAGTGCTCTCCTTGTCTTCACTCACACAGCTGCTTTTGCCTGGTAAGACTTTCACCTGGAGTAGCTGTGACTCATTGAATTACTGAATGAATGTTTGGTTGGTTGAACCTGAAGTAATTCACATACATTTTGCTAATGAATGAACTACCGGTGAGAAGATGGAGCGCACCGACAGGCCGTTTTGTTTTCAGATATAACAAATATAGAGGGAGCTCAGATCTAACTGTGGATCCTCAGTTACACCAGACAACACAACGCTCTGTGTGGATCACAATATTCTCCTTCTTCTCTCTCCGTCCATTGAAGATGAAACTCCACATTGATCTGATCGCACTAACCAGGTCTCATCTGCTTTAGAGATTTAATTGGGCAAAGGATGGATGGGGAGAGAAGAGAAGATCACTGCAAGTCATTAATAATTTTAGGCCTTGCTGCCGGTGTATTTAAAAATGTATCTGCGGTTTTTGTGGTTTCCGTACGTTTTCCGTGCGCTGGCCCCTAGAGGCGCAGGTCATTGATTGGAAGAGGTCCGACAGCAGGCAGCCAATTAGGAGTCTTCTTCTTTCAAGATGTTCCACCATGTGTTTTTGTTTTCCTCTCTCTGTGGTGTTTACGTTTAGCGGCCAGGTCTCTCTGTGGTGTTTATGTTTAGCGGCCAGGTCTCTCTGTGGTGTTTACGTTTAGCGGCCAGGTCTCTCTGTGGTGTTTACGTTTAGCGGCCAGATCTCTCTGTGGTGTTTACGTTTAGCGGCCACGTCTCTCTCTGTTTACACATAAAATCAGACTCCTAAGGGCTCATAGAGAGGGAGAGATGGAGGAAGAGAGAGAGAGATGGAGGAAGAGAGAGAAAGAGAGCTAGATGTAAGCTAGCCGTCTGTCATTAAGAGAAAACCTCATTAAGAGCTGCTGAGGCTGATTTGGACCAAGCTGACTGGTTGCAGGATGAAGCTGTTGTTGTTGTTGGTTAGTGAGGCCAAAGATCAGACAGGGTCACTCACAGAAGACCTGAAACATTTTTAGTTCATTACAGGAAGTCTTGTTAAGTCAAAGAGGAGGTCATGACCTGGAGAAGACATGTTTGTGGAAATTAGTCGCTTTTTATTTTGTTCCCCAAAGAAGTACCTTGGCTTTCGTTGTTTGTTTATGGCTTAGTGTTGAATTAAATTTTAAACTCAAGCCGTAGCCATTCTTTCTCGTAAGCCGAAGGGACTTCCGGTTCTTAGAAACTTTCATATTAGTTCTTTTAAAAAATGTCAAAGAATGGGATGTGGAGACTATGCCCTAGCTAAAGCTAGCGGCTAAATGTGTGTCCAAGATAATTTTCCCTTGGGGACATTAAAGTTTTCTTTTTTTTTATCATGGTCAGCTATAGTTTAGGTTAACAAAAATCCATAAATCATGGGATGTTAGCACTCTAGCTAGCTAGCATTAGCACTATAGTTACTCAAACGGCCGCCATTAGCTTGTTGCCATTAGTTTGTTGACATTAGCTTGCGCTATTGAGCTAATGAGAGAGTGGGTTGTCCCTCCCCACCACCATCACCCCACCAGCCTGAGGAAAACACCCGCTGGTCCAACGCTGGTCCAACGCTCTGAATAAGAGCGTCTTCTAAATGACCAAAATGTAAATGTGAAATGTAGACAGGCTGCTCGCTGGCTAATGCTAACGGTTTTTGGCTAGCCCTCCAAAAGCCTGTTCCGTACAAGCTGCTCTACAGCTGGCTCTCATACTGGGACAGTGGGCCTCATCTGGGTTGCAATATCTAATACATCATTCACACAGGCGAAAAGTCTGTCTGTGTAGAAGCAGGCACCAAGCTTATATATTAGGGAGTTTCACATACTCTTTGCCCGGGGTGTGTGAGAAAGTGCCCCATGGTGAAAAACAGAGAAGCAGGAGAAGAAGAGGGATATCTTTCTTTCCTTCAAGGCTTTCCATCTGCATCAAAGGCTAGACTACAGGCTGTGGTGTTAATCACAGATACTGTAATACTCCTTTATCACAGATTAATTTAAAGTGTGGCCAATGTAATTATCGGACACAAACACTGCTAATAGTTGTAGTATTATTATTAACAGTAGTAGCAGTAGTAGTACACTAATATTAGTAGTGAAAGTAGTACACTAAGCCACTGCATCTCAGTGCAAGAGGCGTCACTAAAGTCCCTGGTTCGAATCCAGGCTGTATCCAGGCGGCGCACGTCGTCCAGGTTTGGCCGGTGTAGGCCGTCATTGTAAATACGAATTTGTTCTTAACTGACTTGCCCAGTTAAATAAAGGTTAAATAAACACAATTAGTAGGACTACATTTGTAGTAGAACTAATAGTAGCACACATAATGGTAGTTGATGTTTACAGACGTTATAATGTAGTTCACCACTAGAATATATGCGTACGGCACTTCAATCTCATAGTGGCCTAGTTAGCTCACATTTGCTGTTTAAATGCAATGTAAAATCCTCACACACTGTACTGGTATATGCTGCGGAGCGGAGGCTATTTTTATAAAGGTTCAATCATGTTAAGCCGTGCATATTAATATGTGCTTAAAGGTTGTTGAGTGAGAGAGTGTGGGGAGGCTCAGTGGTTCTAACATCTAGACAGCCTGTGAGATGGGAGACACAATATTACCTTCTGATTCATAGGTGAAGTAACCCCCCGATGAAATATAAATAAATAATTGTTATGACACACACACACACACACACACACACACACACACACACACACACACAGGTTTATATAGCCAGGCTCTTGGAAGAGAACCCTGTGTGTTATAGAAATACAAGATTGACTCAGTGACTGAATGGATTGAGGCTCAACCAGCCAGACCAGCACATGGGCAAGAACATGTTATTGTAACATGTTATTGTTATGAGGGCGGCGGGTGGCTGGTTTGAAGGTGATACATCTGTCGCTGTGCCTTTTGAGTAAGGCACTTAACCACATTTTCTCCAGGGGTGCTGGACAATGGTGACTCTGGCCGTGAGGAGAGAGGATGCAACTGAGATCTTCCCTGAGGAAGAAAAGGTTGATGTCACTCAAGCATGCTCTTTCTCTCATTCCACCTACTTTCTGATTGGCTAAGACTTTACTGGAGCTACTCTCCATTGGAGAATACTGTACATGTTAAATATAAAGTAGGCAAACATAAACACACAATATTACAAATAAATGTATACATGTACAGTGGGGAGAACAAGTATTTGATACACTGCTGATTTTGCAGGTTTTCCTACTTACAAAGCATGTAGAGGTCTGTAATTTTGATCATAGGTACACTTCAACTGTGAGAGACGGAATCTAAAACAAACATCCATAAAATCACATTGTATGATTTTTAAATAATTAATTTGCATTTTATTGCATGACATAAGTATTTGATCACCTACCAACCAGTAAGAATTCCGTCTCTCACAGACCTGTTAGTTTTTCTTTAAGAAGCCCTCCTGTTCTCCACTCATTACCTGTATTAACTGCACCTGTTTGAACTCGTTACCTGTATAAAAGACACCTGTCCACACACTCAATCAAACGGACTCCACACACTCAATCAAACAGCTGTGTAAGGACATCAGGGATAAAATTGTAGACCTGCACAAGGCTGGGATGGGCTACAGGACAATAGGCAAGCAGCTTGGTGAGAAGGCAACAACTGTTGGCGCAATTATTAGAAAATGGAAGAAGTTCAAGATGACGGTCAATCTCCCTCGGTCTGGGGCACCATGCAAGATCTCACCTCGTGGGGCATCAATGATCATGAGGAAGGTGAGGGATCAGCCCAGAACTACACGGCAGGATCTGGTCAATGACCTGAAGAAAGCTGGGACCACAGTCTCAAAGAAAACCATTAGTAACACACTGCGCCGTCATGGATTAAAATCCTGCAGCGCACGCAAGGTCCCCCTGCTCAAGCCAACGCATGTCCAGGCCCATCTGAAGTTTGCCAATGACCATCTGGATGATCCAGAGGAGGAATGGGAGAAGGTCATGTGGTCTGATGAGACAAAAATAGAGCTTTTTGGTCTAAACTCCACTCGCCGTGTTTGGAGGAAGAAGAAGGATGAGTACAACCCCAAGAACACCATCCCAACCGTGAAGCATGGAGGTGGAAACATCATTCTTTGGGGATGCTTTTCTGCAAAGGGGACAGGACGACTGCACCGTATTGAGGGGAGGATGGATGGGGCCATGTATCGCGAGATCTTGGCCAACAACCTCCTTCCCTCAGTAAGAGCATTGAAGATGGGTCGTGGCTGGGTCTTCCAGCATGACAACGACCCGAAACACACAGCCAGGGCAACTAAGGAGTGGCTCCGTAAGAAGCATCTCAAGGTCCTGGAGTGGCCTAGCCAGTTTCCAGACCTGAACCCAATAGAAAATCTTTGGAGGGAGCTGAAAGTCCGTATTGCCCAGCGACAGCCCCGAAACCTGAAGGATCTGGATGGAGGAGTGGGCCAAAATCCCTGCTGCAGTGTGTGCAAACCTGGTCAAGAACTACAGGAAACGTATGATCTCTGTAATTGCAAACAAAGGTTTCTCTACCAAATATTAAGTTCTGCTTTTCTGATGTATCAAATACTTATGTCTTGCAATAAAATGCAAATTAATTACTTAAAAATCATACAATGTGATTTTCTGGATTTTTGTTTTAGATTCCGTCACTCACAGTTGAAGAGTACCTATGATAAAAATTACAGACTTCTACATGCTTTGTAAGTGGGAAAACCTGCAAAATCGGCAGTGTATCAAATACTTGTTCTCCCCACTGTATATATTTTTCAAACAAGTTATGCTATACAGTGTAGATTGTTGTTTGAATGTGTCATTTAAATCTTTGCATATTGTACAAGTAGGATTAGGTTTGCTGACCTGGTAAGGTTTTTATAATAAACAGACCATTTGCAAGTGGCCCTTTTCAAGCTTGACTTCATTTGCATAGATGAAACACAGGTGAGCCAATGATTCCCCTGGAAGGTTAGTCCTCGTGTATCACCATAGAAACAAGCCATGTACAGATTTGTCAGGAAGTAGATTAAACAAATGTCAAGTTGAAAATTAAATGGCCTGATTATTGTGCCATGTGTGCGGGATAATGTGTGTTCTCGCGCACATTGGTGTGTGTGTATGTGCATGAGTCTAATGAATTTGAAACCGCCTTACTGTCTTTTTCAGTTAATCCTTGAATATTCCAAGTCTCATCGATGGCCCGGTAATGAGGACTTGTTGTTTTTAGCTGGTCCTGTGGTTTGTGTTTTCTAACGATCTCCATGGTGTCCTGTTACCACGGTGATTAAGGGGGCCAATTAGCACAGCTTGATGCTGAATGAGGAAGTGGCTGGAAGCAGCTAAGGAGAGGTTCTGACGGATGGGGAGTGATTGACAGCTGGGTGACCTCACCTTGTTGTGTGTGTATGTCAGGCTGCGGGGGTGTAAGGGTGATATTCCTGGCTTCCTCTAATGTCAAAGGGACACGGGCTTGCTTGGTTGGTTGTCCCTAGATGACCTTACGTAACAGAGTCAAACTGGGAGCCACTAACTGGGTTGTGTTCAATAGGCATCAAACCGGAGAAAACATTTTCAAATCGCTACATTGTGACCTACCTAACACAACCCTGATCTGCCTGTTATGGTTCCTTGTACAGAGCCACGTTCAGCAACAGACACAGCAGCGAATGTCAGCTTGTCTGATTCCCCTGCTATAGTAACCCCTTAGGTTCCGGATATGGACGTTCTTAATTTAGACCCACAGTCCGTCTATTATGTAGCTGCATTAAGACCATTAAACCGTCAGGGGTTACCGGATGGTTACGCTGACCTTTGTGACTCCCACAATTTATTGCATGTTCTATTTTCAACCAGGGACCACTGAGACTTGAGGTCCTGCATCAATGGGAGATGTACAGTAGAGTGTGGGCAGCAGATACAGGCAGCAGTGTAGCCTACGCAGCAGTCACACTACAGTTCATTCAATTTTCTATCACTCAGTTCCTAGTGGAGTAGCACTAATGCAGATGTCTTAGACAGCTTCAAACCCAGTGTTGCAGTAACCTCATGTCTTTGTCATAGATGTTTTATCTATTTGTTTATGAATGTCTTAGAGAGTAACAGTCACTCACTTCCTTTTGAGTAATTGCGAAGAAAACAGATTCTAGAATGCGTATATTTTTTATGTAGAGGTGGTGATTTGAAATCACACTCTGGTGATGAGGTAGCCCTGCCTGAGACTTGTAAGCCCAAATGTCACCCTTGACCTGGAGGATAAACTTATGGTCTTGAAGAACTGCTCTCCCTTTTAAAATGTGAACATTTTGGACAGCTGGTTAAAGACCATGTGAATGATCCATTACTTTCATTCAGCTTTAAATTCATCTAGGATTCCTAATGTTTCCTTTCAGTATAGCTTTTCTAGTGGAGATGCCTGATACTGCAGGCTACTGTATGTGTCCCTGCCTGCCTTTTAAGAACTCTCCAGAACTACATGAGAAGATTGATTTCAACATCTCAGGGGAGGGGTTGGTATGGATAGAGCGCATGCTAGGTGGCTGGTATCGTTAAGTGATTAGTGCAGTTTGATTTCAGTTTGGTTATTAAAAAATAATCACGTTTTTCGGTTTCAATTATTTTTTAAACATTAAATGCATTATGCAATAATGACATGACAATGATTTTTGAGATTTTTATTGGAATTTCCTAGGCTAAACATATTGAACATTCAATTGGCAAAACATTGAAAATATTGCATTGTCTCTGTCAGGTCCACATTTGGGTAGACATCAATATAAACATTTTAAATTACTATGAAATAATAAAATATTTCAGTTGTGTATATTACTTAGTATTTATTTAATTACTTTATTATTTTGAATTCCTTAATCTCATAATTTCCTTTCTGCTAAGGCAGTAGCAGCCAGCCAGCCAGACCATCTAATGTTGTCTACAGTGCATTCGGAAAGTATTCAGGCTTTTTTTTTTTTCAACATTTCGTTACGTTACAGCCTTATTCTAAAATGGATTAAATCGTTTTTTTCCCTCATCAATCTACACACAATAACCCATAATGACAAAGCAAAAAAACTGTTTGGTTGGATGGGGAGCGTCTCTGCACATCTATTTCCAGAGATGTTTGATCGGGAGTGGCTTCCGTCATAAAGGCCTGGTTGTCCTTCTGGAAGGTTCTCCCATCTCCACAGAGGAACTCTGGAGTTCTGTCAAAGTGACCATCGGGTTCTTGGTCACCTCCATGACCAAGGCCCTTCTCCCCCGATTGCTCAGTTTCACCACTGCTCTAGGAAGAGTCTTGGTGGTTCCAAACAATCCTGTCTCAAATCTCTACGGACAATTCCTTCAACCTCATGGCTTGGTTTTTGCTCTGACATGCACTGTCAACTGTGGGACCTTATATAGACAGGTGTGTGCCTTTCCAAATCATGTCCAATCTTAATTTTTTAAAATGTATTCAACCTTAATTTAACTAGGCAAGTCAGTTAAGAACACATTTTTATTTACAATGACGGCAAGTGCCTTGCTCAAGGACAAATCAACAGTTTTCTTTACCTTGTCGGCTCTTCGAACCAGCGACCTTTCGGTTACTGGCCCAACGCTCTAACAGCTAGGCTACCTGCCGCCCCAATCAATTGAATTTACCACAGGTGGACCCTAATCAAGTTGTAGAAACATCTCACGGATGATCAATGGAAACAGGATGCACCTGAGTTCAATTTCGAGTTTCATAGCAAAGGGTCTGAATATTTATCTAAATAAGTTTTATTTATTTTTTACAAAAATCTAAAAACCTATTTTCACTTTGCCATTGTGGGGTATTGTGTTTAGATTGATGAGGGAAATTTCTTATTGAATCAATTTTAGAATAAGGCTGTAACGTAACAAAATGTGGAAAAATTCAAGGGGTCTGAATACTTTCTGAATGCATTGTATGTGTTCTCCATACTGTATTATCTTCAGTCATCCTATTTAGCTAGCCTGCCTAAGTATGCTGCAGAGCTGTCTGACATTTTGCTAGTTCTTCAAAGTAGATAAGGCATACTTTCACGACTGTCTCTATCAAATCAAATCAAACTTTATTAGTCACATGCACCGAGTACAACAGGTGAAATGCTTACTTACAAGCCCTTAACCAACAATGACTTGGGGGTAGAAGCTGTTAAGAAGCCTTTTGGTCCTAGACTTGACGCTCCGGTACCGCTTGCCGTGTGGTAGTAGAGAGAACAGTCTATGACTTGGGTGACTGGAGTCTTTGACAATTTTTTTGGCTTTCCTCTGACATCGCCTAGTATATAAGTCCTGAATGGCAGGAAGCTTGGCCCCAGTGATGTACTGATCCGTACGCACTACCCTCTGTAGCGCCTTACGGTCAGGATGCTCTCGCTGGTGCAGCTGTAGAACTTTGGAATATGGACACCAAGGAACTTGAAACTCTCGACCCTGCTCCACTACAGCCCTGTCAATGTTAATGGGGGCCTGTTTGGCCCACCTTTTCCTGTAGTCCATGATCAGCTCTTTTGTCTTGCTCACATTAAGGGAGAGGTTGCAATTGTGTAAAATAATATATATATTTTTCTCAAAACTAAATGTTTTACCCTTAACACTAGAACTGCTAAGGGCCACTTATGTTTGATAAAAAAAAAGGGAGAAAAAAAACATCTGCCCCCCAAAAAAGAAAGGTCCAGCTCCTTCCCTAACTTTTCCTAAATGTTTGTGTTTTACACTGCTAATTTGTCAGAATCACAAAGAGAAAAGTGTTTAGAGCCTATTTTCACACCTATTCATAACTTAGTCTGCCAAGACAATGTGCTGTTGGTACCCAGCCAGGCGCTAATGCGTCTACCTCTCCTCAATGAAAGAAAAATGGATGAATGGGTGATAATTATGCACCTTACATCACAATTAAATTTAAATTAGGCCTAACTGAATGATAAGGAGGGTGAAGAGGTTGATTTAATTTAAAAAGACAATATTGTAATGATGAGTTTGTGTTATGCCTATTTATCAGCAGCAAATAATTGGACGGCACGCCTTGCAGGTTGACACCATTCTCTTTTACGTTTTACTTTGTAAAAATAAGCTGTTATGGGACTGTTATTTACTGTAATTATTTACTCTATTATATGTATTGTAAGGAAATGAAAACATGCTACATGTTGCAGTAGGCCTTTAGAATAATAGGAAACATATCCTTGAATGGAATGGGCGATAATTGTGCAAGTTACTTATCAATCTAATTTAAATGTTTAATTATTTAACCTTTATTTAACTAGGCAAGTCAGTTAAGAACAAATTCTTCTTTACAATTACGGCCTACCCCGGCCAAACCCGGACGACGCTGGGCCAATTGTGCGCCGCCCTATGGGACTTCCAATCACGGCTGGTTGTGATACAGCCTGGATTCGAACCAGGTTGTCCGTATTGATGATGAGGGTGAAGAGGTTGATTTAATTTAGAAAAACAATAGCATAATGATGACTTTGTGTTATGCCTATTCAGGGGTGCAACTTTGGTTTTAGAAGTGGGGGTGGAATAATATTTTTGTATTTGTTATTTTTCAGATAAACACTCTAAACAGCCAACCCGACCGCTCTGAGGTGTCCGCATGGTCCTAAAGCACACAGTGCCCTGTTTTGTATCACATTCCGATGGTAAAACTCAGGGGGGACAAAAATGCAATTTCAGAATGTTGCTCCCTATGACTATTTATCAGTGTTGGCGCACCTGTTAATAATTTGACCGCATGGCTTGCAAGTTGATACCATTCTCTTTTAAGTTTTTCTTTGTAAAAAAATAAAAACTGTTATGGGACTGTTTCATTTACTATAACTCTATTACTAAACAAATGTATTCAATTATTACTAATTTAATCTACAAATAAAGTTGATCAAATGGATTACAGTAATGTTTTTATTGTAAGGGAAACGAAAATAGACTATAGGCCTCTGTAGAATTATACAAAACATATCCTTGACTCTATCTAAACAAACTTTTGTATTTATTTATAAATTTCCATTCATATTTATTCATGCAATTATTCCTTTACAGTAGTTTATCAAGCATGTATTTATCTAGCATGTTTGCGCACCTTGTAGGTTGATATGCATCTGATGCATATGCTAAAGGAGACACCCGGCAATGTTCTGTAGCGGGTACTTATATGCTGAAAGGCCAGGCGGTTCAAGTGTTAAGTGTGTGTACTTTACTGTATTCATACGTGGAATTTTGTTTTTCAGCGGGAAAAGTAAAAATAAATTGCTGGAGTAGGACTTTAATGTCCAAGACCCTATGTCACACTGGTGGCCAGACCCTATGTCACACTGGTGGCCAGACCCTATGTCACACTGGTGGCAAGACCCTATGTCACACTGGTGGCAAGACCCTATGTCACACTGGTGGCAAGACCCTATGTCGCACTGGTGGCCAGACCCTATGTCACACTGGTGGCAAGACCCTATGTCACACTGGTGGCCAGACCCTATGTCACACTGGTGGCCAGACCCTATGTCACACACTGGTGGCAAGACCCTATGTCACACTGGTGGCAAGACCCTATGTCACACTGGTGGCCAGACCCTATGTCACACACTGGTGGCAAGACCCTATGTCACACTGGTGGCCAGACCCTATGTCACACTGGTGGCAAGACCCTATGTCACACTGGTGGTGGAGTTGGAGTCCTATATTTCTTTCTCTCCTTTCCTAACTACCTGCTTTGTGTGTGTGTGTGTACATCCGCACATCCGCACACACATACGTATGTGCATGCATGTGTGTATTTGTGCGTGTGTGTGTGTCACAGAATAATAGTATAAATATTCCAGCATCCCAGTGTGTGTGTTTGTGTGTGTGTGTGTGTGTGTGTGTGTGTGTGTGTGTGTGTGTGTGTGTGTGTGTGTGTGTCAGAGAGCAGGGCCAGATTAGGTTAGATTAGGATACAGACCGTACAGTACTGTACCTGTGTAATCTCTAAATTAAACAAACGGCATGATGGCAGCCATCCTAATCTCATTATGTATACGTATCCACTAATGGGCTCTAGGCTCTTTGGTCTGTTATAATCTGGGTTCTGTTGGGCTCTTGGCACAACTGGAGAAGTTACTCATTGAAAAATGGAGTAAATAAATATCGCTATGATGTCATACAAGCCAAACACCCTTTAGTCCAAATGTGCACTTCACATTTCCATATCATAAAACTCATGTCATATTTATGATCACTATGTTTGATGTACAGTTACAAGATGACATGGCGTCTTACCCTGGGTTGTTCTAAACAGAATTATCTTATGTTTGTCTGTTGTGAAGAATATTTTCCACGGACCACACATCTGATCGACTCCTTTCTATGCGCACCAAATTACCATCTGTTTCTCTGAATTGCCTTGTTAAAGCTTAACACTGTAAGATCATATTGTATAACTTAGCTAGTCATGTCTCCAAACTGTTCCTGTTCAATTGCTATCATGTGTATGCATTATATACATATTCTGGTAGAAACATTCATAATTTAGCCCTATCCATATCGGCCAATCCCCAAGAGTGTAAAAGGGTTAATAGCAACCTATCTATATTTAGATAAGGAATGGCAAACCCAGGAATGGCAACATTTAGCTCCAAGGGCTGTTAAATGTATATGTAGCTTTTAACCCACTAGTGTTGCCATGGTACCACAGGATTGACCTAGAGATAGGAATAACTGCTGTTCTGAGACACATGCCACTCTCTGGGTGGGTGGGTGCATGCGTGTGTTTCTCTTGGTGTGTGTGTGTGTGTGTAGACTCTAAGTTCCTGTGTTTTAACTAGTCCCTGAAGAGAGAGTCCCTTTCCTCTCCTCGTCACCCTAAACCCATTGTAGGCCCTGTAACCCAGGGACATTGGGTAACTGTACCGGCTTTAAAATAGCAAACGGGAGAACAGAGTGTGTTGAGATTCACTTGTTTTGCGCCCTTCCTCCCTCGGTGAGGCTATAAATAGCACCTTACACTGGAATAGTGTTTTCCCCAGCCGTGCAGACCAAAGCCACAGGAGCAGCTGCGCTAAAGTCCTGTTAGATCAGCTTCCTCACATGGGTGTATGTGGGGAGATCTCTTTCTACCTCTCTACGTCTATAATCTGAAATAATCTGTCTGTAAACAATTGTTGGAAGAATTACTTGTGTCATGCACAAAGTAGATGTCCTAACCTATCTATCTATCTATCTATCTATCTATCTATCTATCTATCTATCTATCTATCTATCTATCTATCTATCTATCTATCTATCTATCTATCTATCTATCTATCTATCTATCTATCTATCTATCTATCTATCTATCTATCTATCTATCTATCTATCTATCTATCTATCTATCTATCTATCTATCTATCTATCTATCTATCTATCTATCTATCTATCTATCTATCTATCTATCTATCTATCTATCTATCTATCTATCTATCTATCTATCTATCTATCTATCTACAGTTGAATTCGGAAGTTTACGTACACCTTAGCCAAATATATTTAAACTCAATTTTTCACAATTCCTGACATTTAATCCTAGTAAACATTCCCTGTTTTAGGTCAGTTAGGATAACCACTTTATTTAAAAAATGTGAAATGTCAGAATAATAGTAGAGAGAATGATTTATTTCATTTTTTAATTCTTTCATCACATTCCCAGTGGGTCAGAAGTTTACATACACTCAATTAGTATTTGGTAGCATTGCCTTTAAATTGGTTAACTTGGGTCAAACGTTTTGGGTAGCCTTCCACAAGCTTCCCACAATAAGTTGGGTGAATTTTGGCCCATTCCTCTTGACAGAACTGGTGTAACTGAGTCAGGTTTGTAGGCCTCCTTGCTCGCTCATGCCTAGGATGGATTGTCCCATGGCAGCAGTCTGTTTCTGTAGTGAGCTAGCCCCAGTGCTGTCTATCTGACTGTCTGTCTATATAGTGAGCTAGGCCCATTGCTGTCTGTCTGACTGTCTGTCTATATAGTGAGCTAGGCCCAGTGTTGTCTGTCTGACTGTCTGTCTATATAGTGAGCTAGGCCCATTGCTGTCTGTCTGACTGTCTGTCTATATAGTGAGCTAGGCCCAGTGCTGTCTATCTGACTGTCTGTCTATATAGTGAGCTAGGCCCAGTGTTGTCTGTCTGACTGTCTGTCTATATAGTGAGCTAGGCCCAGTGCTGTCTATCTGACTGTCTGTCTATATAGTGAGCTAGGCCCATTGCTGTCTGTCTGACTGTCTGTCTATATAGTGAGCTAGGCCCAGTGTTGTCTGTCTGACTGTCTGTCTATATAGTGAGCTAGGCCCATTGCTGTCTGTCTGACTGTCTGTCTATATAGTGAGCTAGGCCCAGTGCTGTCTATCTGACTGTCTGTCTATATAGTGAGCTAGGCCCAGTGTTGTCTGTCTGACTGTCTGTCTATATAGTGAGCTAGGCCCAGTGTTGTCTATCTGACTGTCTGTCTATATAGTGAGCTAGGCCCAGTGTTGTCTGTTTGACTGTCTGTCTATATAATGAGCTAGGCCCAGTGTTGTCTGTCTGACTGTCTGTCTATATAGTGAGCTAGGCCCAGTGTTGTCTGTCTGACTGTCTGTCTATATAGTGAGCTAGGCCCAGTGTTGTCTGTCTGACTGTCTGTCTATATAGTGAGCTAGGCCCAGTGTTGTCTGTCTGACTGTCTGTCTATATAGTGAGCTAGGCCCAGTGTTGTCTATCTGACTGTCTGTCTATATAGTGAGCTAGGCCCAGTGTTGTCTATCTGACTGTCTGTCTATATAGTGAGCTAGGCCCAGTGTTGTCTGTCTGACTGTCTGTCTATATAGTGAGCTAGGCCCAGTGTTGTCTGTCTGTCTATCTGTCTGTCTATATAGTGAGCTAGGCCCAGTGCTGTCTGTCTATCTGTCTGTCTATATAGTGAGCTAGGCCCAGTGCTGTCTGTCTATCTGTCTGTCTATATAGTGAGCTAGGCCCAGTGCTGTCTGTCTATCTGTCTGTCTATATAGTGAGCTAGGCCCAGTGCTGTCTGTCTATCTGTCTGTCTATATAGTGAGCTAGGCCCAGTGCTGTCTGTCTATCTGTCTGTCTATATAGTGAGCTAGGCCCAGTGCTGTCTGTCTATCTGTCTGTCTATATAGTGAGCTAGGCCCAGTGCTGTCTGTCTATCTGTCTCTATAATGCGCTAGCAGTAAAAACACTTTATTGTTTAGCCATCAGTTGGACTTTCATCCATTATTCATGGGTGTGTGGTTAATACTGTGCCTGTCCTCCTCCTCCAGACATCTCAGTTAGATTTAGTCCCCAGCCCCGGCCAAGCACGTTACCACGACTACATGCCTAAATATCTTTGAAGCAGGCAGACGTCCAATCAGAGGAAACGTTAGCTGCCCTTGCGTATAGTAAACACACACACACAGACACACAGACACACACAGGCACACAGATATAGTGAATGCCACAAACACATAACCCTCAGTATTTGCACCATGTGACAGTGGTGAAGCAACCTGGGTATTTGGCACGGGACGACTGAAGAGGCAAGGGAAAGACAGGGGTGAGGTTATAGTGAGGGGTGACGTTATAGGGGTGAGGCTATAGGGCTGTGACAGCTCAGAACACCTGCATAGGTACATGGATGAATGCCTTATGAAGCCCTCCTAACCCCATTTTCCACTGCACTTCTGTTCTGCGTCCAAAATGGCACCCTATTTCCAATATGGTGCGCTTCTGTTGACCTGGGCCCATAGGGAATAGGATGCCATTTGGGACACAGCCATGCTATGTGTGGTCTATAAGCAGGAGCAGATAGATAGATAATGATCTAGTGACTATGGCAACCTTTCAGAAGGAGGTTATTGTTATGGCAGAGAATGTAATTAGGAAAATGGCAGCTGTGGCCATGTTGGATCATTAAGGAATATAATCCAATTTGAACTGGACAATCCTCTCCAAGTACTGACTCTCTCTCTATCTATCCTTCTCCCCCCTCTTTCTCGCTCCCCCTCTTTCTCTCTCCCCCTCTCTTCCCACTCTCTCTCCTCCCCTCCCTCTCTTCCCCCCCTCTCTTTCACGCTCTCTCTCTTTCTCCGTTGCTGGGTTTTAATGGGAAGGCTGTCAGTGTGTGTGTGTGTGTGTGTGCATCTGTCTGACAGCCAGCCAGAAAATAATACTACTGTATTGGTACACTAGTGTCTGGGTTGGTCTGCTGGTATGAATGTGTCTTCTCAGCTTCACAGTTCTGAGAATGATATGAACTAGTGTCTAGAGCCCTGAGACTTTCCTGACCATGACCTGGGTCAGTAAGGCGAAAGACAGACAAACCAACGCAAAACAAGACGAAAACATGTAGTTCAGTTGTATTCTGAACAATATTCTAAATGATTCCATATACTTTATACAGTGTGTGCTTGATTGAGCTTGCTTTGCTTAATGAACCAATGGAAAAGTCTGAAAACGGCAAATTCCACCCATTTGACACTTGAGGCAGACTCTGCAGTATTTTAACTATTTTGCATAGTGTTTGAACCCAGGTCGGGTCCAGAGAGAACGAGCAGTGCCAGTGGGTTGTAATAAAATATTAACTACTACATGTGTTTCCTGACGTAATACGAGCCAGCTTCCTTGGAAGGGAGAGAGGGACGCTGTCGAGAGCTCTGAAAGTTATTGGAGTGCCAGGGATTCTCTGTGACGCCATTCGCTGGGCTACACCCAATGGTTTATAGGCCTAGCGGTGACACGCTAACCTTTACTCTACCTCGTCAGGCGGTGAGTGTGTGCAATTAAACCATGCAGCTTAATGGCTGAGGGGGAAACGTATGAAGTGGAGTGTTATTAGAGTTAGTGGATGGCTGAACAGCTGTGTACGTACAGTAGCACTGCCGAGCATGGCGAGTCGATGCTCACTAAGACACAAGACGAAGGGTTGAGCAGCCTGCATGACAATATTAGTCTTATGCCACTGTATACCCCTAGGATGAATTAACTTACAGGCCAATATTGGCAAAAAGCAACCGAGCGAACACACACACACACACACACACACACACACACACACACACACACACACACACACACACACACACACACACACACACACACACACACACACACACACACACACACACACACACACACACACACACACACAAACACAAAAACAAACACAAAAACAAACAAACAAACAAACAAACAAACACACCAAACACACACACACTGGACATATGGCAGAGGTGTGTTTGACAGCCTTGACAGTGTGAGATGTGATGGAGGTGTGTTTGTGTGTCTTTACCCCCCACTCTCATGTATTAGCAGCCGGAGCCTCAGTAGAGCTCTTTCTCGCCGTTATCAATTCAACTGTAAAGCATATCTTGTGTCAGTTCATGGCCATGTATTAATTAGGTAGATTCTGTGAATACTTTAGATGGCACCTAATGGAGCTGTACAGTACACCTAATGGAGCTGTACAGTACACCTAATGGAGCTGTACAGTACATATACCCTCGTAGCCCACTCTCCTTTCAGGGACATGGTACTAGATGATCTGGTAGAACATTGCAGATAGAAATATAACATGTAGAACAGCTGTCATAATTCCCTATTTCTATATGAAATAATAGCTGTCTGATCAACAATGTTAATGCAATCTTTATTTTTCTCTCTCTCTCTCCAACCCCCCACGCTCTCCCCCACCTGTCTCCCCCTTCCGTTCCAGGAGGCCCTGAAGGTAAATAACCCTGCTAACAGTCAGGCAGCAGACGGGACAGCCAAGGGTCCTGATGAGAAGGACGAAGTGGTCCCTGCCAGCGAGGTGGGCTGGATGACCTCTGTGAAGGACTGGGCCGGGGTCATGATATCAGCACAGACACTCACCGGCAGAGTCCTGGTATGTACCCACCGTGTGTGTAGCTGCGTGTTTTTGTGTATGTGGGGGTGTGTCGGTGGATACACCAGCAGCATCCTATGTTTTTAAGGAACTTATTCTAGGTTGTTGTATTTCTATAATTCTATGATCCCCAATCTGAGTTGACTCTAGCTGGTATATTTCTATGGTGTCTGGTAGGATTGGGACTATACATGTAAGGTGACACTCGTTAGTGTCGTGGCAAGGAAACAAAACACAAAGCGGATTTAAGTTATTTAGAAAACAGTTCTAATGCTGGAAACAAACATCATTAAGTTGTCATCCAGAGTCACATAACATTTTTTCCCAAGCTATAGCGCATGCTATTTTACATATAGCAGGTTTTTTAAAGGACCAAAGACTGCTTCTTGTTTTCATTTTTGCCTTGGAAAAATATAGAGATACTGGTATCATCACAGACCTAGTGTCTGGGTTGTTGTACCCAGTCATGTTAGTTCTTGCTGGTTTTGGTCTAGCTCCATCCAGTCCTGTTAGTTCTAGCTGGCTTATTTCTATGGTCTATCTCAGTTCAGTCTTGTTGGTTCTAGCTGGCTTATTTCTATGGTCTATCTCAGTTCAGTCTTGTTGGTTCTAGCTGGCTTATTTCTATGGTCTATCTCAGTTCAGTCCTGTTGGTTCTAGCTGGCTTATTTCTATGGTCTATCTCAGTTCAGTCTTGTTGGTTCTAGCTGGCTTATTTCTATGGTCTATCTCAGTTCAGTCTTGTTGGTTCTAGCTGGCTTATTTCTATGGTCTATCTCAGTTCAGTCCTGTTGGTTCTAGCTGGCTTATTTCTATGGTCTATCTCAGTTCAGTCTTGTTGGTTCTAGCTGGTTTATTTACATGGTCTATCTCAGTTCAGTCCTGTTGGTTCTAGCTGGTTTATTTACATGGTCTGTCTCAGTTCAGTCTTGTTGGATGTAGCAGGCCGGCTCCTCTGCTGCAGTGCACTCAGTGCAGCATCCTGTAATTCACTCTGCTGTAGCCCTTCAGGTGTGTGTGTGTCTGTGTATGTGTGTCTGAATGTCATCCTAAAATGGTTGACTCAAGTGCCCCCTGTGTATCTGCTGTGTGTGGGGCGGGGTTGCAGTCTTCAGATCTGACCAGTGTGTGTGTGGGGCGGGGTTGCAGTCTTCAGATCTGACCAGTGTGTGTGTGGGGCGGGGTTGCAGTCTTCAGATCTGATTAGTGTGTGTGTGTGTGTGTGTGTGTGTGGGGCGGGGTTCAGTTTTCAGATCTGACCAGTGTGTGTGTGTGTGTGTGTGTGGGGCGGGGTTGCAGTCTTCAGATCTGACTAGTGTGTGTGTGGGGCGGGGTTGCAGTCTTCAGATCTGATTAGTATGTGTGTGTGGGGTGGGGTTGCAGTCTTCAGATCTGACTAGTGTGTGTGTGGGGCGGGGTTGCAGTCTTCAGATCTGATTAGTGTGTGTGTGGGGTGGGGTTGCAGTCTTCAGATCTGACTAGTGTGTGTGTGGGGCGGGGTTGCAGTTTTCAGATCTGACCAGTGTGGGGCGGGGTTGCAGTTTTCAGATCTGACCAGTGTGTGTGTGGGGCGGGGTTGCAGTCTTCAGATCTGACCAGTGTGTGTGTGTGGAGCGGGGTTGCAGTCTTTGCATGAGAATAATATGGTTGGCTGGTGTATTGTGGAGCTCAGTACCCATCCAGTAGACCTGTCCAGCTGGAATACTTTATCATTAATAGACATCAGCTACAGACTACGATCACCACTACATGACCAGACACTGTCCACATACACAGTACACAGGGGAGGAGGAGAGAGGAGAGGGAAACAGATGTAGAGAAGTGGGAGAAAGAGAGGGAGGAGTGGGAGAAAGAGAGGGAGGAGTGGGAGAAAGAGAGGGAGGAGTGGGAGAAAGAGAGAGAGGAGTGGGAGAAAGAGAGGGAGGAGTGGGAGAAAGAGAGAGAGGAGTGGGAGAAAGAGAGAGAGGAGTGGGAGAAAGAGAGGGAGGAGTGGGAGAAAGAGAGGGAGGAGTGGGAGAAAGAGAGAGAGGAGTTGGAGAAAGAGAGGGAGGAGTGGGAGAAAGAGAGAGAGGAGTGGGAGAAAGAGAGGGAGGAGTGGGAGAAAGAGAGGGAGGAGTGGGAGAAAGAGAGGGAGGAGTGGGAGAAAGAGAGGGAGGAGTGGGAGAAAGAGAGAGAGGAGAGGGAGGAGTGGGAGAAAGAGAGAGAGGAGTGGGAGAAAGAGAGGGAGGAGTGGGAGAAAGAGAGGGAGGAGTGGGAGAAAGAGAGAGAGGAGAGAGAGGAGTGGGAGAAAGAGAGAGAGGAGTGGGAGAAAGAGAGGAGAGGGGGAACGAGAGGAGAGGGGTTCGAGGTAGAGAGTAAGAAGGGAGATGAGAGGAGGGTGAGGACGGACAGAGAGGAGAAGAGGAGACCATGAGCTATGCTTAAAACCAGACAGAGGAAACCCTACAATTTACAGGAAACTCATATTTAGGATATTTTCTTTTTTGAAATATTGATACATATAGAGACATAACATATTATAAGACATACCTGCAGGTTTTAAGTAGAGTGTTACCAAAATGTATTAGTTTTTTTAGGATAGAGATGATTTAGGTGTTTCATAGACAGCTGGTGTTTGGGGACTGAATAAATACGAAACTCTGAGTGTTGACCAAAACAAACACACAAAGCTATTAAACCGCCAACCCTAAAAGTCTCATTGTTAATATTTGGTGAGATGTGAGTTCTTCACGCCTACTTAGAATATGAGAGCTTTCAATTTACTAAATGAGTTGAACTTTCATCACATCCTCCCAGCTGTTCTCCACTGACGTGGACACTTCTCCCTCTCCCTTCCATCATCCCTTTTCTCTATGTAGTGTGTGTGTGTGTGTGTGTGTGTGTGTGTGTGTGCAGTGTGTGTGAGAGAGTGATCAAGAGACTAGGGCTGGGCGATACGGCCTAAAAATCATATGTCAAATCTTTTTTTCAAACTTATATTCATTATATACACTTTGCAAAGAGTCAGAAACTTTATGGTAAATTTCCTGAATTTTTCCGGAAATTCTCCATGGGAGGTTAAGCCCTGGAATTTGGGGAATTTTGCTTAAATTCCTCAAAAAAGTTATCTTATACAGTGAACTTTTGTGTGGGACACACATAAGGCAATTCTAGGTATTGTGGCATATTTTGGTTAAACTATCCCCAATTCAATGGAATTCCAACCCTCTGCATGCACAGTGCATTCTTCCATCACACGTACAGCTGATTCTCAAGATCTTGCACACTAATGAGATGCTATTGAGCCCACACTACTACACTGTCTGAGCCAAGGACTACATGCTTTCTGGGTGGAGACATTTCACTGCAGCTAATGTAGAAGGAAAAGCTGTGTACATTTGCAAATACTGTGCCAAATCATATGTGAAGAATGCAACAAAGATGCTGAATCATCTGGCCAAGTGCATAAAGTTCAACAAGCAACCTCTGACAAAAGTCCCTCTACTTCTATTCAAGGTGAAAATGATAAATCAGACACCTTATCGATAGCAACAGCTCATGGTCCTCCTGGAATCAAAAGTTTTTTTGACTCAATGGAGGAACGTAGTCAGAAACAAGGACATTTCTAAGTGATCCCAAACATTTGAGTGGTAGTGTATGTAAAATATATATATATATATATACAAAATATATATATATATTTTTTTTTTTAATTTTTAATTTTTTTTATATATATATATATATTTTAAATGTATTCCCTAAATAAGCTTGTTTGCAAAATTAAAGGTCAATACACTGCATGTGGCTAAATAATTCCTTCAACAACCATAAGACCCACTAATAATTACATTATTTTATCAAAATAGTTTTGTCAGTATTTTGCTTGTCATGTTGTGTTTTGACCTCTAGAGGTCCTCATGTTACCCTCATGCCCAACTTACTCAGCTGGTAATCAGTGTTATTAGGTTCACATGTGTCTCGTCTGCTGTGTGTATTTAAGTGACTCTGTTTCATAGATTCTTTGCTTGGTGTTTAGTTGTCCTGAAGCCAGTTGCCTGAGTAAGTGCTCTCTAACTCTCGAGATATTGTGTTTTCTTTTGCCTGTGGATTATTCCCTTCTCAACTTATTTTTGTGGAATATTGTTTGGAATCCCCTTTAGGGCTTGTTTTGTTTTTTGAGTACTACCTTTTGCTGTTTTTGCTCCAGCTATGGACTATTGCCTGAACTTTTATTAAACCATTTTTTGCATCTCAAGTTCTCCTAAAGTGCGTCTTACTATTGGGTTCACCATCCTCCTGTGGCTCAAGGATAGAGAGTCTGACTTTCACACCAGAGACCTGAGTTCAAGTCCTGGTTCTGACAAGTTTAGCCTGCTTTTTTGCAATAATCACTGATCTGGCTTTCAAGTCTGTCTATGACCATACAATTTTTTTTACATACATAACCAGAACCATGCACAATGCATATCCACTAATAATGACCAACTTCTTGTAGCAGGCATTATAGAAAATGAACACAGGTCTCATAAACAATCTCTCAAGCACTAGCCCACATGCTAGTGAGTAGCCAGCTAATCTTTATATTTAGAACAGTTTAACTGTTATGAATACACCCTCCTGTCAACCTCCAACTGTTTAAACAACACAGCCTGTTCACTTTGTTTAGATGTTGAAATCAATTGGCCTACCTGGATAAGATGGTTATTTTTATGAATGACAACGAGTTGCCAATTCCTGATATAAATGTTTATTTTTATTCTTGTTGCACATTTCTAAAACACAGACTAGACAGCTAGCCCATAACAGTCTGTGGCTAAAATAATGCTAGCGGTACGCAACAGAAACTGTGCATTAGTTTTTCACAATTCATTAATACTCTCGTTTTAGTAGGGTCTGCTTTGTTCTACATGTTGGGAGTTGAGACATACAAAGGGTATCATTGGAAAGGTTAAGTTAAAATAATGTCTAAGCATTTGACAGATTCTGTTGGACCAAACCTCAAATAGCGATTTTAAACTGCTTGTTGTCAGAGAGGAAGATATTCTCTACCGTCGTTGTTGTTGTTGTGAGTGGCAGTGGGAGGGGCTTGGTGTCTGTGTGCGAGTCCCCTCCTTCCTTCCTTCCCCTCCCAGCCCCCTCCTTCCTTCCCATCCCTTCCTTCCCATCCCTCCCTCCCTCCCTTCCTTCCTTCCTTCCTGCCCCTCTCCTCCCAGCCCCCTCCTTCCTTCCTTCCCCTCTCCTCCCAGCCCCCTCCTTCCCTCCCAGTCCCCTCCTTCCCTCCTCTCCTAGTCCCCTCCTTACCTTCCCTACCAGCCCCCTCCTTCCCTCCCCTCCCAGCCCTCTCTACCCCGCTAGATGAATAGACTGGTTAATATTTGATTTGGCTGTAATGTGATGGCGATGGCTCACACACAAAGCATAGCTACAGAGGTCACAAAGAAGGGACAAAATACAACGTGGAATCTATTATTTCTCCTGGCTATTGTTACAGTCGAAGACACACACACACACACACACACACACACACAGTCTTGTACAGCTATCCTTGTGGGGACATACAATTCAGTCCCATTCAAAATCCTATTTCCCTAACCCCTACCCTTACCTTAACCCTAAACCTAACCCAAGCTCCTAGCTCCTAACCCTAATTCTAACCCTCATTCTAAACTTAACTCTAAACCCCCTAGAAATTTTACCTTGTGGGGACCAACAAAATGTCCCCAGCAGGTCATATTTTTGTTGGTTTACTATTCTTGTGGGGACTTCTAGTTAAACATGCACACACACACACACATGGAGGGAAGGAAGATATAGGAGAGGGGAGGGGAGATGGAGGGGAGGAAGATATAGGAGTGGGGAGGGGAGATGGAGGGGAGGGGAGGAAGATATGGGAGAGGGGAGGGGAGATGGAGGGGAGGGGAGGAAGATATAGGAGTGGGTAGTTTAATTCCTGTGTGTTTGTAACTACCCTGGTAAGTTGACTGATAACTTGAACCAGGTTGCAGGCACTGGTTACAGTTTGAAGCTTTTTCTCCAGTGGGCATCTTTAAATCACCCAGACAATATACCTCTTTGTCCATATTTTATTTTTTATTTAACCTTTATTTAACTATGCAACAACTTCTTATATACAATGGCAGCCTAACCCGGCCTCCCTTAACCCGTACGACCCTGGGCCAATTGTGATATCACATACAGTGGGGCAAAAACGTATTTAGTCAGCCACCAATTGTGCAAGTTCTCCCACTTAAAAAGATGAGAGAGGCTGTAATTTTCATCATAGGTACACTTCAACTATGAGAGACAAAATGAGAAAAAAGAATCCAGAAAATCACATTGTAGGATTTTTAATGAATTTATTAGCAAATTATGGTGGAAAATAAGTATTTGGTCAATAACAAGTTTATCTCAATACTTTGTTAAATACTCTGTTGGCAATGACAGAGGTCAAACGTTTTCTGTAAGTCTTCACAAGGTTTTCACACACTGTTGCTGGTATTTTGGCCCATTCCCTCCATGCAGATTTCCTCTAGAGCAGTGATGTTTCGGGGCTGTCGCTGGGCAACACGGACTTTCAACTCCCTACAAAGATTTTCTATGGGGTTGAGATCTGGAGACTGGCTAGGCCACTCCAGGACCTTGAAATGCTTCGTACGAAGCCACTCCTTCGTTGCCCGGGCGGTGTGCATAGGATCATTGTCATGTTGAAAGACCCAGCCACGTTTCATCTTCAATGCCCTTGCTGATGGAAGGAGGTTTTCACTCAAAATCTCACGATACATGGCCCCATTCATTCTTTCCTTTACACGGATCAGTCGTCCTGGTCCCTTTGCAGAAAAACAGGGATTTTTGCTCACCGTTCTTGTGATCATTTTGACCCCACTGGGTGAGATCTTGCGTGGAGCCCCAGATCGAGATTATCAGTGGTCTTGTATGTCTTCCATTTCCTAATAATTGCTCCCACAGTTGACTTCTTCACACCAAGCTGCTTACCTATTGCAGATTCAGTCTTCCCAGCCTGGTGCAGGTCTACAATTTTGTTTCTGGTGTCCTTTGACAGCTCTTTGGTCTTGGCCATAGTGGAGTTTGGAGTGTGACTGTTTGAGTTTGTGGACAGGTGTCTTTTATACTGATAACAAGTTCAAACAGGTGCCATTAATACAGGTAACGAGTGGAGGACAGAGGAGCCTCTTAAAGAAGAAGTTACAGGTCTGTGAGAGCCAGAAATCTTGCTTGTTTGTAGATGACCAAATACTTATTTTCCACCATAATTTGCAAATAAATTCATTAAAAATCCTACAATGTGATTTTCTGGATATTTTTTTTCTCATTTTGTACCTATGATGAAAATTACAGGCCTCTCTCATCTTTTTAAGTGGGAGAACTTGCACAATTGGTGGCTGACTAAATACTTTTTTGCCCCACTGTACGTTATCAAGCATTTCACACATTTTATCCAGATTCTGACTGTCAGCACTTGGCAGTGGTGGAAAAAGTACTAAATTGTCATACTTGAGTAAAAGTAAAGGTGCCTTAAGAGAAAAGGAAGGAGTAGCGAGGGAGAAAGTAGACTAGAGGTTGGGGCTAGGGATTTGGTATAAATTCACACAGTCAGACCCACAGAACTCTCTCACTAAGCCAGCAGATACATGGTTCTGGATATCTACTTTAAGCAGAAGATGTCTTATCCTGATAGTAATCTCTTTCAAACCAGGTTATTATGTTATTATGGTATGTTGCCAAAATATGCAGCTGGGCCTGGTAATATAACTTTGAGGTCTAGATAATGTGTGTGGCTCTTCCATGACCTTCTACCATGGTTAACAGAGGGAACCAGAGCCTTGTTTTGTAGCACACGGTTGGGGTGTTCTGCAACCTGGAAATGGGAGTCCTCAATTTGGGCTCTACTTGTCCCAATGAATGATGACCACTGCAATCCCTTTTACCGGTTTGTCGTGATGGGTGGCAGGTAGCCTAGTGGTTAAGGCGTTGGGCCAGTAACCGAAAGGTTGCTGGATTGAATCCCTGAGCTGACAGTTAAGGCAGTTAACCCACTGTTCACCGGTAGGCTGTCATTGTAAATAAGAATTTGTTCTTAACTGACTTGCCTACTTAAATAAAGGTTAAATAAAAAATTAATAATTTCTCCTCCTAAAGAGGTGACTCACCCTCGTTCCCTCTCCTCCTAAAGAGGTGACTCACCCTCATTCCCTCGTTTTTCCTCTCCTCCGTCCATTAAACACTCTGTTTGTCACCTGGAGCATTATTAGAACAGAGCCTATGACCCAGACTTAATTTTTTCCCTCCCTCTATCCATCCTCCTCCCTCCATCCAACCGTTCTTTAAGGTCAGACCACCAGACAGACAGACAGACAGACAGACAGATGGCGTGATGGTTCATTGGCTACCTACCTGTCTGCAAGGCTTCTTATTGGATCAGAGTCACACATGATTTATGGTGATGTCACAAGCCTGAGACATTCCGGTGTCGTTACCGGTTCATTATTCACCTTGTTTCATTCAGACCCCAACCAAACAATTTATACGTGACTGACCTGCTCGATTCGGTCTTATGTAGCAAAATTGTGTTTTTTTACATTGGATAAAAGTAGAGACTCAGAGCTAGAAAATGTTATATCATACACTTCAGTTGAGGAACAATGGTAAAGTCTTTCTGCTTTGAAAGTTGATAAACTTGTAACCCCACTTTGAGAAAATGGGCCTTGAATGTTTTGGTTCACCTACTGAAGAACTGATCTTTGTCTACACCCATTCAGCATAATTCACACCCTCTTAAGCCTTAGCCCCACCCATCTCTTTAAGGATTTACGTGAGGCCATGTGCTAAACAGAGTGAGTATGCTAGTGTACTAAAGAACCAAAGATTTTAAGACCGGTTAATAGTACGTCTACTGACATGTCTGTAGACAGTTGTCTCAGTGACATCATGAACATTCTATTGTCATGCGACATCCAACTTGTCATTATGAAAACACCAATAAACCCATCCGTTTAAAAATAGATGTAGTATATGTCAATCTAGCAAACGAGGCAACTTAAAACAACTTTCTGAATAATGTTTTGGTTAGTTTCTAGATTGTTAACTAGCTAGCTAACGTTAAGTTAGCTGGCTAGTCAGTTCAAATAATTACCATATCATATAGTTGACAATGTCTTAACTTGAGCGAATTTCTATTCATTATTAAAGGAAAGAAAATCATTATTTACAATGAATGGCGAGCTAATTACAGAAAATAGCTTATGGTTGTCAGTGTGACAAAATAAAAGCAGGGCATTCTACCGGAGTTAGAATGTTTATTTGGCACAGGATAAAGAAGTTGTAAACGGTACAGTGAAATGGTTACTAGCATAGTGGAGTATTTTGTTTAGACATGTAGCTAGTTCACTAGCTAGGGAACATTGGGCTATAACTAGCAATGCAAATGGCTCTGAGGTACAAAATAATATTACTACACAGCCAGCTAAAGTTAGATAACTTGCAATGAAAACTACTTTCTGACTAAATTAGAAACGTATAATATCTGAAAATGTAGCTAGCTAGACTCTCGTACCCGCATACATGGATGAACGCTTCTCCCTCTCTCTCATGGATGCCATGGTTGCCCTTAGTTTGAACATTTAATCCGGAGACAGGTGTTTTATACAACAGCCTTCTGTGTGTTCCCTTTTCGACTCACTTGCATATTTGCATTCAAACGTCATTCTGTGGCCGTCTCCATCTCCTTAGCTATCATACTCTGCTTCCACCGGGCATTCCACTGCTTAAAAAATTTGGTCCTCCAGAAAGTGCAACACTTTTGCATTTCTTTGTGATATCTTTCAAAAAAAGCTGCGTTAGAAAGGATTACCTATACATACTGACCATCTCATGTTACATGGCAGACCAGTCTGAACTCCTCTTGGCATGTCCAGGCCATCCATTATCTCAGCCAATCACGGCTAGCGGGAAGGTTTCGGTCTTTTTCCGTCGCTCAACCAACTAGCTCTTAATTTAACAATTTTATTCATAGTTACAGATGCCATACACATTTGTTATTAAGGCACATGAAAGTTCACATGTTCCAGAAGGCATTTCTGCCAAAAAACTCATTTGTTTACATGTTTACACTCAAATGCTTCTCCTGTGAAGTAGTGACGCGACATAAACCTAGTTTCCTGACACTAGTCACATACAGTTCACACTGAGAACAGTAACTTTGCTTTAGAGACTCAATAGATACATGACCAGCAGTTTTGATGAATAAGGATCCTTCTCAAGGAGAAAAGGGCAGAAACCTCATCTTGAGATGAATGCTGAAGTTGTATTCAATATTTGACCATTTAATTTTTTAGTTGTGTTTACTTGTAACTCTGACTGTATTATGCGGTTTATTCTATTGTTACCCCAAACCACTAATTACTGAAAGGCCTCTGGACTGTGGCTTTAAAACAAAAATGGCCTTCCTGGAGTCCAGTCTAGCAAAATGACAGAAATAAATTACATTCTGATTCGGATTATTTATGTGCAGCTGAAATATCCGGCTCTGGAGCCGCAGGGCCTGTTTGTTTGAAAATGAGTCTGTTGAAATTGTTGTTCAGCCATGATGGC
This sequence comes from Thymallus thymallus, assembly GCA_023634145.1. Taxonomy (NCBI): domain Eukaryota; kingdom Metazoa; phylum Chordata; class Actinopteri; order Salmoniformes; family Salmonidae; genus Thymallus; species Thymallus thymallus. The sequence continues at coordinate 9,117,426 of CM042389.1, forward strand.
ATGCTAGTGCATCACAGACAGACATACAGACAGGCAGAATGATGGATGGAAGGACAGCTAGACAGCCAGTCGGACCGGCAGGCAGGTAGGCAGACGGACAGACAGACGGACGGGCAGGCAGGTAGGCAGACAGACAGATTGCTCTCAGTAGGCGGTGACGCACAGCAAATGGATCAGAACCTGCGCATGCATGGCCACATCGATCCATATACCCACCACTACCACATTTCATAAAACCTCCCTTTAAACCACACACGGACAGGATACTAACGCATTCTACTAAGATCTTGATATGGTCTAATTCAGGGATGGGCAACAAGGCTAGGGCTGGCTCTGACTGCATGCAGACCCACAAGCCACTGCGGCCCCTCATGAAGAGTTCGTATTTTTGTGGCCCCAAACCCTATCAACGTTGCCCATCCCTGGTCTAATTGGTGAAACAAAACCGATACTTAAAGGTGGATAGTTCGCCTAGTTTTTCAGTTTATGTGACAAAACAAGCAGTCATTATGTAGAGAATCATTGTATCATTAAAACTGCTGTGAAATATATTTTCCATAACCAAAAATATATTATTTTCTGCTGTTTGATGTTGGTGTACAAAACCGAAAGTAAAAGATGCTAAAACGATATTTAAAAAATGTGAAGCATAGAAATAGTGCACATAGAACAGATATACTGCTTCTTAGACTTGGTTTCAATAAGAATGACAGATCTATAACTCACATTCCTATGTGAATTTGGTCTTGGTCGGGTTGCCAAAAAAGTTACATATTGCAGCTTTAAACATGTTTATTGTGCAGAAACAATGTTCTTTTCAACATACTGAGTTTGCTGTATCCCAGCATACTGTATGTGCCTATAGGAGTATGAGTATGTTTAGTGTCAGTCTCTCTCTCCATCCATCTATCCATCCATCACCAACCAGGCCTGAGTCAGAGAGAGTGGGAGTGAGAGGAAGAGAGGAGAGGAGGAATGGGAGGAGGAAGTGAGGAGATTGTAACTGCTGTATGTCTCCCTCTGTTTCATTGGCTGGACAGCTTGTTATTGCTGTACCACAGCCCCTTTTGTAAGATGGATGACCACTATCCTCTCCTATCCTCCCCCCTCAAAATCTCAAACTAAAAGGCAAAACCCCCTGTCAGATAACATTTACTATCCACATGAACCCTCTGCAGCCATGTTGTATAGAAGAGCACAGTGATAGTATCTGAGTCACAAAATGACACCTATTCCCTATAGTGTACTACTTTTGACCAAAGCCATGCACCCTACACATGCACCCTATTCTCCTCTCTTAAACATAAGTGCACTACATTGGCAATAGGGTGCCATTTGGCACAACACCATAGTGATAGTGTGACTGTTTTCGTTCCGTTGGTTGATGTACACTACCGTTCAAAAGTTTGGGGTCACTTAGAAATGTCCTTGTTTTTGAAAGAAAAGCACATTTTCTTGTCCATTAAGATAACATCAAATTGAAGCATCATCTGGAGCATCAGCATTTGTGGGTTCGATTACTGGCTCAAAACGGCCAAAAACAAAGAACTTTCTTCTGAAACTCGTCAGTCTATTCTTGTTCTGAGAAATTAAGGCTATTCCATCCGAGAAATTGCCAAGAATCTGAAGATCTCGTACAACGCTGTGTACTACTCGCTTCACAGAACAGCCCAAACCAGCAGAACCAGAATAGAAAGAGGAGTGGGAGGCCCCAGTGCACAACTGAGCAAGAGGACAAGTACATTAGTGTCTAGTTTGAGAAACAGACGCCTCACAAGTCCTCAACTGGCAGCTTCATTAAATAGTACCCGCAAAACACCAGTCTCAATGTCAACAGTGAAGAGGCAACTCCGGGATGTTGGCCTTCTAGGCAGAG
>CM042389.1:9124301-9164301 GCA_023634145.1 Thymallus thymallus
TAAGCCATTTTGCCACAACTTTGATGCTATCCATTTTGTGAAGTGCACCATTCCCTCCTGCAGCAAAGCACCCCTACAACATGATGTTGCCACCCCGTGTTTCACGGTTGGGATGGTGTTCTTCGGCTTGAAAGCCTCCCCCTTTGTCCTCCAAACATAACGATGGTCATTATGGCCAAACAGTTCTATTTTTGTTTCATCAGCCATTTCTCCAAAAAAGTACGATATTTTGACGGCTGCGTGGTACCATGGTGTTTATACTTGTGTACTATTGTTTGTACAGATGAACGTGGTACCTTCAGACGTTTGGAAATTGCTCCCAAGAATGAACCAGACTTGTGGAGGTCTACAATTTTTTTTTCTGAGGTCTTGGCTGATTTCTTTTGATTTTCCCATGAAGTCAAGCAAAGAGGCACCGAGTTTGAAGGTAGGCCTTGAAATGCATCCACTGGCACACCTCCAATGGTTGAAAAATTACTTTTAATGACCTAAGTGTATGTAAACTTCCGACTTCAACTGTATATGTACTGTAGATGATAGTATAACATATTTTCTCTTCTGTAACACCCCACCTTACCATCTTCCAGTAAGTAGCCTTGGCTTGGCCAGAACAGCTCATAGGAGCAGACCTCCTGTTTCTGTAGCGTGAGGCAGCTTGCGTGAGGCAGTTTGATGTCGAAGTACAGCCCCTGGACAGGACGTTAGTCTTCCAGACCTGGGTTGAAATACTTTACCTGTGCTTGATTGGGCTTACCTGGCTTATTGAACCAATAGGATAGTCCCAAATGAGTAAGCCCCGCCAATCTGGCATTTTTGGCAGGCTAGTGCAAACAATAATTTTAAGCCACACCACACTTTACCAGCTGGTTGTCATCATAAAGACAATGAATAGATGGGCTTTATAAACCTCTTAGTTAAAACGACACCATCTACAGTATATGTGCTGTCCCTTTAAAACAATCCAGCAGCAATTTCCCTGGTTAAACTGTAAACCCAGGGACATTGGTACTGGCGGCTCCATCAATCAGACACCAAGTAATGAAGGTGTAGATCTCAGCCTGACAGACAGGCTAAAAGGGCCTGCTCCCCCTGGCCACCACAGAGCAGTGTGTGTGTGCGTGCGTGCGTGCGTGCGTTTGTGTGCGTGCATGTGTGCCTGTGAGTGAGCGAGAGAGATGTTGTAATTTAGTTTTAATGTACAGACACTTTAGCTCCAGCCTCTAGCAGTAGTGTTCACACTGGCAGATTGCATATTATATTCCACTGGGTATATACATTTAGCATATGTTTTTATCCAAACCGACTTAGTCATGTGTATACATGACATCACATCTCTCATCCTACAAATCACAAGGCTGTTTTAAGAGCTCTCATTCCATCTCTCTATTTCCTTCTCTCTCCACCTATCTCCGTCTCTCTCTTTCCATCTTTCTCTTTCCATCTCTCCCTACATCTCTATCACTCTCCTCACACTTTCAATCTCTTCCTCCCTCACTCTCTCGGCTCTCTGCATGAGTTTTGGAGTGGAACAGAACATAGTAGAGGCGCTGTGTTTTTCCCCACTCATGGTTTCTTGATTGACACCTGGTGGGTTCCGCCCTCAGCCCCCAGTTTGAATGGTTTCACTGACAGTAAGCACAGGGAATGCAAGCGGCCCAAAATGTAATTGTATATAGCTGCTTTATGTGGCATTTTCAATCCCGCCGGAGACCAGCCGGGGTGAGGATGGAGGATGGGATGTGTTAGCTGTTGATATTATTCTTCAATAACACAGACCCCAAAGCAAATCAGGGGGAGAAAAATAGATTTATTCAAAGAGAAGAAATCCTAGTTGTTATGCTGGAAAGTAGATGGCAGATGTTTGTTCTTCGCTGTCCTCAATGTTTCTCCACTGAACAAAGAGACAGGGCGTAGTTTATACCCAAGCCTAGCCTGTGGTTGACCAGTTAGAATTCCTTGTAGTAAAATTGAGCCAATGGCCAAATACCAAGTATCCCGTTTGAGGCTCAATGTATAGACAATTTGGACCAATGAGAACTTGCCACATGTAGCTATGAGTCAAGGACTGAAACCCCTACACAGATTCTAAACAGATATTGGACAGAAAAACAACAATTTCCATTGATCGTTAATTCCCTCTTGTGTATTTATCTTAGAATAGAATATCTTAGAATATTCTTTCAGATGCAGGGCTGCGGTGGCGGGTTGCAGTAGAGGGCGGGGTTGTAAAAAGACTTGTTGCCGATATTAAACCCATACAAAAAATACCAGGCTACAGCTTGACACTCAATCTCAACCTTCCTGCTTAATGGGGGTCAGGGCTTAGAGAGGACATCATACCAATCTCAGCCTTCCTGCTTAATGGGGGTCAGGGCTTGGAGAGGACATCATACCAATCTCAGCCTTCCTGCTTAATGGAGGTCAGGGCTTGGAGAGGACATCATACCTGGGCAATTCTTGTTTTACTCAGGAGGCACTTAGGATCCTTTATGTACTGTGTCTGCATAAGATGTTGTTCAGTATAATTAGTTACTGAAATAATAATTCAGTAACCTTGCATTTATTCTACACCACTAGAAAACTACAAAACCATGACCTTTATGAGGAAAGTCTTCCTGCTATTTTCATCATTAGTCTTTCTGGCACAATGGTCATAGTAACATGCTGGTACTGCTGCAGTTATGTTTCTTAGCTAGGCCCTATTTGAGTTGAGAACAAAGAATATGAAGTATCTGTCTTGAAATGAATGAATAGCTGTGGAAATGTTTTATTTCTTAAATTGAAGGAACAATATGCATAACAGAAGGCCGAAGGAACTGAATGGTTATTGTGTTGTGTAACTATTCCCTGCCTTAGAGAATGCATGGCAATGTTCCTTTTGAACCTCTATTAGTCTGTTTACTTCTCTTTGAACAGCTGGTTGGGGCCAGGTGGGTTAGGCTAAGGGCTGCACCTCAATAGTCTAAAAAGGCTTCTTCTCCTTGGGCTGCATCTCAATAGTCTAATAAGGCTTCCTCTCCTTGGGCTGCACCTCAATAGTCTAAAAAGGTTTCCCCTTCTTGGGTTGCATCTCAATAGTATAAAAAAGTGTCCTCTTTTTGGGCTGCATCTCAATTGTCTTAAAAAAGCCTCTCTACGTTGGAATGTGAGGCAAGGCGGTATGGCAGACAGTTTGTGATTAAGATGTGTTTTTCCTGGTTGAAAGGGCCCTCATGGGACCCAGTCAGACATCCCCCAGGCTGGCTGTACATGTCTGGATGAGATGTGGCAGAGGTCCTAACCCATCTGGCTACACCCAGACACCACATATCTCCAGTGTTACTGATAGACTGCAGACTAACACAGACTACTAATGTCCTTCTCTGCAATACACAACATAGTCCCATGAGGTATACTTTCCATTTTAACGTTGAAATGAAACATAGGTCATGATACTATGTTTACAATACAGTTCTAACTCCTCCTCTTCATCTTCTTAACTGGGCATAAATTGAGTGTGAGTTAATGCATAGGTTAAAAGCTGTGTAGTGATAGTGAGAGCAGGGCTACTATCAAACGGGTGATAAACTTCTCATTAACCTTGAGGAGAATTAAGAAACTAGATATTTGTATTACCTTCACATTTCCTCAGACCCATCCACCTCTGGTAAAGATCAGTGTAGTGTGTTAAATGGATGTGTTAGCTAGCCTGGTTAAACCTGACTGAATGCTGTTTTCACTGGTGAGCGCAGCATTCAGTCTGGTTTGACCAGGCTATGTCATAGCTGTAATAAACTGCAGAATATTTAAAGGGACAAGGGGTGTCATACACCCATTATTTTAGAGGAGGCACGAAATACGTGAAGATGGAAGAAGGGGGTTCGGAGAATTTTTGAAACCCCTGAAACAGCTTTTTCCTGTAATCTATAGCATAATCACAATCATATAGCCTAATTCTATGTGTAATTAAAAAGAATATATAAGTACATTTTTCTGCATTGGTTATCTAAGCATACCTCATTACCTGTTCAATTGTCATTTTAATTAATGATGCACATTGATTCTTTAAGAACTGTTATGCCTTTTTAGTACAACTGCCACACAGGTATATAGTATCATAACCCAAGAATTAAAGCAATTTTTGTATTTTCTAAAGCCTAGCAACCTTGCCAGCAGGCATGCCAGCTAAGATAATTAGACAAGCCTGAAGTGGCTTGGTAGCTAGTTATGAGGTTCATCAAATTGCTAGGTGGCTAGTATTACAGAAAAATACATGTATTTAAATACATTACATCACCGGCAGCTAAAATCTAATCGAACGCTGTGTGTGTGTCACTTGACACAGAGTATCTAGCGTCCTGCCTAGCATGTCTTGCTTAGTGGTGTACCTTGGAAGGAACCACTTACTAGGGAGAATAGGGCCCCCCCTCCGCAAAATAAGGCTGACAGATCTTTTTGTAAATAATGATGATAAAATGTGGACTTAAATGAAGTTTAGTAATGAATTTATACAAGTAAAAAGGACATCTGATGGGGCATGTGCGCTTGTGCCCACTATGGGCATGACACCTCTGAAAGATTAGCTTTGAGGCTTTCTCCTGCACTTTTACATTGATATTGTTGAAACTGAAATGTTGATTAATGTGCACTGTCCCCGTCAGAACTAAAGGTCCATAGTGGATGAAGAACAACACAACAGGATGTGGACGGTGCAGCCAAAAGCGTTTAAAAAAAATCTAACTTCCCTCAGTGGGCGCGGCCCTATCCATTAGCCTTATTGGGAGCCAAAAATATGTTTTTAATTCCATATTTGGCAGCGGGGCCCTCGCCCTCTCTCTTCCAGACCAGTACTGAATAAAACATTTTAAGCACATACAGGGTGAAAGGTTTCACCGCCACATTATGAAATTGGCGTCTGGAGACAAGGTAATTGTCCCGTCCGGGTTCTAATAGAAATGGTATTGCCGTGATAAAGTTTTGACATTTATTAAGGATGACGGGTATGATTAATTCTATGGTTAAACGTACATAATGGAATCGTGGTGGCAGTAACTAGGTCCAGGAAGAGACGCACTGACCTGCACACCTTTCTATTATTATATTGCCCTCACACTGGCCAGAGAGTTACAACAATATAACCTCTTAGCGCTCTGTCCTTACACTTCCTATCATGGTCATTAGTCAGATAGCCGTCTAGGTACACCAGGTTCAGTTCTTATTTTTACCAGTCATTAGGTTACATTGAATGTGTTCAACAATACAGAAATCTAGCATTTTTATATGCTGTTTTTGTTTTTTGTCTTTGATGCTGACGCTTGAGACGCTGGCTTACTTACTCAGTAGTCTGTTTTGGGGATTGTTGGATAATGTTCTGACACATTTGGCTGATCTCCCACTCCTCTGGAGTTGTCTTTGTATTTTGGTCTTTACTTTGTGTCTTCTGAATGTAGTGAGGTTTTAGATGGCTTTAGATGGAGTCAGGTTTTAAATGTTCTGCGATGTGGTGGGGTTTAAAGGGCTTCATTGGAAGAAAAGGAACAGAAGGAATTGAGACATTTTTACTACTACAGGATCCACATACAGTGGGGCAAAAAAGTATTTAGTCAGCCACCAATTGTGCATGTTCTCCCACTTAAAAAGATGAGAGAGGCCTGTAATTTTCACCATAGGTACACTTCAACTATGAGAGACAAAATGAGAAAAAAACAATCCAGAAAATCACATTGTAGGAGTTTTAATGAATTTATTTGCAAATTATGGTGGAAAATAAGTATTTGGTCACCTACAAACAAGCAAGATTTCTGGCTCTCACAGACCTGTAACTTCTTCTTTAAGAGGCTCCTCTGTCCTCCACTCGTTACCTGTATTAATGGCACCTGTTTGAACTTATCAGTATAAAAAAGACACCTGTCCACAACCTCAAACAGTCACACTCCAAACTCCACTATGGCCAAGACCAAAGAGCTGTCAAAGGACACCAGAAACAAAATTGTAGACCTGCACCAGGCTGGGAAGACTGAATCTGCAATAGGTAAGCAGCTTGGTGTGAATAAATCAACTGTGGGAGCAATTATTAGGAAATGGAAGACATACAAGACCACTGATAATCTCCCTCGATCTGGGGCTCCACGCAAGATCTCACCCAGTGGGGTCAAAATGATCACAAGAACGGTGAGCAAAAATCCCCAAACCACACGGGGGGGACCTAGTGAATGACCTGCAGAGAGCTGGGACCAAAGTAACAAAGGCTACCATTAAGTAACAGACTACGCCGCCAGGGACTCAAATCCTGCAGTGCCAGACGTGTCCCCGTCTGAAGTTTGCTAGAGAGCATTTGGATGATCCAGAAGAGGATTGGGAGAATGTCATATGGTCAGATGAAACCAAAATAGAACTTTTTGGTAAAAACTCAACTCGTCGTGTTTGAAGGAGAAAGAATGCTGAGTTGCATCCAAAGAACACCATACCTACTGTGAAGCATGGGGGTGGAAACATCATGCTTTGGGGCTGTTTTTCTGCAAAGGGACCAGGACGACTGATCCGTGTAAAGGAAAGAATGAATGGGGCCATGTATCGTGAGATTTTGAGTGAAACCTCCTTCCATCAGCAAGGGCATTGAAGATGAAACGTGGCTGGGTCTTTCAGCATGACAATGATCCCATACACACCGCCCGGGCAACGAAGGAGTGGCTTCGTAAGAAGCATTTCAAGGTCCTGGAGTGGCCTAGCCAGTCTCCAGATCTCAACCCCATCGAAAATCTTTTGAGGGAGTTGAAAGTCTGTGTTGCCCAGCGACAGCCCCGAAACATCACTGCTCTAGAGGAGATCTGCATGGAGGAATGGGTCAAAATACCAGCAACAGTGTGTGAAAACCTTGTGAAGACTTACAGAAAACGTTTGACCTCTGTCATTGCCAACAAAGGGTATATAACAAAGTATTGAGATAAACTTTTGTTATTGACCAAATACTTATTTTCCACCATAATTTGCAAATAAATTCATAAAAAATCCTACAATGTGATTTTCTGGATTCTTTTTTCTCATTTTGTCTCTCATAGTTGAAGTGTACCTATGATGAAAATTACAGGCCTCTCTCACCTTTTTAAGTGGGAGAACTTGCAAAATTGGTGGCTGACTAAATACTTTTTTGCCCCACTGTACATCATATTCTAAATCATACTCTCAGAGACAGTACACACACGAGTACGAATCAGTGTGTAAAGTGATCAGTAGTGACAGTACACAGTGTCTCACGGTCCTCCTTGTGGAACCAGATATCAGTTTAATCCTCAGATTTAAACATCATTCACTATGCAGTGCACTAAATAGGGAATAGGGTGCTATTTGGGTCCAGCCCTTGAGTCTGTGGAAACAAATACCTGAGTGGAATGGCCTTTACAGTATAACTAACTGTCTAGGCTCAACTCCTTAGTGGCTTCCTATTGGAGTCTGCTGTGGATTACCTCATAGGTGGCAGACGGGCACTAATTTACACACGCAGAATATTTGTTAAACCGGTTCATTATCATTTGTCTCCATGGGAAAGTGGTTGATTTGTCAGTATTGCCTCATTCTGCCGGGGTTATGATAAGGGGAATGGTGACCTCAATAGACAACATTATGCTCAGTGGATACTTTCTGACACATACTTCAAAGTAGAGTAAGAAAAAAATGATAAATTATAAAAATATATGTATTGTTATTTTGTTTGCTCTTCGTAAATAGAGGATTTAAATGACCCATTTTAGAACCTTTCTGGGCAGTTCAATGTGCTACTTTATCCGGGCCTGATTTATTCCAATTAAACCCACATGTAATGTGTGCTTCGACAAGGCAATTATATCCCTGAATATCCCAACCCAGGGGCACATTCCAAATCTGATTAGTTTAATTTTCCCTTAATTTCCCAAACACATGGAGAGCCATGGAGCGAAGCCTCTGAGATTTCATTACATTTAATCCACCGTTAACACTTATAAAATTATGACATACTTTTGTTGTGTAATTGTGAGGCGAGGAGGACATAACAAGAACATAATTCTCAAAGCCTTTTACACAAGGTCAAGGTCAAGTTCATTATGCCATTTGTAGGTATTAGAAAAACATACATAGGAATATGTTTTACAATGCTTGTACAATGCATATCAGCTACACCTTTCTGTTCATCTCTCACTATCACACATCCCATTGAAGTCATGGTACCGATATTAGCATTGATCGCTCATCATGTTCATATCACAACTATAAGTGACTTTGTTTCACAATACATTTTTTATACTTTCAGATGATTTGGACATGATGCGCTAAACATGCTAATATCGGTACCAGGACTATAACGCAGCTTCCTCTCCTAGCCTCATCCCACCTTGTCGCGAGGTGAAATCAGTATGGAAGAAGCCTGCAGTAGGATTTGATGTCTTGCCGTCTTGTTTAAGTTACCTTTTAATATATACTATAGAGAGCTACATATACAGTAGTATATACCTAAGTAATACCTTAGCTAAACCTTTAACGTAGTGACACATAGATTTCTCTATGTAAAATATGAGGTTGTGATAGCTGTCCAATAGCAGTTATTGTGACTACAGCAGCTGTTTGAAGCAGCATTGTCTATGTTCCCATAGACATGTACAAATGAGATCCAACCATCTGTAATGGTGGAGGTGAAGGCATTCTTCTGTAATGATGGAGGTCGAAAGCGTTCTTCTGTACTGGTGGCGGTGAAGGTATCCTATAATGGTGGAGGTGAAGGAGTTCTTCTATAATGGTGGAAGTGAAGGCATTCTATAATGGTGGATGTGTAGATGTTCTATAATTCTATAATGGTGGAGGTGAAAGGGTTCTTCTATAATGGTGGAGGTGAAGGCATTCTTCAATAATGGTGGAGGTGGAGGCGTTCTTCTATAATGGTGGAGGTGGAGGCGTTCTTCTATAAGGGTGGAGGTGCAGGTGTTCTATAATGGTTTAGGTGAAGGAGTTCTTCTACAATGGTGGAGGTGAAGGCATTCTTCAATAATGGTGGAGGTGGAGGCGTTCTTCTATAATGGTGGAGGTGGAGGCGTTCTTCTATAAGGGTGGAGGTTCAGGTGTTCTATAATGGTTTAGGTGAAGGAGTTCTTCTATAATGGTGGAGGTGGACGCATTCTTCTATAATGGTGGAGGTGAAGGTGTTCTTCTATAATAGGAGGTGAAGATGTATGTTCTTCTATAATGCTGGAGGTGAAGGCGTTCTTCTGTAATGGTGGAGGTGAAGGCGTTCTTCTGTAATGTTGGAGGTGAAGGCATTCTATAATGGTGGAGGTGAAGGACTTCTTCTATAATGGTGGAGGTGAAGGCGTTCTTCTATAATGGTGGAGATGGAGGTGTTCTTCTATAATGGTGGAGGTGAAGGCGTTCTTCTGTAAGGGTAGAGGTGAAAGCGTTCTTCTGTAATGGTGGAGCTGAAGGCATTCTATAATGGTTGAGGTGAATGAGTTCTATAATGGTGGATGTGTAGATGTTCTATAATAGGAGGTGAAGGCGTTCTTCTATAATGGTGGAGGTGAAGGCATCTATAATGGTGGAGGTGAAGGTGTTCTATAATAGGAGGTGAAGGCGTTCTTCTATAATGGTGGAAGTGAAGGCGTTCTATAGTGGTGGAGGTGAAGGCATTCTATAATGGTGGAGGTAAAGGCATTTTATAATGCTGAAGGTGAAGGGGTTCTATAATGGTGGAGGTGAAAGCGTTCTATAATGGTGGAGGTGAAGGCGTTCTATAATGGTGGAGGTGAAGGCGTTCTATAATGGTGGAGGTGAAGGCGTTCTATAATGGTGGAGGTGAAGGCGTTCTATAATGGTGGAGGTGAAGGCGTTCTATAATGGTGGAGGTGAAGGCGTTCTACTTAGAATGCCTCATCTAATGTGCAATTGTGTCCTGCCATTCATTCATTTTGGTACAACGCATCCCCTCAGGGGATTGTCAAACAGATGTGGGTCTCGAAACACGATTCTCTTCTTCAATAGTATTCTAGGAGATTAAAAGTCTAAATAAGTATGACATCCTGACATTTTAAAGCATACTACTACTTAGAAAGCAAGTATGGGTATTCGGACATGGCCTACGTCTATCCTTCTCTAACTGATTCCCCCAGCCCGCCTTATCATCTCAGATTGACAGCAGCTCATTTCACAGAGTGTTATCGTGCTTCGTCAACCTGTTACAGCAAAACAGCTTTCACTCATAATGCCTACCTGTCCTTCATACCTCTGTCTTCATGCCCTGCACATATATCTTCCAAAGGTTAATCTCTATTACACACACACACACACACACACAGCTTACTTGTGTTCTTCTTATTTCTATTTCTTGTTTTTGTTATACTTTATTTTATTATTTATTTTTAATAGTACTACTGAATTGTTGGGAAACAGCAAGCAATTCACAGTACTATAAAAACGTGAAACACAATGCTCATAAAGGTCATACAGATCATAAATATGTATTATAGATGATGGTAGGGCCACCAATATGAAAATGTATCCACTCACTACTGTTGGTCGCTTTGGATCTATGTCTTCTATTTCGATTTTAGAGAATTCTGTTGTTTTTAATATTTAGAACACCTGCAATATGATGATCAATATGATTACAGTGGGGAGAACAAGTATTTGATACACTGCCGATTTTGCAGGTTTTCCTACTTACAAAGCATGTAGAGGTCTGTAATTTTTATCATAGATACACTTCAACTGTGAGAGACGGAATCTAAAAACAAAAATCCAGAAAATCACATTGTATGATTTTTAAATAATTAATTTGCATTTTATTGCATGACATAAGTATTTGATCACCTACCAACCAGTAAGAATTCCGTCTCTCACAGACATGTTAGTTTTTCTTTAAGAAGCCCTCCTGTTCTCCACTCATTACCTGTATTAACTGCACCTGTTTGAACTCGTTACCTGTATAAAAGACACCTGTCCACACACTCAAACAGACTCTAACCTCTCCACAATGGCCAAGTCCAGAGAGCTGTGTAAGGACATCAGGGATAAAATTGTAGACCTGCACAAGGCTGGGATGGGCTACAGGACAATAGGCAAGCAGCTTGGTGAGAAGGCAACAACTGTTGGCGCAATTATTAGAAAATGGAAGAAGTTCAAGATGACGGTCAATCTCCCTCGGTCTGGGGCACCATGCAAGATCTCACCTCGTGGGGCATCAATGATCATGAGGAAGGTGAGGGATCAGCCCAGAACCACATGGCAGGACCTGGTCAATGACCTGAAGAGAGCTGGGACCACAGTCTCAAAGAAAACCATTAGTAACACACTACGCCGTCATGGATTAAAATCCTGCAGCGCACGCAAGGTCCCCCTGCTCAAGCCAGCGCATGTCCAGGCCCGTCTGAAGTTTGCCAATGACCATCTGGATGATCCAGAGGAGGAATGAGAGAAGGTCATGTGGTCTGATGAGACAAAAATAGAGCTTTTTGGTCTAAACTCCACTCGCCGTGTTTGGAGGAAGAAGAAGGATGAGTACAACCCCAAGAACACCATCCCAACCGTGAAGCATGGAGGTGGAAACATCATTCTTTGGGGATGCTTTTCTGCAAAGGGGACAGGACGACTGCACCATATTGAGGGGAGGATGGTTGGGGCCATGTATCGCGAGATCTTGGCCAACAACCTCCTTCCCTCAGTAAGAGCATTGAAGATGGGTCGTGGCTGGGTCTCCCAGCATGACAACGACCCGAAACACACAGCCAGGGCAACTAAGGAGTGGCTCCGTAAGAAGCATCTCAAGGTCCTGGAGTGGCCTAGCCAGTCTCCAGACCTGAACCCAATAGAAAATCTTTGGAGGGAGCTGAAAGTCCGTATTGCCCAGCGACAGCCCCGAAACCTGAAGGATCTGGAGAAGGTCTGTATGGAGGAGTGGGCCAAAATCCCTGCTGCAGTGTGTGCAAACCTGGTCAAGAACTACAGGAAACGTATGATCTCTGTAATTGCAAACAAAGGTTTCTGTACCAAATTTTAAGTTCTGCTTTTCTGATGTATCAAATACTTATGTCATGCAATACAATGCAAATTAATTACTTAAAAATCATGGATTTTTGTTTTAGATTCCGTCACTCACAGTTGAAGAGTACCTATGCTAAAAATTACAGACTTCTACATGCTTTGTAAGTAGGAAAACCTGCAAAATCGGCAGTGTATCAAATACTTGTTCTCCCCACTGTATATCATACGCACATTTAGCTATTTAAGTATCTTTCTCTGCCATCAACCTGTATAGTTTAGTTAACCATGCAAATATTTTTTATTTATTTATATCAACTTGCAATATTTGTATAATATTTTCACCTAACACTCTGTAACAATGTATAGTGTACATATTCAGCCATTGTCATGAGAGGGTGCATATACAGACCAAGACGCAGCGCAGGGATTGTAGTTCGACATATTTATTATTGTACTATGTATAACTTTTATATATCATACTATGTATAACCTAACGCAAAATGCGAACTACCACACAAAACAAAACAAAACACACAATGTACAACCGTAACATTCACGAAATGAAACACGATATACCAACGTAATATAGCACACTTACTGTCACCGTGACTTGCGAAATATACACGATAACGACTCACATCCCCCTATGTAGGATCCCTAATTAGAGACGATGCACTACAGCTGCCTCTAATTAGGGATCCAACACAAACCACCACCAGAAACAGAAAGAAAATAACTGTCAGACTCTGACCATGGCTACATAGAGAAGCAAATAGGTTTCTCTATGGCCAGAGCCTGACAGCCATTCACTCATACTATGCAATGCCTTTTTATAGCTTTTTGCACCCCAAACTTCTTGTATTTTTATACTTTTTCATACTGTTGCTCTATGTATCATGTATTGTGTATCTTTCTTTTGTGTATTTCGTTCTGGCATTTTGCACCTGCCCTGTGTTTTTCGTAGCTGCTTGACAAAGAAATTTCCCCTCTGGGATCAATAAAGTATATATCTATCTATCAAAAGGGTTTATCGCATTAGATATTCAGTGCCTTCAGAAAGTATTCACAACCCTTGACTTTTTCCAAATGTTGTTGTTACAGCCTAAATAGGATTACATTTAGATTTTTTTTGTCACTGGTCTACACACAATGCCCCAACATTTTTACTAATTCAAAGTGAAAAGCTGAATTGCCTTGAGTCAATAAGTATTCAACCCCTTTGTTATGGCAAGCCTAAATAAGTTCAGGAGTAACAATTTGTCACATAATAAGTCGCATGGACTCACTCTGTGTGCAATAATAATGTTTAATATTATTTTTAAATGACTACCTCCTCCTGTACCCCACACATACAACTATCTGTAAGGTCCCTCAGTCGAGCAGTACATTTCAACCATAAAGACCAGGGAGGTTGTTCCAATGCCTCGCAAAAAAAGGCACCTATTGGTAGATACATTTTTTAAAATAAAAAAGTAGACTTTGAATATCCCTTTCCCTTTGGGCATGGTGAAGTTATTAATTACACTTTGGAGGATGTATCAATACACCTTGTCACTACAACGATACCAGTGTCCTTCCGAACTCAGTTACCGTAGAGGAAGGAAACTGCTCAGGGATTTCACCATGAGGCCAATGGTGACTAAAACAGTTACAGAGTTTAATGGCTGTGATACAGCCGAGTTACATTTGTCTTAAATCTGCTTGAAAATCTATGGCAAGACTTGAAAATGGTCTAGCAATGATCAGCAACCAATTTTACAGAGCTTGAAAAATGTACAAATATTGTACAATCCAGGTGTGCAAAGCTCTTACAGACTTACTCAGAAAGACTCACAGGTGTAATTGCTACCAAATGTTATTCTAACAGGTATTGACTCAGGAGTGTGAATACTTACGTATTTCACATTACATGGGGTATTGTGTGTAGATGGGTGAAGAAAAACATATGTAATCCATTTTGAATTCAGGCTGTAACACAACAAAATGTGGAATAAGTCACGTATGAATACTTTCTGAAGGCACTGTAAGTTGTATTGGAGGTCCTAATGCTGGTTATTGCCGTATACTTACATTGCAGACTATAATTGGAATGTGATTATAACGGTTAAACACCAAATCAAGCCTGGAGAGCTTTGGTGGGGGTTTGGGTGATCAGGGGGATGTGTAGTTGGGGATGGGTGTAAGTGTTGTTTAATCCCTAGGGCTGGCAGTTGTAGCACCCATCCTAATTAGAGACTTGACCCTGTTTACTAAACAAGTGATGTGGATGGAACAGTGATTGTCTGGATTCTCCGGAATGTTTACACATGTGTGCGCGCACACACACACTTGTCTGTTTTCCTCCTGACTTCTCTCCTACAGTGCATTCGGAAATTATTCAGACCCCTTCCCTTTTTCCACATTTTATTACGTTACAGCCTTATTCCAAAATGGATTAAATATGTTTCAATCTACGTATACCCCATAATGACAAAGTGAAAACAGGGTTTAAGATATTTTTGCACTTTTATTAAAAATAAAAACAGAAAAACCTTATAGGATGTTTTTCATGTGGAAACACGAGGGATGGAAATAATAACAAGAAATTAAATGCATTTAGCCGTATGTTATGTATCCAAATACAGCATCTGGTGTGAAATAATGACAAGAAATTAAATGCATTTAGCCGTATGTTATGTGTCCAAATATAGCATCTGATGTGAAATAATGACAAGAAATTAAATGCATTTAGCCGTATGTTATGTGTCCAAATACAGCATCTGGTGTGAAATAATGACAAGAAATTAAATGCATTTAACCGTATGTTATGTGTCCAAATACAGCAACTGGTGTGAACATCGTGTTAATTATTGACATAACAATCCTAGGCCTACATCTTCATCTTTGTTCTTCTCAACAACATCATCATCATCATCATCATCATGCACATTGTGCCATTCATTTTCATGTTGCATCATACAGTACATAATGTATGCAGCATTTCACCTGGTAGAATGCAATACGTTTGAACAAACGGTTACCATGGTGATGGATTCTCCATGTGCCAGAGGTGTGTGTGTGTGTGTGTGTGTCAGTGGAGGATCTTCAGAGGAGGAAGGGGAGGACCATCCACCTCAGTGAATTTCATAAAAATTCAGTAGCACTCTGTAGGGTAGCACCATGGTTTAGCCGGAGGACAGCTAGTTTCCGTCCTCCTCTGGTACATTTACTACAATACAAAACCTATGAGGCTCATCGTTCTCACACCCTTCCGTAGACTTACACAGTAATTATGACAACTTCCAGAGGATGTCCTCCAACGTATCAAAGCTCTTGCAGCATGAACTGGCATGTTGTCCACCCAATCAGAGAATGAATCTAGTACTGAAAGCATGAGCTACAGCTAGCTAGCACTGCAGTGCATAAAATATGGTGAGTAGTTCACTCAATAGAGAAAGACAATAGTTTAACAGTTTTGAACAAATTAAGGAGAAGCAAGAGAGAGAGATTTCGTAGTATATATATATATATAAGTATTGAACAGTAAATATATTTCCAAAGGTGCTATGGACATGACATTTTCACCAGATGTTGGTAACAACCCAAGTAATCCATACATACAAAGAAACCAAAACAAATAAGTTCAGAAATTAAGTTATGTGAAATAATGTGAAATGACACAGGGAAAAAGTATTGAACACACTTACTGATATTTATTTAATACTTTGTACAAAAGCCTTTGTTGGTAATGACAGCTTCAAGACGCCTCCTGTATGGAGAAACTAGTCGCATGCATTGCTCTGGTGTGATTTTGGCCCATTCTTCCACACAAACAGTCTTCAAATCTTGAAGGTTCCGTGGGCCTCTTCTATGAATCTTGATCTTCAGTTCTTTCCATAGATTTTCAATGGGATTTAAGTCAGGTGATTGGCTGGGCCATTCTAGCAGCTTTATTTTCTTTCTTTGAAACCAATTGAGAGTTTCCTTGGCTGTGTGTTTGGGACCATTGTCTTGCTGAAATGTCCGCCCTCGTTTCATCTTCATCATCCTGGTAGATGGCAGCAGATTTTTGTCAAGAATGTCTCGGTAAATTTTCCCATTCATCCTTCCTTCAATTATGTGAAGTTTGCCAGTACCATTTGCTGAAAGGCAGCCCCACACCATGATGTTCCCACCTCCAAACTTCACTGTTGGTATGGTGTTTTTAGGGTGATGTGCAGTGCCATTTCTCCTCCAAACATGGTGTGTATTATGACATCCAAACAGTTCAATTTTGCTCTCATCTGACCACACTATATTCTCCCAGTATTTCACTGGCTTTTCCAAATGTTGTGCAGCAAACTTCAACATGCTTTTTTTTCAGCAATGGAGTCTTAGATAGATAGATAGATAGATAGGTACTTTATTGATCCCCCGGGGGGGAAATTTCATGCGTGGTGAGCGTGCATACAGGCCATGGCGGTGGAGTGCATTACTTACTGTTTTCTTTGAGACAACAGTACCTGCTAATTGCAGGTCTTTTTGAAGCTCTCCACAAGTGGTCCTTGGCTCTTGGACATCTCTTCTGATTATTCTTTTCACTCCTCTGTCAGAAATCTTGCGAGGAGCACCTGGTCGAGGCAAATTTATGGTAAAATTATTGTCTTTCCACTTCCGTATTATGGCCACAACAGTGCTCACTGGAACATTCAGAAGCTTAGAAATGCGCCTATAACAAATGCCATCATTATGTTTTGCAACAATTAGGTTGCGAAGGTCTTGAGACAGCTCTTTGCTTTTACCCATCATGAGATGTGTCTTGTGTGACACCTTGGCAATGAGACCTTTTTGTAGGCCATCAGTTGGGACTGAACCAGCTGATATTAATTTGCACTGACAGGGGGCTGGATTGCTTTTTAATTACTGATAGTTTTCAGCTGTTGTCTTGGCTTTCCATGCCTTTTTGCACCTCCCTTTCTTCATGTGTTCAATACTTTTTCCCTGTGTCATTTCACATTATTACACATAACTTAATTTCATGTCAATAGCACCTTTGGAAATATATTTACTGAGAAAAATGGTGACGTGTTCAATACTTATTTCACCCGCTGTATATATCATATTATATTATATTATATATATATATATTACTTTCCCTTTCACTTAGAAAATGCAGCTAGCTAGTTTAGCCTACTCTAACATCTGGTTCAAACAGAGAGGGATGCTATGTTAGCTAGCTGGCTATGGCTATCCATCACTGGAACTCTTCAAGGTATGCTTTTTGTACTGCCACTGTGGCCCGCTGGTGTAAGTGCTAAACTGCTTGCTGTACACTATACTGCGTGATTGTAGCGGGTTTACTAACACGTTAGTTCTAGTAGCTATGTTGACTATGATGTTTATGGTGAAAACAATGTAGGCTGTGTGTAGCTTTTAGCTGTTATGGTATGAAAGTTTCACCTGGTGTAAGGTACAGTAAATGTTTGTATTGTACACTGTAGTCCACAAGCGAAGGGAAACGGTGAGAGGAGGAGAGAGCATAGATGTGAGAAGAAATTAATTACAGTGCCCTTCACTTTTTCCACATTTTTCTACGTTACAGCCTTATTAAAAAATTGATTAAAAAAAATATATCCACAGCAATCTACACACAATACCCCGGAATGACAAAGCGAAAACATATTTTTTTTTTCTCCAAATGTATTAAAAATAAAAAACAGAAATACCTCATTTACATAAGTATTCAGACCCTTTGCTATGAGACTCGAAATTGAGCTCAGGTGAATCCTGTTTCCATTGATCATCCTTGAGATGTTTCTACAACTTGATTGGGGTCCACCTGTGGTAAATTCAATTGATTGGATATGATTTGGAAAGGCACACACCTGTCTATATAAGGCCCCACAGTTCACAGTGCATGTCAGAGCAAAAACCAAGCCATGAGGTCAAAGGAATTGTCCGTAGAGCTCTGAGACAAGATTGTGTCAAGGCACAGATCTGGGGAAGGGTACCAAAACATTTCTGCAGCGTTGAAGGTCCCCAAGAACACAGTGGCCTCCATCATTTTTAAATGGAAGAAGTTTGGAACTACCAAGACTCTTCCTAGAGCTGGCCGCCGGACCAAACTAATCAATCGGGGGAGAAGGGCCTTGGTCAGGGAGGTGACCAATAAACCCGATGGTCACTCTGACAGAGCTCTAGAGTTCCTCTGTGGAGATGGGAGAACCTTCCAGAAGGACAACCATTTCTGCAACACTCCACCAATCAGGGCTTTATGATAGAGTGACCTGACGGAAGCTACTCCTCTGTAAAAGGCACATGACAGCCCGCTTGGAGCACCTAAAGACTCTCAGACCATGAGAAACAAAGTTCTCTGGTCTGATGAAACCAAGATTGAACTCTTTGGTCTGAATGCCAAGCATCACGTCTGGAGGAAACCTGGCACCTCCCTACGGTGAAGCATGGTGTTGGCAGCATCATGCTGTGGGGATGTTTTTTCAGCGGCAGGGATTGGGAGATTAGTTCGGATTGAGGAAAAGATGAATGGAGCAAAGTACAGAGAAATACTTGATGAATACCTGCTCCAGACTTCAGACTGGGGCGAAGCTTCACCTTCCAATAAGACAACAACCCTAAGCACATAGCCAAGACAACGCAGGAGTGGCTTCGGGACAAGTCTCTGAATGTCCTTGAGTGGCCCAGCCAGAGCCCGGACTTGAACCCGATCGAACATCTTGGTAGAGACCTGAAAATAGCTATGCAGCAACGCTCCTCATCCAACCTGACAGAGCTTGAGAGGATCTGCAGAGAAGAATGGGAGAAACTCCCCAAATACAGGTGTGCCCAGCTTGTAGCGTCATACCCAAGAAGACTCAAGGCTGTAATCGCTGCCAAAGGTGCTTCAACAAAGTACTGAGTAAAGGGTCTGAATACTTATGTAAATGTGCTAATTCAGTTTGGAATTTTTTATAAATTAGCAAACAGGAGAAAAAAATAAAATAATGAATCAATTTTAGAATAAGTCTGTAACCTAAAATGTGTATAACGTCAAGGGGTCTGAATACTTTCTGAATGCACTGTATACAACGAGTAAAGTGATCATATAGTTCTGTGTTTGCGTGTGATCAGGGGTGTATTCATTCCACAGATTCTGTTAAAACGTTTCTTAAACAGAACGAAACGGAACGAAACGGTGATAAACGTACCTGAATTTGTCTAAAAGAAACTCTCGTTTGCAACTCTTGGACTAATGATTACAACCTAGTTTAGCTAGATGCAGGCAAGAGTGTGCGGTATTAAATGTGTCACCTTGATTACTCAAATATTTCTCTCAACCTGTGCACCTACGTTGTAAACTTTTATTCATAGGCTAGGTTGTAGTAACCTCATGATGGGTATAGGGAAAATTTGAGTATCATGTAGTAGCCTAAACCTATCGCTGTTACATTGAACTGGGTGAATGGTATATGAATGAGAGTCATCTAATATGCCGTAATAGAAATAAGTCTATGCTCATAAATAAATAAAATAGTCCTCCCTCATCTTAAACGGCACCGACCGCCACTGGTGTGTATCATGAGTGCCAGAGCAGCATATGGTGCTGTTGGAGGGGTTGTGAATCTGAATCGTGTGGTAGCCTACACTGCCAGTTGAGACGCCCAGTGTGAGTCAGAAGGTCTTTCTGAGCAGGGTTGATGTACGGAGAATACAAAGGTTGTTTATGCTGAAGATGCCTCATAATATACTGATGTCAGGGCTGCTTTTCAAATGGCATCCCTACTTACAGTTGAAATCGGAAATTTACATACACTTAGGTTGAAGTCATTAAAACTCATTTTTCAACCACTCCAAAGATTTCATGTTAACAAACTATAGTTTTGGCAAGTCGGTTAGGACATCTAATTTGTGCATGACACAAGCAATTCTTCCAACAATTGTTTATAGACAGATTATTTCACTTATAATTCAATATATCACAAATCCAGTGGGTCAAAAGTTTACATACACTAAGATGACTGTGCCTTTAAACATCATTAGAAAATGATGTCATGGCTTTCAAAGCTTTTGATAGGCTTATTGACATCATTTGAGTCAATTGGAGGTGTACCTTCAAACTGACTCTTTGCTCGACATCATGGGAAAATCAAAAGAAATCAGCCAAGACCTCAGAAAAAACATGGGGGTGGCAGAATCATGTTGTGGGGGTGCTTTGCTGCAGGAGGGACTGGTGCACTTCACAAAATAGATGGCAACATGAGGAAGCAAAATATTGTGTATATATTGAAGCAACATCTCAAGACATCAGTCAGGAAGTTAAAGCTTGGTCGCAAATGGGTCTTCCAAATGGACAATGACCCCAAGCATACTTCCAAAGTCAAGGTATTGGAGTGGCCATCACAAAGCCCTGATCTCAATCCTATAGAACATGTGTGGGCAGAACTGAAAAATCGTGTGCGAGCAAGGAGGCCTACAAACCTGACTCAGTTACACCAGTTCTGTCAGGAGGAATGGGCCAAAATTCACCCAACTTATTTTGGGAAGTTTGTGGAAGGCTACCTGAAACGTTTGACCGAAGTTAAACAATTTAAAGGCAATGCTACCAAATACTAATTGAATGTATGTGAACTTCTGACCCACTGGGAATGCGATGAAATAAATAAATAATTCTTAAAATTAAGTGGTGATCATAACTGACCTAAAACAGGGAATTTTTACTAGGATTAAATGTCAGGAATTGTGAAAAACTGAGTTTAAATGTATTTGGCTAAGGTGCATGTAAACTTCTGACTTCAGCTGTAGATAACACCATTCCAATGCTTTTAAAGCCATGACAGGATTTTGCAAGTGCCAACAAACAAAGTCTATGTCTTTGTAGAGGATGTCACCTCACCATCCTCAGCTCCTCCTATCAATGGCCTGTTTCTTTCTCACTGCGAGCTAATTGGCTTTGTGTCCACTAGGTGATACATCTCTCACGGAGAAGCACTGAATTATTTGAGAGAGCGAGCGAGACAGCGAGAGACCGAGAGAGGGCTTTGGGAAGACAGAAGAGTCAGAAAAGAGAGTCACTGTCTAGACTGTTCACCTCTGAAATCCTTTGCCTCTGTCAGTCTGTTTGTCTGCCTGGAGGGGTTCACTTCACCCTGTTTAACCCAGTCAGGCTAGGCCAGATTAAAATGGCTGACTGGACCAAGGACAATCCATGGTACATGAAAAGGTCCAAGAGCTACCTTGAGTGCTTCAACGCCTTTTACTATGAATTAGTCCACTATTGAAAGTACACTATCTATACAAAAGTATGTGGACACCCCTTCAAATTAGGGGATTTGGCTATTTCAGCCACACCCATTTCTGACAGGTGTATAAAATCAAGCACCCGCCATGCAATCTCCATAGACAAACATTGGCAGTAGAATGACCTTACTGAAGAGCTCAGTGACTTTCAACGTGGCACTTTCCAACAAGTCGGTTTGGAAGTTTTCTGCCCTGCTAGAGCTGCCCCGGTCATCTGTAAGTGCTGATATTGTGAAGTGTTAACGTCTATGAGCAACAACGGCTCACAGAACAGGAAAAAAATTGTCTGTCCTCGATTGCAAAACTCACTACCGAGTTCCAATTTGCCTTTGGAAGCAAAGTCAGCACAATAACTGTTCGTCGGGAGCTTCATAAAATGGGGTTTCCATGGCCGAGCAGCCGCACACAAGCCTAAGATCACCATGCGCAATACCAAGCGTCGGCTGGAGTGGTGTAATGATCGCCGCCATTGGACTTTGAAGCGTTCTCTGGAGTGATGAATCACGCTTCACTATCTGGCAGTCCGACGGATGAATCTGAGTTTGGCGGATGCCAGGAGAACGCCAACAGAACGACCAAACTGTAAAGTTTGGTGGAGGAGGAATAATGTTCTGGGGCTTTTTTCATGGTTCGGGGTAGGCCCTTTACTTCCAATGAAGGGAAATCTTAACACTACAGCATACAATTACATTCTAGATGATTCCTTGTGGCAACAGTTTGGGGAAGGGCCTTTCCTGTTTCAGCATGACAATGCCCCCGTGCACAAAGCGAGGTCCATATAGAAATGGTTTGTCGAGATTGGTGTAGACTTTACTGACCTGCACAGAGCTTTGACCTCAACCCCATCAAGCACCTTTGGGATGAATTGGAACGCCGACTGTGAGCCAGGCCTAATCACCCAACATCAGTGCCCAATCTCACTAATGCTCTTGTGGCTGAATGGAAGCAAGTCCCTGTAGCAATGTTCCAACATCTAGTGAAACGCCTTCCCAGAAGAGTGGAGGTTGTTCTAGCAGCAAAGTGGGTACCAACTCCATATTACTGCCCATGGTTTTGGAATAATATGTTCAACAAGCAGGTGTCCACATACCATTGGTCATGTAGTGTATTTCTTAGGTAAGCCCTTTTTTTTAGGTTCAAGAGACACACTAACTAACACTATGTTTTCTCCTTGAATACAGTTTCTCTCTCATCACTGTTCCAGCCTTCAGGATGTTTGTAGTTCTAGTCTTTGATACTGACCTCTCTAACTCCTCTACCAATAAAATGCAAATTCTGTGATTTAGCTACAACACATCTAGCTATGCCTTGTTAGCTTCAGGGTATTCAACGACATGAACACTTTTAGATGGAGCTATTTAACGTTTTGCAGTAGTAGGCTTTTTATTTAATGATTAGGCTAAATGAACGCTTCCTGTCCTCTTTCCTCCATGCAGACAGTATTACTGTTATGTAACGGGATGGGAGTGCCTTGTGAGGAGAAGTGTGGCTATGTCTGTGTTGTCACTGGGCTTGCCTCCGGAAGCTAGCCTAGCGCCAATGTGTCATTGGGTTTCCTTTGAAATGGAGAAGAGCAGAGGCGAGCATAGACCCCGTTAGACTGAATGCTGAGCAAATATTCATAGATGGATGGACAGATAGACAGGCAGGCAGACAGACGGAGGAGAAAGAAGGGAGGATGGGAGAGTTTTAAGGATGAATACATTTGGAATTGTAAGAGTCCATACACTTTACAACTTGACTGTGTATAAACTGTGTTTTTGAGTCTTCAGCCTACCTGTGCTGGTATGTAGTAAGTCAGTCTGTTTGGAGCTTTGTTTGAACTGATTAGTCTACTCGTCACCCGTCAGCTGGGTTCTGCATGCTCTTTGTCAGGAAGTGCAGTTAGGGGAGAGAGGAAGTGAGTCATGAGCATCCCAAGTCTAAACTAATTTCCTGTTAGTCTGTGAGAGTCTGGGTAAAACTCACAGCAGCTCGGTTGTAGCCTGGAATCTGGAATCCAAACTGAATATTTATCTGTGAAATAGAGGAATATTTTGTGGCTAGCTCAGTTGTGCTTCAGACCATATATCCTGCGTTTAGTTGATTGGGTAGGGTAGCCATATTGGATTGTTGTATTAGCAGTTGAAATCCTTAGCCTGTTATTTGGGGTTTATTTGAAGAGTAAGTTACTGTGCTTTAGTTAGTCTGGTTTGCTGCTCTGCGGCTATGGGTGTTACCACCTGGGCTCGAACCAGGGACCCTCTGCACACATCGTCAACAGTCACCCTCGAAGAATCGTTACCCATCGCTCCACAAAAGCCGTGGCCCTTGCAGATCAAGGGGAAAAACTACTTCAAGGTCTCAGAGCGAGTGATGTCACCGATTTGAGAGTGATGTCACCGATTTGAAACGCTACTAGCGCGCACCTTTTTCTTAAAAAAATAACAGAACTTTGCATTAATATGAACAGAATATAATGAAATATGAAAATACTACATGCCATGTCTCAAAACTGATATCTATCTTACCTCTTCATTTCTGAATGGACCTCGCTTTGTGCACAGATGCATCGTCATGCTGAAATAGGAAAGGGCCTTCCCCAAACTGTTGCCACAAAGTTGGAAGCACAGAATCGTCTAGATAGTCATTGTAGGCTGTAATGTTAAGATTTCCCTTCACTGGAACTGAGGGGCCTAGCCCGAACCATGAAAAACAGCCCCAGACTATTATTCCTCCTCCACCAAACAGGGCACTATGCATTCAGGAAGGTAGCGTTGTCCTGGCATCTGCCAAACCCAGATTCGTCCGTCGGACTGCCAGATGGTGAAGTGTGATTTAATCCCTCCAGGGAACGCGTTTCCACTGCTCCAGTCCAATGGCAGCGAGCTTTACATGACTCCAACCGACTTTTGGCATTGCGCATTGTTTACTTAGGCTTGTGTGTGGGTTGCTCTGCCATGGAAACCCATTTCATGAAGCTCCAGACTAACTTCTTGTGCTGATGTTGCTTCCAGAGGCAGTTAGGAAAAGAGTGTTGCAACCGAGAACAGATGATTTTTATGCGCTACGCACTTCAGCACTCGGCGGCCCCATTCTGTGAGCTTGTGTGGCCGACCACTTCGCAGCTGAGCCGCTGTTGCTCCTAGAGATTTACACTTCACAATAACAGCACTTATAGTTGACCGTGGCAGCTCTAGCAGGGCAGAAATTTGACGAACTGACTTGTTGGAAATCCAATGACGATGCCACGTTGAAAGTCACTGAGCTCTTCCGTAAGGCCATTCTACTGCCAATGTTTGTCTATCGAGATTGCATTGCTTTATGCTCGATTTGATACACCTATCAGCAACGGGTGTGGCTGAAATAGCCGAATCCATTCATTTGAAGGGGTGTTCACATACGTTTGTGTATATATAGTGTATAAACTCTCAAAACAAGCATTCACTTAACTTATAGACTAGTATTACATTGTAATATTGTATGACTACTGTCAAATCTACATTTCCCAGAGTCACTTGCTGTGCTGGCCCCAGCTTGTCAGGCCTACAGCTGGGTTTCTGTCTATAGGCGCTGGGGATGCCCCCACATTGTTGCCATTTGCTGTAGGTTTCCCCCGTCTGTTGGAATCACAGTCATGATTTACAGTGGCGCTCCTGTCTTTTGAAGTTTGTGGGTGTGAGGTCAACGGCTAGCCCTCGTTATCCACACAGACATGAACATGCGTGCGCACACACACACACACACACACACACACACACACACACACACACACACACACACACACACACACACACACACACACATGATGTTTAGCACTAGTTAGTGTTAGCGACAGCCACATAGGGTTCACAGCTGAGTAACTGGGTCATTTGAAGATTCTTCTTATCTCAGACATCATCTGTGGACGCTCAACACTCACTGGAAAGCTGTTGAGCAGCCAACCAACCAACTGCTCAGACTACCCCTGTCTCATCTCTCTCTCTCTCTCTCTCTCTCTCTCTCTCTCTCTTTCTCTCTCTCTCTCTCTCTCTCTCTTTCTCAATTCAATTTCAATTCAATTTAAGGGGCTTTATTGGCACGGGAAACATACTGCATGTTTTTCACTATTACAGTGAAACGTTTTGTCCAGGAAGTTGTCTAGAAGGGATTGAATTTTTTTTTTTTATAGATGTCCACACTACTTTTCTTCCATCTATAGCATTTCTTAATATTATTCAGTTCCTTTGGCTTTTATGCCTCATCATTGAGCATAGCTCTGTTCAAGTAGAGTGTGATTTTGCTGTGATCTGAAAGGGGTGTCAGTGGACTGACTGTGAATGCTCTAAGAGACTGGGTTGAGGTCAGAGATAAAGTAGTCTACAGTACTACTGCCAAGAGATGAGCTACAGTATATGTGTACCTACTGTAGGAGTCCCCTCGGAGCCTACCATTGATTATGTACATACCTAGCGTCCGATAGAGCTGCAGGAGTTTTTGTTAGTTATGTTGTCACAGTTGTGTCTAGGGGGGCATATGGGGGACGGAATGCTGTCACCTCCAGTGAGGTGTTTGTCCCCCTGTGTGCTGAGGGTGTCAGGTTCACAGCCTGGCCATATGTCCTGCTATCAGGTTAAGGTCCTTGCCGCATGGGCGGGGGGCATGGGGTGGGCAGAAGGGGCATAGGTCTGATATGGGGGGGCCTATATAGGGTGTGGCTAGGGTTTGCTTGGGGTGACTTAGCTGGTTGGGATGTGGCTGGTGATGCTGTGGTCTGGGTGTAGGTCCTCTTGGAGTGAGTACTCTCGATGCAGGTCCTTCAGGAGGGGGTCTCGCAGGTCTGGGAGGGTGTCTCGCTGGTCTGGGCGTCTGTCTGTCTGTCTGTCTGTCTGTCTGTCTGTCTGTCTGTCTGTCTGTCTGTCTGTCTGTCTGTCTGCGTTTTCTCTCTCTCTTATCTCACAGACGACACAGATTAGCATTAAGGAAATGTCAGTGTGTGTGCGTGGATGTGTTCATGTCTGCCTGTGTGCTGCGTGCCTGTGCATGTATGTTACACTTACAGTTGAAGTCAGAAGTTTACATACACTTAGGTTGAAGTCATTAAAACTCATTTTTCAACCACTACACAGGTTTCATGTTAACAAACTATAGTTTTGGCAAGTCGGTTAGGACATCTACTTTGTGCATGACACAGGTAATTCTTCCAACAATTGTTTACAGACAGATTATTTCACTTATAAATCACTATATCACAATTCCAGTGGGTCAGAAGTTTACATACACTAAGTTGACTGTGCCTTTAAACAGCTTGGACAATTCAAGAAAATGATGTCATGGCTTTAGAAGCCTCTGATTGTCTAATTTACATAATTATAGTCAATTGGAGGTGTACCTGTGGATGTATTTCAAGGCCTACCTTCAAACTCAGTGCCTCTTTGCTCGACATCATGGGAAAATCAAAAGAAATCGGCCAAGACCTCAGAAAAAAAATTGTAGACCTCCACAAGTCTGGTTCATCTTTGGGAACAAATTCCAAACGCCTGAATGTACCACGTTCATCTGTATAAACAATAGTACGCAAGTATAAACACCATGGGACCACGTAGCCGTCATACCGCTTAGGAATGAGATGCGTTCTGTCTCCAAGAAATGCAAAAAAGAAGTGCAAATCAATCCCAGAACAACAGCAAAGGACCTTGTGAAGATGCTGGAGGAAACAGGTACAAAAGTATCTATATCCACAGTAAAACTAGTCCTATATCGACATAACCTGAAAGGCTGCTCAGCAAGGAAGAAGCCACTGCTCCAGAACCGCCATAAAATGCCAGACTACGCATGGGAATGAAGATCATACTTTTTGGAGAAATTACCTCTGGTCTGATGAAACAAAAATAGAACTGTTTGGCCATAATGACCATCGTTATGTTTGGAGGAAAAAGGGGGAGGCTTGCAAGCCGAAGAACACCGTCCCAACCGTGAAGCACGGGGGTGGCAGCATCATGTTGTGGGGGTGCTTTGCTGCAGGAGGGACTGGTGCACTTCACAAAATAGATGGCATCATGAGGAAGGAAAATGATGTGGATATATTGAAGCAACGTCTCAAGAGATCAGTCAGGAAGTTAAGCTTGGTCACAGATGGGTCTTCCAAATGGACAATGACCCCAAACATACTTCCAAAGTTGTGGCAAAATGGCTTAAGGACAACAAAGTCAAGGTATTGGAGTGGCCATCACAAAGCCCTTACCTCAATCCTATAGAACATTGGTGGGCAGAACTGAAAAAGGGCATGCGAGCAAGGAGGCCTACAAACCTGACTCAGTTACACCAGTTCTGTCAGGAGGAATTGGCCAAAATTCACCCAATTTATTGTGGGAAGCTTGTGGAAGGCTACCCGAAACGTTTGAGCCATGTTAAACAATTTAAAGGCAATGCTACCAAATACTAATTGAGTGTATGTAAACTTCTGACTCACTGGGAATGTGATGAAAGAAATAAAAGCTGAAATAAATAATTCTCTCTACTATTATTCTGACATTTCACATTCTTACTGATCCTGATCCTAACTGACCTAAGACAGGGAATGTTTACTAGGATTAAATGTCAGGAATTGTGAAAAACTGAGTTTAAATGTATTTGGCTAAGGTGTATGTAAACTTCCGACTTCAACTGTGTGTACTTGCATTCTGTGTTCATACAGTAGGACTAAGTATGTCAAAAGAGACTCAGTTAAGGACAGAATCCCCACATGTAGGCTACGCTGCCATCCCTCTCAAGTCCTGTTGGTTTGGGAACCTTCTTCAGCTGTCGTACTGATGAGACCTGGGTTGTTCCCCATGTATGTTTGTGAGCTTAATGTATGTGAGCTTGTATGTATGTGAGCTTGTATGTATGTGAGCCTGTGTGTATGTGAGCCTGTGTATATGTGAGTTTGTATGTATGTTAGCCTGTGTATATGTGAGCTTGTGTGTGTGTGTGTGTGTGTGTGTGTGTGTGTATAGCTCCAACCTGCATGGCCTGGATATATCCACTGTACCCATAGAACACCCACTCAATACAAACTAACTATGCCCTTTTGTGGGGGCACGTACAATATCCTGACATCAAAGAGTAACATATTTCTGCTGTTTTTAATGATTTCTCTTTATTTTAGACATTGACAGTGGATGTGTGAAGTTGAGAGTGTGATGGAAATTTCAGTCAATCATAGCCAGGACATAAACAGAAACAGCTGTTGGACTCTTTAGTTGTGGGAATCAGATCAGCGGATGTATTCGACTCCACCGATGATCTTTCCAACGGCATAGATATCAGGCTTGGATGACAAGTTCACAGTAAAGAGATCTTGATGTGATCAGTGTGGCTGGCATTGAACCCAGCTTCCCTTCTCCTTGTGTGTCACTCAGGTCATACTGCAAGGAAACACTAGCTAGCGCTATGCTACAATAACCTGCATCACTCAGGTTAGGCACTTGCAGGGGTACAAATCAAATCAAATTACATTGGTCGCATACACATATTTAGCAGATGTTATTGTGGGTGTATCGAAATGCTTGCGTTCCTAGCTCCAACAGTGCAGTACACTGGCTAGCGCTACACTTTGCTATCGCTATCGCTAGCCTCAACCAGACCCACGCTCTGGAACACACCTTCTCCCACACAAAGAGACACCATTAAAAATACATGGGGGTGTTTTTTTTTTATTAGCATGAAAAGGTTTATCCATCTGAGGAAGCTGGTCTCTGTGTGAACAGAAGGTTTATCCATCTGAGGGAGCTGGTCTCTGTGTGAACAGGAGGTTTATCCATCTGAGGGAGCCGGTCTCTGTGTGAACAGGAGGTTTGTCCATCTGAGGGAGCTGGTCTCTGTGTGAACAGGAGGTTTGTCCATCTGAGGGAGCCGGTCTCTGTGTGAACAGGAGGTTTGTCCATCTGAGGGAGCTGGTCTCTGTGTGAACAGGAGGTTTGTCCATCTGAGGGAGCTGGTCTCTGTGTGAACAGGAGGTTTATCCATCTGAGGGAGCTGGTCTCTGTGTGAACAGGAGGTTTGTCCATCTGAGGGAGCTGGTCTCTGTGTGAACAGGAGGTTTGTCCATCTGAGGGAGCTGGTCTCTGTGTGAACAGGAGGTTTGTCCATCTGAGGGAGCTGGTCTCTGTGTGAACAGGAGGTTTGTCCATCTGAGGGAGCTGGTCTCTGTGTGAACAGGAGGCTTATCCATCTGAGGGAGCTGGTCTCTGTGTGAACAGGAGGTTTGTCCATCTGAGGGAGCTGGTCTCTGTGTGAACAGGAGGTTTGTCCATCTGAGGGAGCTGGTCTCTGTGTGAACAGGAGGTTTGTCCATCTGAGGGAGCTGGTCTCTGTGTGAACAGCATGGGCAATTCCACGGTAACGCATTTCCACTGTGACTGCCAAACAAAAAACATTGAATTCAAAGTTTAACCATATGCACAATGACTACTTGTATCTGCACAGTTCTTCCTGTAAATGTGTTTTTGTAAAATGTTCTATGTAAATTGGTAAAAGTAGTCCTTGTGCATAGAGTTGTATGGTTTGTTCTAAATCAATGTTTGTTTTGGTATACATTTTAAAGTCTGAGTGTAAATTCATAACCGTGGAATTGACCGCATGTTAAATATGAATGAGGACTTCTCCTTATATTACCTCTTCTGTCTTCACATTACAACTGAGCACATTGCGGAGGAATGTTGCTGGGGATACGGTGTGCGTGCGCGTGTGCATGTGTACGTGCGTGTGTACGTGCGTGTGCGCGTGTGTTTGATGGCCTACACCTGAGGCGTAATAGCATCCAGTAATAGGTAATAGGATGTAGTCCTCGTACTGACATGAGGGACTACGTTCATATTCAGGATGTAGTCCTCGTACTGACATGAGGGACTACGTTCATTATTCAGGATGTAGTCCTCGTACTGACATGACGGACTACGTTCATTATTCAGGATGTAGTCCTCGTATTGACATGACGGACTACGTTCATTATTCAGGATGTAGTCCTCGTATTGACATGAGGGACTACGTTCATTATTCAGGATGTAGTCCTCGTACTGACACGAGGGACTACTTTCATTATTCAGGATGTAGCCCTCGTACTGACATGACGGACTACGTTCATTATTCAGGATATAGTCGTGTACTGACATGAGGGGTGGGAGAGCCAAGGGACCAGAGGTGGCAGAACGGAGTGCTCAGATTGGGATGTAGGGTTTGAGCATAGCACTGACATAAGGAACTGCATTAATTATTGAGGATTGTCCACTCTTTGAGGCTATGAGACCAGCCACTGTTTGATTACAGATATCTACAGGCTACTATGTAACTCAGTATGACACACACACATATACACACCCACACGAAGATTACATTCTCAGAGAGGTATTATTACATGGTGTTGGATGTTGAACCACAGAGAAACATGAAACAGGAAAGCGATTTGTTTGTGTGTGAGTGACTGACGCTTTAATGTGCAGAATGATAATTATCGCAATATTGTATGAAATGTTATATACAGTGCATTCGGAAAGTATTTAGACCCCTTGACTTTTTCCACCTTTTGTTACATCACAGCCTTATTCTAAAATTGATTAAATAGATTTTTTCACCCTCATCAAACTTCACAGAATACCCCATAATGATAATGCAAAAACTGTTTTTTAGAAATGTTTGCAAATTTATAATGGAATCACTCAGGTAAGGCACATTTACATAAGTATTCAGACCCTTTACTCAATGTTTTTTGAAGCACCTTTGGCAGCGATTACAGCCTTGAGTCTTCTTGGGTATGACGCTACAAGCTTGGCAGAGCTGTATTTGGGGAGTTTATCCCATTTTTCTCTGCAGATCCTCTCAAGCTCTGTCAGGTTGGATGGGGAGCGTTGCTGCACAGCTATTTTCAGGTCTCTCCAAAGATGTACGATTGGGTTCAAGTCCAGGCTTTGTCTGGGCCACTCAAGGACATTCAGAGACTTGTCCCGAAGCCACTCCAGCGTTGTCTTTGCTGTGTGCTTAAGGTTGTTTCATCAAGGATCTCTCTGTACTTTGGTCCGTTCATCTTTGCCTCGATCCTGATTAGTTTCCCTGTCCCTGCCACTGAAAAACATCCCCACAGCATGATCCTGCCACCACCATGCTTCACCGTAGGGATAGTGCCAGGTTTCCTCCAGACGTGACGCTTGGCATTCAGGTGAAAGAGTTCAATCTTAGTTTCACCAGAACAGAGAATATTGTTTCTCATGGTCTTAGTCTTTAGGTGCCTTTTGGCAAACTCCTAGCACGCTGTCATGTTTATTTTACTGAGGAGTGGCTTCCGTCTGGTCACTCTACCATAAAGGCCTGATTGGTGGAGTGCTG
Source organism: Thymallus thymallus (assembly GCA_023634145.1). Lineage (NCBI taxonomy): Eukaryota > Metazoa > Chordata > Actinopteri > Salmoniformes > Salmonidae > Thymallus > Thymallus thymallus. Next base: position 9,155,853 of record CM042389.1, read on the forward strand.
CAGAGATGGTTGTTCTTCTGGAAGGTTCTCCCATCTCCACAGTTGGAACTCTAGAGCTCTGTCAGAGTGACCATCGGGTTCTTGGTCACCTTGCTGATCAAGGCCCTTCTCCCTCGATTGCTCAGTTTGGCCGGGCGGCCTCTAGGAAGAGTCTTGGTGGTTTCAAACTTCTTCCATTTAAGAATGATGGAGGCCACTGTGTTTTTGGGGACCTTCAATGCTGCAGAAATGTTTTGGTACCCTTCCCCAGATCTGTGCCTTGACCCAATCCTGTCTCGGAGCTCAACGGACAATTCTTTCGACCTCATGGCTTGTTTTTTTCTCTGACATGCACTGTGGGACCTTACATAGGTCTGCATGTCCAATCAATAGATTTTACCACAGGTGGACTCCAATCCAGTTGTAGAAACATCTGAATGATGATAAATGGAAACAGGATGTACCTGAGCTCAATTTCAGTCTCATAGCAAAGGGTCTGAATACAAATATAAATAAGGTATTGATGTTTTGTATTTTTAATACATTTGCAAACATTTCTAAAAACCTGGTTTCACTTTGTCATTATGGGGTATTGTGTGTAGATTTTTTTATTTAATTTAATTTTAGAATAAAGCTGTAACGTAACAAAATGTAGAAAAAGTGAAGGGGTCTGAATACTTTCCGAAGGCACTGTACATGTTTACGTTCTAAAACTAATCTCTCTCTCTCTCTCTCTCTCTCTCTCTCTCTCTCTCTCTCTCTCTCTCTCTCTCTCTCTCTCTCTCTCTCTCTCTCTCTCTCTCTCTCTCTCTCTCTGTCTCTCTCTCTGTCTCTCTGTCTCTGTCTCTGTCTCTCTATCTCTCTATCTCTCTCTGTAGGTTGTGCTAGTTTTCGCTCTCAGCATTGGAGCACTTGGAATATACTTTATAGATTCTTCTGAGTAAGTATCCCCTTTTTATGAGCTGATAAGTGCTTTTGAATTGATCTGCTTTATCTGATATTTATTCACATGATCTATAGGCACCTCAAGTGAACTCATACATGGAAGGCTACAGTCAAATCAAATTGTATTGGTCACATACACATATTTAGCAGATGTTATTGCAGGTGTAGCGAAATACTTCTGTTTCTAGCTCCAACAGTGCAGTAAATCTAACTATACACAACAATACACACAAACCTAAAAGTAAAACAATGGAATTAAGAAATATATACAAATAAGGATGAACAATGTCGGAGTGGCAAAGACTAAAATACAGTAGAATAGAATAGAATACAGTATATACATATAAGATGAGTAAATCAGTATGTAAACATTATTAAAGTTACTAGTGCTCCATTATTAAAGTGTCTAGTGATCCCAAGTCTGTGTATATAAGGCAGAAGCCTCTAAGGTGCAGGGTTGCGTAACCGGGTGGAAACCGGCTAGTGTTGGCTATTTAACAGTCTGATGGCCTTGACATAGAAGCTGTTTTTCAGTCTCTTGGTCCCAGCTTTGATGCACCTGTACTGACCTCGCTTTCTGGATGATAGTGGGGTGAACAGGCCGTGGCTTGGGTGGTTGATGTCCTTGATGATCTTTTTGGCCTTCCTGTGACATCGGGTGCTGTAGGAGTCCTGGAGGGCAGGCAGTTTGCCCCCAGTGATGCGTTAGGCAGACCGCACCACCCTCTGAAGATCCCTGCGGTTGTGGGTGGTGCAGTTGCCGTACCAGGCGGTGATACAGCCCGACAGGATGCTTTCAATTGTGCATTTGTAAAGGTTTGTGAGGGTTTAAGCTTTCCACCTTCTCCACTGAGGTCCTGTCGATGTGGATAGGGACGTGCTCCCTCTGCTGTTTCCTGAACTCCACGATCAGCTCCTTTGTTTTGTTTGTTTGACGTTGAGTGAGAGGTTGTTTTCCTGGCACCACACTCCCAGAGCCCTCATTCCCTCCCTGTTGGCTGTCTCGTCATTGTTGGTAATCAGGCCTACTACTGTTGTGTTGTCTGCAAACTTGATGATTGAGTTGGAGGCGTGCGTGGACACACAGTCATGGGTGAAGGGGAAGGGGCTGAGCATGCACCCTTGTGGGGAAGGTTGAGGATCAGCGAAGAGGAGGTATTGTTTCCTACCTTCACCACCTGGGGGTGGCCCGTCAGGAAGTCCATGACCCAGTTGCACAGGGTGGGGTTCAGACCCAGGGCCCCAAGCTTAATTCTAAGCTTGGAGGGTACTATGGTGTTGAATGCTGAGCTATAGTCAATGAACAGCATTCTTACGTAGGGATTCCTCTTGTCCAGATGGGATAGGGTGATGACGATTACATCGTCTGTGGATCTGTGGGGCAGTAAGCTAATTGAAGTAAGGGTGTCAGGTAAGGTAGAGGTGATGTGATCCTTAAGTAGCCTCAAAGCACTTCATGATAACAGAAGTGAGTGGTATGGGGCGATAATCATTTAGTTCATTTACCTTTGCTTTCTTGGGTACAGGAACAATAGTGGACATCTTGAAGCAAGTGGGGACAGCAGACTGGGATAGGGAGAGATTGAATATATCTGTAAACACTCCAGCCAGCTGGTCTGCGCATGCTCTGAGGACGCGGCTAGGGATGCCGTCTGGGTCCGGTAGCCTTGCGAGGGTTAACGCACTTAAATGTCTTACTCACGTCGGCCACGGAGAAGGAGAGCCTTGGGAGCCCTTGGGAGGGGGCCGCATCGGTGGCACTGTGTTATCCGCAAAGCGGGCGAAAAAGGTGTTTAGCTTGTCCGGGAGCAAGACGTCGGTGTCGGTGTCGGTAGTCCCTGCCACATACGTCTCGTGTCTGAGCCGTTGACTCCACTTTGTCTCTGTACTGACGTTTTGCCTGTTTGATTGCCTTACGGAGGGAATAACTAGATTGTTTGTATTCAACCATATTCCTAGTCACCTTGCCAGGGTTAAAAAAGGTGGTTTGCACTTTCAGTTTTGCGCAAATGCTGTCATCTATCCACGGTTTCTGGTTTGCGTAGATTTAATATTCACAGTGTGTACAACATCTCCTATATACAGTGGGGAGAACAAGTATTTGATACACTGCCGATTTTGCAGGTTTTCCCACTTACAAAGCATGTAGAAGTCTGTAATTTTTATCATAGGTACTCTTCAACTGTGAGTGACGGAATCTAAAACAAAAATCCAGAAAATCACATTGTATGATTTTTAAGTCATTAATTTGCATTTTATTGCATGACATAAGTATTTGATACATCAGAAAAGCAGAACTTAATATTTGGTACAGAAACCTTTGTTTGCAATTACAGAGATCATACGTTTCCTGTAGTTCTTGACCAGGTTTGCACACACTGCAGCAGGGATTTTGGCCCACTCCTCCATACAGACCTTCTCCAGATCCTTCAGGTTTCGGGGCTGTCGCTGGTCAATACGGACTTTCAGCTCCCTCCAAAGATTTTCTATTGGGTTCAGGTCTGGAGACTGGCTAGGCCACTCCAGGACCTTGAGATGCTTCTTACGTAGCCACTCCTTAGTTGCCCTGGCTGTGTGTTTCGGGTCGTTGTCATGCTGGAAGACCCAGCCACCACCCATCTTCAATGCTCTTACTGAGGGAAGGAGGTTGGCCAAGATCTTGCGATACATGGCCCCATCCATCCTCCCCTCAATACGGTGCAGTCGTCCTGTCCCCTTTGCAGAAAAGCATCCCCAAAGAATGATGTTTCCACCTCCATGCTTCACGGTTGGGATGGTGTTCTTGGGGTTGTACTCATCCTTCTTCTTCCTCCAAACACGGCGAGTGGAGTTTAGACCAAAAAGCTCTATTTTTGTGTCATCAGACCACATGACCTTCTCCCATTCCTCCTCTGGATCATCCAGATGGTCATTGACAAACTTCAGACGGGCCTGGACATGCGCCGGCTTGAGCAAGGGGACCTTGCGTGCGCTGCAGGATTTTAATCCATGACGGCGTAGTGTGTTACTAATGGTTTTCTTTGAGACTGTGGTCCCAGCTCTCTTCAGGTCATTGACCAGGTCCTGCCGTGTAGTTCTGGGCTGATCCCTCACCTTCCTCATGATCATTGATGCCCCACGAGGTGAGATCTTGCATGGTGCCCCAGACCGAGGGAGATTGACCGTCATCTTGAACTTCTTCCATTTTCTAATAATTGCGCCAACAGTTGTTGCCTTCTCACCAAGCTGCTTGCCTATTGTCCTGTAGCCCATCCCAGCCTTGTGCAGGTCTACAATTTTATCCCTGATGTCCTTACACAGCTCTCTGGTCTTGGCCATTGTGGAGAGGTTGGAGTCTGTTTGATTGAGTGTGTGGACAGGTGTCTTTTATACAGTTAACGAGTTCAAACAGGTGCAGTTAATACAGGTAATGAGTTGAGAACAGGAGAGCTTCTTAAAGAAAAACTAACAGGTCTGTGAGAGCCGGAATTCTTACTGGTTGGTAAGTGATCAAATACTTATGTCATGCACAGTTGAAGTGTACCTATGATAAAAATTACAGACCTCTACATGCTTTGTAAGTAGAAAAACCTGCAAAATCGGCAGTGTATCAAATACTTGTTCTCCCCACTGTATATTTCACTCACATTGGGGAAATATAATTCTTACTGAGTTATGTAGCTGTATTGAATGAGTTCTTAGTCAATCTATGAGTTGCTGTTGAACATGAATGAGATATGATATTTATAGATACTTCAGACACATGGTGTAGTTCTAGTCACCCAGTATAATGTATCATAGTGCAACCTTGTGCTAGATTTGATGGATTTATGTGCGTTATCTGAAAGACTATAAAGGTCCTCTCCTCTCCTCTCCTCTCCTCTCCTCTCCTCTCCTCTCCTCTCCTCTCCTCTCCTCTCCTCTCCTCTCCTCTCCTCTCCTCTCCTCTCCTCTCCTCTCCTCTCCTCTCCTCTCCTCTCCTCTCCTCTCCTCTCCGCTCCTCTCCTCTCCTCTCCTCTCCTCTCCTCTCCTCTCCTCTCCTCTCCTCTCCTTTATGGTTTTGTCAATAGAAGCCGGACAGCCTGGCGCCACACTTAGTTTCCATGGTAACCTAGATAGAGATCTGCCTGGTCTTCAGAGACACCCCCACCTGTAGACACACACACACACCATCTGTAGACCCACACACACACAATCTGTAAACCACACACACATCCTTACACCCCCCACCTGTAGCCACACACACACATGCGCGTGCACACACACAGTAAACTAAGCATCCCACACTTCCAATCCCCCACCCACGCCATTCTCAGGCTCTCACCCATCCTAGCCCTGACCAGCAGAGTTAATAACACTATGATAATGCAGCTAATGCAAAAATATAATTTTCTGACAGATCCTATTAAAATCACTTCTTGATTTATATGTGTGGCAGTTAGCCTAGTGGTTAAGGGCCAGTAACCGAAAGGTCACTGATTCGAATGCCCGAGCCGACAAGGTGAAACATCTGTCGATGTGCCTTTTTTGCAAGTCACTTAACCCTATTTGATCCTGTAAGTTGCTCTGGATAAGAGGATCTGCTAAATGACCAAAACAACAACATATAGGTAAATGCTGACAGGGATACATGCCTTTCCTTTATTGTAGACTACGTGCCTCTGTTTATGATTCTATTCCCTAAAATCACTGCTATCCTCCCTCGGCTTGTTTCCTCTGCTATCCTCCCTCGGCTTGTTTCCTCTGCTATCCTCCCTCGGCTTGTTTCCTCTGCTATCCTCCCACGGCTTGTTTCCTCTGCTATCCTCCCTCGGCTTGTTTCCTCTGCTATCCTCCCTCGGCTTGTTTCCTCTGCTATCCTCCCTCGGCTTGTTTCCTCTGCTATCCTCCCTCGGCTTGTTTCCTCTGCTATCCTCCCTCGGCTTGTTTCCTCTGCTATCCTCCCTCGGCTTGTTTCCTCTGCTATCCTCCCTCTGCCTGTTTCCTCTTCCATACAGATAGTAGGTCTGGGTGTTGCAGTGACAGTCAAAAAATTAAAGCAATGAAATTAATAAAATCATGCCAAGGCTAACATCTGCGGTGTTCATCTGAGCAGTAGTGCAGGGCACGGTAGTGTGGAAGTGATTCCTGGTATGAAAGGGATATAGTCCTTCCTGTCTTTACCTCCCTCCCTCCCATCTCTCTCTTTTCCCTCCCTCCATCTATCTTTTGCTCAATCCCCTCCCTTTCTCTGTCTCTTCCTCCTTTCCTCTCCCCCCACTCAACCCTTATCATCCTGATCTGTCTCAACTCTGCATATTTCAGACAAAAAGAGCGAGTGCTAGAAAAAGAGGGGAGACAAAATCTCCAAGGAAGTTTATAATCCTTTATAATGCTGAGGTCAGGACTTAATGGGGAGAAACCATCTCTTTATCCCTTTATCTACCTCTTTCTCCCTCCCTCCCTCCCTCCCTCCCTCCCTCCCTCCCTCCCTCCCTCCCTCCCTCCCTCCCTCCCTCCCTCCCTCCCTCCCATCCCCCCCACCCTCCCTCCCTCCCTCCCTCCGGTGTGAGAGGCTCAGACAGTGTCTGTTTGTTAGCAGCCTCTGTTCATGTTATAATGTTAGTAATCCATTTAGAATGATAGAAATTGACAATGTTGCAAAACAGCAAATGCAGTGTTACTGACTGTAGGTTCTCAGTCACCAGTCTGTCTCTCACCAGTCTGTCTCTCACCCATCCTTTCTGTCACCAGTCTGTCTCAGTGAAAACTCTCTGAATACAGAGTCTTTGACTTTGTATGACTAAGACAATCTGACAACTGACTGGCAGCTCAGAGGAGGATCCTTCCTTAGCCCTTCCACTGGACGGACAGACAGACGGACAGACAGACGGACGGACGGACGGACGGACGGACTAAAAGGTGCCGTGGGTCTAACAGGTGCCTGGTCTCTCGGAAAGGTGTATGTGTGACGGACGGACGGACGGACGGACAGACAGACCTCCTAATGCAGGAGAGACAGATTGACATACCTGACAGCTCTAGGGAAGGCAAATAGGTATTAAGAAATGTTCCTAGGGAAGGACACTAGGTATTAGGGAATGATCCTAGAGAAGGACGGTAGGTATTAGGGAAGGTCTTTAGCTGTTTCTGTGACTCATTAGATAGATACCGTTTTTAGATACAGTTTTGTGTGTGTCTGTGTTCCCCTAAGGCCCTGCCCAGGCCTCTCTCCCTCTCCCTCTCCCTCTCCCTCTACCTCTCCCTCCTCCTCATCATTAGCCTTTAGACTTTAATGTGACCAACTTACCCCTGTTTGTGTATATGTGTATCTCTGTGTGTGTTTGTGTATATGTGCATCTCTGAGTGTGTTTGTGTATATGTGCATCTCTGTGTGTGTTTGTGTATATGTGCATCTCTGTGTGTGTTTGTGTATATGTGTATCTCTGTGTGTGTTTGTGTATATGTGTATCTCTGTGTGTGTTTGTGTATATGTGTATCTCTGTGTGTGTTTGTGTATATGTGTATCTCTGTGTGTGTTTGTGTATATGTGTATCTCTGAGTGTGTTTGTGTATATGTGTATCTCTGTGTGTGTTTGTGTATATGTGCATCTCTGTGTGTGTTTGTGTATATGTGTATCTCTGTGTGTGTTTGTGTATATGTGTATCTCTGTGTGTGTTTGTGTATATGTGTATCTCTGTGTGTGTTTGTGTATATGTGCATCTCTGTGTGTGTTTGTGTATATGTGTATCTCTGTGTGAGTTTGTGTATATGTGTATCTCTGTGTGTGTTTGTGTATATGTGTATCTCTGTGTGTGTTTGTGTATATGTGCATCTCTGTGTGTGTTTGTGTATATGTGTATCTCTGTGTGTGTTTGTGTATATGTGCATCTCTGTGTGTGTTCGTGTATATGTGCATCTCTGTGTGTGTTTGTGTATATGTGTATCTCTGTGTGAGTTTGTGTATATGTGTATCTCTGTGTGAGTTTGTGTATATGTGTATCTCTGTGTGAGTTTGTGTATATGTGTATCTCTGTGTGTGTTTGTGTATATGTGTATCTCTGTGTGAGTTTGTGTATATGTGTATCTCTGTGTGTGTTTGTGTATATGTGTATCTCTGTGTGTGTTTGTGTATATGTGTATCTCTGTGTGTGTTTGTGTTGACTGGACTTGAGTTACAACCATACTTTCACTCCAACAGCTGTAGACTCCACTTCCTCTCCCCCAGATCCTACACAAGTTCTCAACCCGTCCACACACACACACACACACACACACACACACACACACACACACACACACACACACACACACACACACACACACACACACACACACACACACACACACACACACACACACACACACACACACACACACACACACACACACACACACACACACACACACACACACACACACACACACACACACACACACACATTCTCACCCCGTCAACGCAGCTCAAACACTCTTTGCATGACCTTTCCATCTCTGGCGTTCTGAAATGTTAACGATTTATCCGATCGATGGTCACAGATCTCCAGTTCAGCTGTTAATCGCAGT